>ML789074.1:296899-319505 GCA_009831015.1 Picea engelmannii | reverse complement strand
CCTCAATATTTTTAGGATCCACTGCTATCCCTTCTTCGGATATGATATGACCCAAATAGTGAATTTTGCTTTGATAAAATGAGCACTTGCTCAATTTGGAATATAGTTTGTGCTCTCATAACACTTGTAACACCATCCTCAAATGATTCTCATGTTCTTCTTCTGACTTGGAATACACAAGGATATCATCCAAAAATACAATGACAAAATTGTCTAAGTATTCTCGGAAAACACCATTCATGAAGTACATAAAAACAACCGGTGCATTTGAAAACTCAAATGGCACCACTGTGAATTTGTAATGACCATACCTTGTCCTGAAGGCGGTCTTGTTGATGTCTTCATCTCTGATCCTTACTTGATGATATCCTGAACTGAGATCAATATTTGAGAATATATTTTCATCCTTTAACTGATCAAAGAGATCATCGATCCTAGGAAAAGGATACTTGTTCTTTATGGTCACTTTGTTAAACTATCTAAAATTGATGCACAATCTCAATGTCCCATACTTATTCTTCATAAAAAATAATGGGGCACCCCAAGGTGACACATGGGCGTATATACCCCTTCTTAAGAAGCTCTTCAATATGCATTTTCAGCTCCTTAAACTCTGGTGTATCATTCTGTAGGGAGTCTTTGATATCGGAGCTGCTCCATGCATCAAATTTATAGAGAAGTCAATATCTCTCTTTGCGGGTAGTCCTGATATCTCCCTGAACACATCTTCAAAATATTTTAGGACTGAATGGTCCTCCAGATTTGGCACCTTGTCCTTAGTTTCTTCTTCCATATGGGCTGCAAATATTTGGAATCCCTTTCTATAACACTTCTTCAGCTGCATTATTATCCAAGGATACATAGATTCTTGGTACACTTCTTCCCATGTCCTCCATTGTTTTAGCTTGTTGTACATTGTGGAAAGCTCTCAATTTGTCACCTTTGTGAGGAAACTCTCTATACTTGTGGTCTCCTTCATAGCCCCAACAAAGGAGGACATGAGTGTCGCAGACATACTAGTTCCAAGCGCAAGGAACACATTGATTCTTAGATCAAGGGGACATATGCAAGAAAACGACACTTGGGAAAAATCCTCCATGGGTCAAGGTGTCAAGACGTAGAGGAAAAGTGCTACAAGGCTTGCATATAAGGCATGCTTCATATGGTTCAGTTGAGAGAAACATGGATGCGACATTAGGCCAAAGACGCGAGAATGAAAATGTGATTAATAAGACACAATTATAACATCCTTTGATGTAATTTTAATGAGCCTAGAGAAGGTAAGCTTGAAGGTTTTTCATTTTTAGAGAGTCTGAAAAAGAATAAAAGGAGACTCCACTGGGGTACCTTTTTCGAAGGTAGTCTAGTCGGCTCGAAAAAAGGGATAAACTAACACCGAACAGATGTCTATTCAAAATCATTTTAATGAGTGTGACAAAGACAATATCACTCGACAATCTTTTCATTTTTAAGGAGTCTGAAAAGAGCTTAACTATGGATTTCGTCAGGGATTTTCTTCTGGACCAATTTAATGAGTGTGAAGAAACAAGGTCACTCTACCATCTTTTCAATTTTAGGGAGTCTGAAAAGAGATTAACTATGGACTCCATGGGGGTTCCTTTTTCATAAATTTAGTCCCTCAGGCTCGAAAAATGGTTAAATCTATACCTGAGAATACTCTTCTAGAGAACCAAGGCTCCTAGTATACCTTTGTTCGTACATTTGACCATCAGGACTGAAAAAGGGGTAAGCTATCGTCGGACAGACATGCCTTCAAATTTTATTTTGGCGAGCATGAAGGGAGAAAATATTGCTCGGCAATATTTTCATGTTTATAGAGTCTGAAAAGAGCTTAAATAAGACTCTAGGGGGCTATGACTCATGTATGAAACTGGTTCAGGTAGAGCCCACTTGTAGTCTCAGACCAAGATTCTCTTCGATAGTCAACTTGGAAAGTCTCCCAAGAGGGAAGAAAACACAAACCACGGTGTAAGTCCTCCCATGGTATAGAAACCTTAGTCATGGCTTCAATGATAGCCTCATCCGAAGGAAATTCAAAATATGATAAATTACGCAAACGAGGGTTGACAGTCTCAAAGGGTGAAGTAAACTAACCATACTCCATATGACAATGGAGTCTCTGGCTATGAATGGCAGAGTCTATCAATGAAGAATAATAAGAACAAGGGCTTGAGGATCTACAAACAATGAGATCAAACTCAGAAGGAGACTCAAGATCACTTGGACCTAGAGGGGGAAGCAAGGGATCCCATGCCCCCATTGGATAAACTAAAGGATCAATTGTTGAGACCAAGTCTCGAGAAGGTAAACATGATGGTATAGGTTCCTTCTCATAAGAAATTGAACACCAAGGATAAGACACCACATAATTAACTCATGGCGTGGTAGATTATACACTAACACTAGGAACATTTAAAGGGGTAGTCTGAAATAACGTCGAATTAGGATGGTGATTATCATATGTCAGCTAGTAAATAGTGACAATGCTTCCATTGTGAGGGAAATGCATCACCCTGAAGAGCGTAGAAACCACAAAATTCATAGCATATACATAATCATGCTCGAGAAGCATATTAAAATCTAACGGGCCTATTGTAGGTGAATCCCCCTGCGAACAAGTGGATTCCCTCTTAGTCTCTAGACTCCTAAGGCTAAGACAAAAAGTGCTTAACATGGACACTGACTTTATTTTATATCTAATCAAGCTAATGAATGAAAGATAAGGATAAAGATATGTACCTTATGAACTACGTTTGTCCTTGCAAAGTCCAGGATTGAGATTCGATCTTGAGCTCCTTGATAGGTCCTACAAAACAAACAAAGATATAATGGAATTCCTACTCTACTGAGATTATCTCAAACATAGATCCATCTACTGTAGACAAACTCATATGGAACAAACATAAGTTTGAAAGAACTAGCCAAGCATTGATTATTAATGAGAACAAGTAAAAGTACTTACAATCCTTTGAATGAAGGAGAAATAACTTCTTCTAGTTCTCTTTGTCCAACACCTTTGCTCAATCAATTTCCACTGATTTATTTGATGACATATCACTCATGAGATCATAAGTTTGATGTAATTCTAAATTTTCATTCCCCCTTTCACCATGAGAATGCCTCCTTATATAACCTTGGAAAGGCCCAACCACTTGAGAGATATTTGGGATAAGTTGAGGATTCCTCTCCTTCAGTTTAGGATCTCCAATAAGATCATGCCTTTACCATCTATTCGAACCCAACTACCTTCAGGAATTGAGGGATTCTTCCCTTATTTGCCTCAACAAACCCAGAATTTTCTAAAAAGAGGCTAGTGCTCCCCCTTAAGGGTGAACAGGGTTCTCAAGAACTCCCCCAAAGAGGCTCAGGGAGCACCAACACTCACTGACAGTGGATAGGGGAGTGCTCCTCTCCAAAATCCATTTTTTTGTGTTTTTCTCAATGTCAAAGGGATTGTAATTCCTGTCAAGAGATGTTTCATCTTCCAAACTAACCTTTGAGGTGTATTAAGTGTATTTATGATGTCATTAGAGGCGTGACACGGGTAAGATGTAAATATACTATTTGTGACACTTGCAACACTTATAGTCAAGATGCTACACTTGCGGACAAGATGAAACACTTACAACACTCGTAATGACGACACTTGTGACACTATCGAAGTGAGTAATTTTGAGGTGTAACAGGGCCTTGAACCACTATAACATCGACAAGGACAATCTTCCCACCTAATGAGATAGGCAACTAAGGAAGAATCCCCAAATATTCACTAGGACATCTGTCAAAATCCAACAGCTCATGCGAACCAGACACAAGATCGGGAAATCCCAAGACTTTCCAAACAGAGGAGGATAAAATACTTGTAGAGGCTCCTTCATCCACAATACATCGATAAATGTTTGTTGAATTAACTTTGACCCCTATTTGAAAAGGTGCAGAAGAAGGAATACGAGGCTCAACAAGGTCATTCCAATCAAAGGAAACCATACTAGGGCCTGGAAGGGGTGTACTCAAAACGAGTGGAATGCCCCCTTCTTCTGATAGTACTGGACTGGAAATTCTAAAAACATAGTCGATAGACACATCACTCTCCAAGATAAGAGTGGGATTAGTCGAAGACTGCATCAACGTGACTACTTTGGTAGACTCGACAGTCCTCAAGAGAAGAGTGGGATCAGCTGAAGACTGTGTTTGCATGACCACTTTCTCAACCAATGGTTGAATAGGCTACGAGACTACATGGTTGAAAGGCACCTCACCCCCAAAAAGAGGAGTGGGATTAACTGATGACTACATCGACGTGACCACTTTCTCAACCAATGGATGAATATGCTAAGAGACTACATGGTCTAAAGGCACCTCAACCCCTAAAACAGGAGTGGGATAAACTAATGAATGCATTGACATGACCACTTTTTCAACCAATGGCTTAATAGGTTGCGAGGAAACCTTAGAATACTCAGAATCAAAATATCTTGCAGACAGGGACCACAGTCTTTGTATCTTCGAAATACTAGGGCGCAAATGAGTAAGGTGATATCCCTTGCAAATATTACAAGGGAACTTAGGCTTCTGTCCTATCCATCTAGGTTTCTTAATAGAATCAATTCCCCCAACATGATTGGTAGTGGTTGGTTACACATCTCCAACATGACTTGCAGAGGTTGGTGATGGTTCGATAACATGACTCTCCATGGCTAGAGACCTATTGCCAATATGACTAGCAGTGACTAGAATTTTCCCCCTAGCATGACTTGCAGAGGTTGGGTACCTTCCCCCAGCATGACTTGTAGAGGTTGGGTGTTGGTCTTCAACATGACTTGCAGAGGTTGTCGACCTATCTCCAACACGACTCCCAGAGGTTGGTGATTTATTCTTCCAATTATTCCTCTTTATACTTCATTTAGACTTTCGGTTACTAGTAACTGTACTTCCACCAGAGGTGGGAGAAGGAGGAGGAGAAGACTTTGCTGATGAAGGAAAATCAACATGGTTCCCATGAAATAAATCGCTTAAATGGGAAGTTTCAAGAGCATTTGGGACATTTGAAATGGTACCCAACCAAACCGGTAATCCCACATTCAACCCAAGAATGTACAAAGTGGCCATCAAAGGGAGACCAACGTTTATGAGAAAAGGAAAAGCACAAGAATCCCATTGTGAAGGGGTTCCTTGGTTGTTATCATCCAAAACTTTATCCATGAAGATCTTATGCATAGTTTCTCCCCTTGCGAGATCGTTCAATTCTGTAAAAGTCTCACACATTGACTCTGGTGAACCAGTGTTATAAAAACAATGCCTATAAAGAGGCGGCTCTACGTTTCTAAGAGGAAGACCAAAACATCCTCATGAATTCAAAAGAAATGACTGAAGGAGTGGGAGGTCTACAACCCTAGGTCAGAGACCCAAAGCAATGACCAACTAACTCACTATGGAAAACTAGGGAGGACAGAGCACACATTAGAAAAAATCCTAAAGGAAAATCAAGCAAAACACTAACTAGTAGGAAGAACAATTACGCCAGCCAACACTAGAGAAACTTACCGGTGCAAGTGAAACTCAAAAACATAAGCACCCTCTAGGTATACTCTACAAAGCATGGCTCGACATCTACCCTAGGTACCGCGATATACCCCCGTAGTCACCTGTGTAAGTCCCTAAAATAAAAGCAACTCGTGAACAATGATCCAAAAAGATCTTTTAATGATTGTGGTTGAGTTTTTAATTGCATGCGTTAATTAACCATTTAAGAAGATGAATGAAAGAGGATGAATTTAATGAAGGAACATAGCAGCCATAAAACAATATATAGATCTGAACTGAAGCAATAAGAACAACAAACCATAACAAGAGAAGTGATAACAGAGTTCGGCACAAAATTGCCTACGTCTCTGGGCCTTTGTCTTAGTGGGGGAGGCTTCTTTATTTCTATTCAAAAAATCAAAAAGTACATCATAGCAGTTCCATTAGGCTACAAGACTGATTTGGTCATGTTCTTCCAGATCTCTAGAACCCAGCAGAAGAAACGACACTCAAAATGAATGACCAGAGCTCCCAGAAATGGCCCGCAAGCATCTTCCCCTCAATAGCTTCCCTGCATAATAATGGCTTTGGCTCGACTTCCCTTTAGCATAAATCTTCTTTGATTGTCCTCCATGGCCTCAAATAGGCCTGGTTTATATAGATCTGAAGTTGGTTATCCATCCCCAACTTCCTCCCAAAATCTGGCCTAAAAAAGATCCCAATATCTCCCAAAAATGGGCAAAATCCATTAAATCCTCTTAAAAAATCATTAAAAAATCACTAATATATGGTGAAAAACCCACATTTTTGAAAATATAGGGCTAAGCCCCCTAACTAGGCACATGCCTTTGGTCTTATGGCGCTCTGCATGGGATCAGGGCTCAAAATAGGGTGCCTTAAGTGGGCTAAGTCCCTTCTCATGTGTGCCCCCTTGGTTTTATGGGATATCCCCAAGATCCTTGGGCTAGGGCTTATCCCCTTATGTTCCCATACACCTTTACAATACACTTTAATAAAGTTAAAGTGGGCTATATTTCATAAGCACCATCAAGGGCCCATTGGTAAAAAGGACTTTGGCCAAGTCTTGGGTGCCTACCAAGAGGTCATGGGTTCAAATCCCATGAGCTCCATAACATTTTTCCATATGAACCCATTGACCAATCCCATGGTGTCACATGGAAACTCATTACAGGGCCACATGGAATCAAACAATTTGTCAATAAAGTTCCACCTATCAACTGTTGGGTGGATCCTTGTCACTGATTAGTCACCTTCTGCTGAACTTCCACTTGTTGCCACTTGTCTTTTCCATGTCAGCATTGTTGATGTCATGATGATGTCATCATTTGACTGGACCTGTTGACGTTTTGCCTGTTTGGGAAAATGGTCAGAGTACGATAACTCTCGCATACATCATTCATTTGAGAAAGTAAATATATGGATGGAATCGAGAGAACGAGATGGATGCAATGGCGTTGGTTTTGTCAAATTCTGAGCACTTTCATTTTTGAGCCTTTTTTAGCCCTGTCAGGCTCCTGGATCCGATTTTGGATCACACCTCCCCACTAAAGGACCTTTTGGTCCCCAAAAGGTTACTGACTAATCAACAAGCTCGGGATAGGCCACCCAACTTGTCCTTTGTCTCTGAACTCTGTCTTGTGCACCTGTCTCATCAAGACCAGCTGTAACACAATCATGACAACTGAAAACATATTGTTAGCCATTTGAACCCTGTTACATCTTACTGAAGCCACTATCATCCATGTAGACAACATTACTAATGACAGCATCAAAAATATGACTGCAAATGAGCTGATATACTTGTAATATTTACACGCCATGAACTTATCTTGAAGCAACTTATGATTGATTTTCCATTCAACAATCATTTCTTGTTCTTGCTTAAGATTGATTACTTCATTTGAAACAATTATTGGTTTGTTTCTTGCTTGCACTGCCTTCTTTAGTTGTTCCATTGTTTGAAGTGTTTTATTTGCCTTAACATGATGAGCATGAACCACATAATCTTGACCTGCTTTGGTTAATTGATATTGATTCTTTTTCCTGTAGAAGATTGCCTTATGATCATATAAGTATGGACTACCTAAGACCATTCCACATTCTCTTAATGACACTACATCACATGTTACTTCGTCCACATACTTAGATGAAATTGCAAATCTGATTGTGCACTACTTTGTTATGTGCATTTGATGATGATTGCTTATCCATTTAAGTGTGTAAGGCTTATGATGTACTTGTGTTTTTAACCCCAATTGCTTAACCAATTCTTATGATATTAGATTAGATTGAGATCCACTATTGATTAATGTGTCTATCTTAGTGTGTCACATGATTACCATTATATGAAACAAGTTTCTTCTACAATCAATTCCTTCACCAATTTTATCTGTCATAGCAACCAATGAGATCTTTGATTCATCACCTGAATCTGATCCCAAGTCTGTGGGTCTTGTTGTCGCTGCCACTGTTTTCATTCCCTTATTTTCCTTGAACCACTTTGTCCTCTTCTCGGGATGCAACTGCCAACATCTGTCCTCATCATGACCCTCTTTCTTGCAATGCTTGCAAGAGGGCTTCCCTTCCTTTCTCGCCACTGCATTTGAATTCATTCCATGCCATTTCCTCTTGTCCTCCTTCCTTGAAGATGATTCCCCTGATACACCTGCTTTCCCTGCTTCATTGTATGTCGCTTGAACATAAACCTCATCAAGGTTAGTGGGTCCAAACATGAATACAATGTTTCTAATATGTGCAGGTAAACCTCTTATATACTTCATAAGAGTATGTTGTGTTTGCAAAAGGATATCTAACATCAATGCCATTTTTCGAAAGCCATCAGTATACTCTTGCACTGTTTGTCCTTTTCTTAGTTTTAAATATTGCCATTCAGTTAATGCTTTTTCTTTATAACCCAAAGGATAGAATTGTTTCCTAAGTGCATAAATGAAGCTTTCCCATGATGGAAGTACATTACCCACTTGTTGCATTCCATTTTGCAACTTTCTTTTCCACCATATGAGAGTTGTATTTGCAAGTCTCAAAGATGCCAACTTAATTTGTGTGGCCTCATCCTTGATCTGTTGCACACTATAGTAAACCTCCATCTGCCTGACCCAATTGCCATGTTTATCTGCATTTACTTCACCATCATATATGGGTAACTAAAATTTAACATCAAGTTTTAACAATGGCATTTCATTCTTATGTTTATGAACATGTTTCTTTTCATTAGATTTAGAACTTGAACTTGAAGAAGAAGGAGAAGAAGGAGGTGATGATGGAGGTGAAGGAGGAATCTGAGGATGATCCTCTTCCTCTTCACTTTTTCCCTTTAAATATTCACCCAAAACTGGTCTCTTTTGTTCCAAGTAATCCTCATACAAAACTTTCACCATCTCCGACATAGCAAGGAAAGTTTTATGGAACTCTTTCTCATCCTGAGAAAGCCCTTCTTCTGATGCCATCTTCTCGTTGTGAGAATCTCTCTTTCTCAATCCAATTAATGGATTATCTGCAACAAGCTCACCTTCACCACACTGTAGCTTTTCCCTGGTTAACATGAAAAAATCAAATCCAAACATCAACTGGCTCTGATACCACTTTATCCAGAAAAATCTTTTAATGACTGTGGTTGAGTTTTTAATTGCATGCGTTAATTAACCATTTAAGAAGTTGAATGAAAGAGGATGAATTTAATGAAGGAACACAGTAGCCATAAAATAGTATACAGATCTGAACTGAAGCAATAAGAAAAACAAACCATAACAAGAGAAGTGATAACAGAGTTCGACACAAAATTGCCTATGTCTCTGGGCCTTTGTCTTAGTGGGGGAGGCTTCTTTATTTCTATTCAAAAGCTCAAAAAGTACATCATATCAGTGCTAATAGGCTACAAGACAGATCTGGTCATGTTCTTCCAGATCTCTAGAACCCACTAGAAGAAACGGCACACAAAACGGATGACCGGAGCTCCCAGAAATGGCTCGCAAGCATCTGCTCCTCAACAACTTATCTGCATAAAAATGGCTTTGGATTGGCTTCCCTTCAGCATAACTCTTCTCTAACTTTCCTCCATGTCCTCAAACAGGCCTAGTTTATATAGATCTAAAGTTGGTTATCCATCCCCAACTTCCTCCCAAAATCTAGCCTCAAAAAGAGCCCAATATCTCCCAAAAATGGGCAAAATCCATTAAATCTGCTTAAAAAATCATTAAAAAATCACTAATATATGGTGAAAAACCCACATTTGTGAAAATATAGGGCTAAGACCTCTAACTGGGTGTGTGCCCCTGGTCTTATGGTGCTTTGCATGGGATTAGGGCTCAAAATAGGGCGCCTTAAGTGGGCTAAGCCCCTTCTCATGCGTTCCCCCCTGGTTTTATGGGATATTCCCAAGGTCCTTGGGTTGGGGATTATCCCCTTGTGCACCCATACACCTTTATAATACACTTTAATAAAATTAAAGTGGGTTATATTTAATAAGCACCATCAAGGGCCCATTGGAAAAAAATACTTTGGCCAAGTCTTGGGTGCCTACCAAGAGGTCATGGGTTCAAATCCCATGAGCTCCATAACATTTTTCCATATGAACCCATTGACCAATCCCATGGTTCCACGTGGTAGCCCATGATTGGGCCACATGGAATCAAACAATTTGTCAATAAAGTGCCACCTGTCAACTTCTGGGTGGATCCTTGTCACTGACCAGTCACCTTCTGCTAGAATGCCACTTGTCGCCACTTGTCTCTACCATGTCAGCACTGCTGATGTCATAATTTGACTAGACCTATTGACTTTTTCCCTGTTTGGGAAAACGGTCAGAGTACGATAACTCTCACATATAGTGTCTATTTGAGAAAGTAAATATATGGTTGGAATCGGGAGAAAGAGATGGACACAATGGCATTGGTTTCGTTCAATTATGAGAACTTTCATTTTTTAGCCTTTTCTAGCCCTATCAGGCTCTTGGATCCGATTCTAGATCAAACAATCACCAGGAGGGTACAGTCGACAGTTGGGTAGACCACAATGAGTAGGGTGTCAAGACCGAAACCTATTGAGGGTATTGAAGGCAAGTGTTCCATAAGACGAATGAGGACCTCAAACGGATTTGAGATCCATGAAGCTTTGTGGCAAATGCGATGATCAGAATCCCAAGACAAGTCCTCTATATTCATTCCCCGCTATGCTTGGTTTGGATTTGGAGGGGTTATCTCTGCTACCTTTCCTCACATGACCTCATGTTTATCCCATGTGTCAGAGGGGGTTCCTAGATAAATTTCATGATTACTGGAATTTCAAGCACTCCCTAGCTCATAATCTTATGTTTGTTTTTGTAGCCTTGAAGAGTTTTCTCTCCAATCCTAAATCAAGGTTTTATCCTAGACTGTATTGGTGGACCCTACAAACACAAAGTCTAATAACTTTTAATTAAGCGTTAATTTTAGTGTTTGTCTTAAGTAAAAAGGAATGGAAATGAAACCAATGATGTTCTTTAAGAGACGAAAGAGAAGATCATAAGATGATACTGGAAACAAACTACTCCTTCTTCACAAATAAAGATTTGCCAAAATAAAACTCTTTCACCAAACGTTTCGTAACTACTTTTCTCTTATATTTGAAAAGAAAATAAAAACTTAACACAAGATTTTTCTCGACTACGAGCTACTTAATGTCCTAAGCATTCAAGTAAAGAACTTAAGAAAAAAATATTTTTCCTTGGTAAATGAAGCAACTAACCTAAAATACTTTACCAAACAGAGAAATGAAAGATTTTTTTTTTATTGTCTTATGCTTCAAAACAAGAAATTTGACAATGAATTCTTTTCTTTTCTTCTAAAGAAAAAAAGGGAAAAATGATGACAAGTCAAGACCAAGAAATGAATTCAGTCCCAATCATAGATCACAGGGAGTCACTGACAATACCAAATAGGTAGATCAAAGAAAACTCACAAACTTGTCTAAAATCCCTATTAAATAAAACATAAGAAATATTTGATCAGAAGAAAACTATGTTGAAGTCAGACCTAGGATACAAACTGCTATAACAGAGTCCAGGACTAGATCAAGAAAACCCCTGAGAAGTGTGACTGCTGACAGGGAAGAGGATGATTGCCTCTTCTTTAAAAAAACTTTTCTCAACACATGCAGGCTACTGAAACTTCAACAACCAGCGTATGTGTGCGGGTTGTCCAAGGGCATGGTGTGTATGCATGCATGCAGGCCCACTATAGGTCGTGTACACCTCTGTAACTCCTCAAAAAAATGAAAACCAACGGTCTATCACAGTCAAGGAGTAATGGTATGGAATACCAAAATCCCTTAAAGACATAGAAGCTTACATAAACTCATAAAACATTAAATAAACTAATTCAAAGAACCCAAAAAGAAATATCCCCAAAAACCCTAGAGGTCTCCCCAGTACGGTCACCAATTTGTCTATAGTGGGAAACCCCTCTACGGACTACACCAGTGTTCTAAAATGTAGGCAGATCTAACCATCTAAAGTCTCCTACGTTTTATCAACTATCCCAACATTATCCCACAATCATACATAAAAGACAAAGTATAGGGATCTGATAGGCATACCTTAAACTCTGAGTCCAGTGTTGATCTGTTTGTGCTTGGTTGTTTCCTGACTACAAGTCTCCTCCCAAGGCTGATCTGCATTCACCAAAAGACAAAAAAGAAACTACAAGCATGCATTGTATATATGGATTAGTGGGTTAGACATCATAACCAAGAAATGTAAACAAATCATAAATATTTAAGAAGTCATTTGGCGGGACGAAAAAAGTACTTCTTTATATTAATCTCACAAAATTCGTTTACAACATGAGACCGACACTCCTCCTCGAACTTGGTCCCAGGCTCCTCTTTACTATGCACCAATTGATTCCACGTATTCTTCTCCTCTTCAATTCTCTCTAGGGAAATGGCAAGGATTTGCAAAGGAGGAAGAAGGAATCCTGGTTCAAACTCACAATGTGGTTGCAAAATATTGGGGCAAAGGGGGAATATTGAAATCGGCAGAGTTTCTATGTTCTCATGCTTCTTTTTGGAATGGGGCCCCAACACCTTATTTTATAGGCCAAAAGAGATAGTAACGATTGGGGTGACTGGATATGGGCGGTCAAATGGTTAAGTAATGGTCTAGAAACCTGTATCACTTTTCAATTTTCATTTTTCATGATTTTTTGTGAGTGTACGCGGGTTGTAGTGGTGCAGCAAGCATGTGTATGCAGGAAGTAGTGGTGCAGGGCGCATACACCTTCAAAACAATGGTTTTTAGAAGATTTGTTCAGTGATGGATTGGCAAGGATAGCAAGTAAGGTGGCCTGATGCCAGGTATGCATGTCTGGTGCAATTTAGGGTTATAACAAATACACTTTAGTTTTAACTTAGTAAATAGTTACCAAGAAAACACCAATATGTATACTCACATTCAATAATATAAATTAAACATGAAATAAAGATAAGTTTTTGAACCATATAAGTAGTTCTTATAGTCAAAGAACAATAATTAAAGATATTGCATATCAATAACCTACTCAATAAATAGTTACCAAAAAGTCATTAATGTGCATGTTCATGTTCAATTTTTATTGTTCATATCAATTCCAGTTAAGAATGAAATAACATAAATATTTTTCATAAATTCTAACAACATTGTAGAATATGAGATCATAAAATTTCATTCATAAATAAATATGAAAAAAGAATATTATGGCTTGAAAAAATCAATATTTCATTATCCTTGAATAGTAGTACCAAAACTAGTGAAACATAATATAACCGATGCCACTTCCAAGTCTTCAAATCTCAAAATTATGGCTTTTACAACAATGTACATAGCCCTATTTTCAAAATTTCCAACCCCTTTAGCTCTCTACAAAATTACAATAAATAGAAGAAAAGATCCTAGATTGTAGAATTGCTTCCATCCTTTGATCAAATTGATAGGCCCAAATATTTGATTTGATTTGTTTTCAGATATTAAGGAGATATATTCTCCTTAGTTCCATCATCACCTTTGATAACTTTTTCCCCTTTCATTTGCATGTTACTTTTCCATAAGAAAACATTCATTAACATAAGTGAAATTAACGGAGGATGGGGAATTTCCTTGTTTAATTTACATAGATAAATTTTCTTAGCAATTTCCTCTCGTCCACATGAAAAATTTGATAAAAAGTCATCAATTTCTTTTGAACATTCAGCTAGAGTAAGATTTTGTCTAACACTTTCTAGGTTCCATAAATTCAAATTACTGATTCCATTTTCCCTTGAGTCTACATGTTTCTCCACATATGTAATAAAATTTGATAAGGGCATTGATATGCCAAGAAGTTGTGCATGAGGAATTTCATAGTCTTGAATAATATCTATTTTTGAATCCCATAAGTATGAGAAATCTTTGGTCGTTTTCTCAATAAAAACCTATGAAAACAAACAGTTAAATTTCAAGGAGTCAAGTGAGGCTTTTGTTTGGATCTTTGCTTCTTCAGACATTTTAAAATACCCTGGTGGAAAATTGGTTCCTTTTGCCTCCCATATATGTAGGTTATCAAATAAAGATTGAAACTCCTTTTGCTTCTTAGTTTGTACCCGAGACTCTATATACAACTCAATTTTTTATTCATGTTGATCTTTAATGACATACAATTTTGAATAAAACAATACCTATAAGGATGATAATTTGGTATTTACTTCCATTGCTTCCTTCCTTAAGATTTATGAATTCTCAATTTTCATTTTCATTTCTTTTAATTGAGAGGTCAAGGTATCCACCTGATTGTCATAATCTTTTCTCATTTTTTCTTTCTCTTTAAGAAACATGGCTACCTGTCTGTCATGTTCACTTTTAATCTTGTATGTTTTTGTTGTCAACTGTGTAATGATATTTTGAGAGAGCTTATTTTCTTCTGAACGATTCTTCAAATGATATTCATGTTGTTCAGAAGTTGCCGGAGGAACCACAGTGCTAATGATAGTTTGTCGTCGACGTTTCGGATCCACAACAGGATCCATCATCAGGACAGAAACCTAAATGAGCAGATATTCATGTTACTATGATCAAATGTCTTCTTGTACCTTATGTTGTT
The DNA here is from genome assembly GCA_009831015.1 of Picea engelmannii. Lineage (NCBI taxonomy): Eukaryota > Viridiplantae > Streptophyta > Pinopsida > Pinales > Pinaceae > Picea > Picea engelmannii. The sequence goes on along the minus strand of ML789074.1, from coordinate 304,833 downwards.
ATTGAAGTTCATTTTCTCTGTTCTTCTCTTTATTTAACTGGTTAGAAAAGTTTCCTATAGACCATTTATTTGCATTGACAAATGACCCTAAGGCATCAATAACTCCCTCTCCAAGTTATTCATCATTTAAATGTGTAGCATTCCATAATTGGGTTACTTCTTTTGTAAGTTCTTCACGATGGGTCATTTTTCTCTTTTTGGACTTTATCCTTTCTATAGTTCTGGTTTTATCATAAAAAACATAGTTGTCCAAAGACAAAACAATGTCCTGCATAGGCTGGATTCTATCCATATCTAAAGAGGTTGCAACCAATATCCCTGGAATTGAAGTTATGGGAGTAGTATCAATTGGATAAATAATTGAAATGATTTATGCTTGAGAGTGCTCCATATATGTGTTGGTGTTGAATTATGAGTTCACTTTAGGCAACTTAGTAGGAGTCTGGATAGTTATTATGCTTGCATCTTCTTTTCCCATTACAACCTTCTGATGTGGAAATTTATACATATGTGTTTATGTTGTGGAAACATTGTGATTTCATTATGGTTCATATTTGGATGATTTATCCTCATCCTCAACTTCATCCTCCTCAATTTATTCAATTCCATGTTTTTCATTATTTTCCTTAAAAATATATTTCTTTCCTTTAGATTTTCATTCAATGAAGTTTAAGAAATTAGAACTATTTCTTATAGAATCAATTCTCCGAGATAGTTCATGCAAACTTGTGGCTCTCTGAAATATAATTTCAAAGGAGTCATTCTCATGGATATATGCATTGCTCTTGACTGTAGCACAATTTTTTCTAACAACCTTTGCTAGATCATGTTTTTTTAAATTTCCTTGGGCCAACTAGATTCCATCTAACTGATCTAATTCCTTTTGAGCATGTTTTGATTAAAGAAGGTGTAAATACCTAGTGAAATTGGGAATGTAGGCCATTGCTTTTTCTGCGTTTTTGACAAAGTGGTTGCAATGCCAACACTAAAAATTTGATATGTGATTTCTCTCAATAATATTCTTTATGGGACATACCTTGTCAAGAGATGAGAGCCCGTTCATAACCATAAATCCTAGTATATGATAATTCATCGGCTACAAGCCAGTCACCAATTTATTTTATTGCATTCATGGCCTCTTGGGTGAATCTAGGGGTTGGTTGATTTTTTAAAAGAAGGTGCAAGGGAATCATAAAGAAATTATAGATTTCATAGAAATAATTCTTACAGTTGATTTCCCACATTTCATAGAAGTACAAGTGAATTTCCTCCTTAGATGGAGACTAGCTCCAAGATAAAAGGGGGAAAGAAACCAACTAAATAAGGAGACATGCAAAATCCTAGACAATATCTTGGAGGTACTTCTTGAGACTTTTTCACTTCTTGTTTTATATTAGTAGAGAGTATATAATCCCAATTGAAAACATTCCCTATGAGGACTTGATGGATGAGAGGAACCCAACCCAACTTGAATTTGAAAGAATATTGTTTTTCGTATAGATGGCAGAGCATGATGGAAACCAACATGCATGTTTTCTTTAGTCTAGGGACAGTGTAAATATTGTCTCCTATGATTTTAAAAGAGTCGGGGTCATAGCTCCATTCTTTAATTAAATCAACCATTTGCAATTCATATTTTTCAACTTCTTTCTTAATAATTTTTCTAATGAAATTATCATCAAGAGTGGTTGAGGGTGGACTCAACTTATACATGTTGGTAACATCATCAAGTCTGAAAAAACCAACAACACCACGAGATGAATCAATAATTTTGTAAGTAGATATATGAGTGTGGGATATTATCCACAGTACCATGTCATAGTAGGGAAATATGATTGGTCTGGTACCAATCTTGTGAAGTTCGTACTTCCTGACATCACCTGGGTCGTCTACATCTGACTCATATTCTTCTGTGAAATTTCCTTCTTTGATGAATGTGTATATTCATATCCATTCCATATTATTGATATGACCTGTATTAAATGTCATATATGCGAAGAAATTCGAGTCTAGATTCTTTTCAATTTATTCTTCCTCATCTTTCTGCTGCTTCATTTTATTTTTCCACATCATGATGTCTTTGAAAATTCCTACAAGTAAACAATGAAATACAAGTTTTATTTTCATAAATGATTAACGTGTCTTGGTAAAATAATCAAAATAACACTAACACTAACGAGTGGAATGAAGTCCAGATGAAATCAATGCAAATTGAATCTTCTTCACTTAAGAAATGAAGGTTTGATATCAGATTGAGTTGTGTTTCGTGAGTTTATGCGAGAATTGGGAAGAATTAATGTATCAAAGATCTAAACCCAATGCTTCATTAATGTTATTGTAAGACTCATAATAGCCATAAATGATTCATAAATGAAAGACAAGACAATTATGATTTTTTTGAACTTGTGTGACAATGCTTATTATCAGTATCAAGTAATCGAGGATTTTTAGGACTAAACTTTTAGCATCGATAAGTGGAGACTAATCTGATGAGATTTGTTATGATTTATTGTGAATTAATCAGCATTTCATCAGTTAATTAGGGCACCGAGGATCAATCCATTTATTAAAGAGAATTCATATGAAGCTAATAATAATATCTGATTCAATATGATTTGAGTAATAGGATAATAGGGATATCGGGGAATCAGAGTACAATAAGTATGATGTTTATTGTGAGAGTACTAACCCGGTGCCACTAGGACATCGATTATCGGGGTAGAAAAAATTATAGTTGATACAAGGTCCGATCCACGACTGTGGATTTAGTATTATCATGTCACCGACCATCGAGATGTTAGGAGAACAGGCATCGATGGATCAGAGAAAAGATTATCAAATTTATAAGACAAAATAAGTGCTCGAGCCAATATAACCACATCATCGAACCAATCAGGTTATCGAGTGATCGATTATCAAGAGATCAAGAGAATAGACTAAAATTTATCCTATGATAAATCCTGATTCAGTGTCAATTAAAAATTCCTCATCGGGTAAATTGCGATGTCGAGAAATTGAGACATCGAGGCATCCCTGGTGAGTTTTATTACTTAGTTTTTTGGGTTTTGAAAACTAATTTTTATTATACAACAAATATTATCAAAGATTTAAAATGTAAAATCAAACAAACTGGAAATAAGAAAAAAGGGACCCATTATTATTTATCTAATGGATAAAAAAATAATGGGGGGTCATTGAGGCTCAACAAATGGCGACATATTGGGTGAAACAATTATCTTTGTCTAATTGTTCCTGAAAGGATTATACACATTAAATGTTAGAAGTGATTCAAATGTTTGTAAGAATATATTTCTTGATCTATGGGTACCACCAAATGTCCAAGAAAATATATTCTCACTAATAGAAAAAATTAGACAACTTACAGATTGCATATTTGAATGGACTTTTGGAGTTAATATTCTTTAGATTTAATCCAAAAAAATTGGTACAAGGCGTGATATAAGGATTTTACCTTGGGTGAGTAACTATTTTCCTTTTTTTTTCCCTCATCTCTCTTTGAACCAACATTGCTTCCCTGAACGCGAGCATCCATAGCCTCGACGAAGATGCCTCAGTATCATACAAGCATGGCCACACTACCAATGAGCATTCATATCTCTGATAGGTTTACTTATACTTCCAACACTAATTAGTTCTTTCAACTTCCTTTATTTATTTAGTTGCAACTTGTTGGCCCTTGACCAGGTTTTGGAGAACTTAGGTCACGTTTGATCGATTTTGGGACTTCGACTGGCTAGTCAAAGGTGGAGCACAAGGAGGAGCGGAGATCGTGGGATATCGGCCCCTTATTAGGAAATTTTTGGGTTTAGGGTTTATGTAACGGGTATGGGATGTTGTCCCATGGGTTTACCCATGTTCATGCATTTTTCTAATGTATAAATATATATCTAGGTGATGTAAGAAGGCATTATTGAAGAGATCTAGTGGAACTGACTTAGTGCGAAGCTAGAGGCTTTGTGCATACTGTGTGTTAAGAACTTGTAGAACTAAGTGCAAGTGATTGTAGTAATCTTGTGTGAATATTGTAAGAAGGTTTTGTCTTAAACCTATCTCGGGGAAGGAGTATCTGGCGAGGTGTGCACAAATCTCCTGTCCTATGTAGAGTAGGTTCTTCTGGCTCTGTGCTTGTAGAAGATTGAGAGAAGACAATAAATAAGAGAAGAGTTGTTGGACGTAGCCCCACACTGGGGTGAACCACGTATATCATGTGTTGTGGTTTATTTGTGCATTATAGTTGTTATGTTATTGATGTTATGTATGCTTAGTGCAATGATATATGTTAGACGCATCTGATATAATATCTTAGTTCTTAGTAATGTGAATGCATTCTAGATCTGATCTATTTCTATGTGCTAAGTGTTGGATGAATTAGATCTTGTGGAATATTGTTCTGCTCTTTAATTAGGGTTTGAATATGTTATGTAAATACGAGTTAAATGATAATGAATTTTAATTGCTAAGTGTTATTGTAAGGTATTGTAATCATAGATCTGTGTCCCAGCTCGGTTGTAGACATCTGAGTCCTGCAAACCCACCTGCCTCTAACTCGGGTGAGACTCCATCTACTTCGCAGGTGTTGCTAAAAGGGCCAATAGTTAGAGTTTTTTTGGTGCGTTGCTGAAGCATTGAACCCTGGCTCTGCCCCTATGCCAACAAATGGTTTCATTGTCGGGACCTGAAACTGTGATTGTTGGGAACTGAAGGAAAGATAAAGATATGTGCATAGATCTGCTACCCTAGTACGTAGTATTCTAATTGACTTGTAAAGTTCTATCATAAGAAGATAAGTCTGATTTGAAGAAGAGAGGTAAGATCTTGAAGGTTTGCGCTCTGATAAAGGTAATATAAGTGAAATTTTTTATTTTGAAAGAATGGATCTAGGTATGTTTAATAGATTTGGTCCTAGTCTGAAAACTAGGGTACAACTAGAAAAAATAATATTTTATATGAATAGATCTGATAGAAATAATGAAAGATATGTTATTCCTATGCATAGAAATAATTGTTGGACTAACAAGTGGATGCAAGATCCTAGAAAGAATTTTTTTTCAGACTGACCATTGTGATCCAAGTGCACAACAAAGGAAAGGTTGCGGATCGTTCAAGAGAAAAAGAGGGTTAACTCTTTGTTATAGTTGTAGAAGACTGAGACATATTGCTAAGGAATTCCCTGGTAGAGGTCTTATTTTACTTTTTTTTAAGGCTACTAGACATGAAGTTTTGGACTTCCCTAGAATTATCTCCAAAGTTGAAAAGATGAATATGAGACAAGAAAACCATGAGATAGGCCAAGAAACCAAGGATATGATAAAACTCCAAAAATAATTAGAGATTGTATTATTACAGATGAAAGAGACCTTGAATGATCACAGAGATATCAACTTTTCAGATATCATAAAAGAGAAGGAATGTATCGAAACAAGAATATGAGACTTTGACATGGACTGTGTCCTAGATGAGGAAACACAGGTGAATATCATGACAGAAAGAACTTGGGAAATTTTGGGAAAACCTGCTATGGTTCCTTCATTGGGAGGAGAAGGATTAATTAGAGGAAAGCTAATAACCCTATGTGGAATACTTACGCATATACCTATGAGTTCTCATGGAACTTCAACAAAAGAAGAATTTGAGATCATTAAATTTGCTGAGAACAACACCCCATTTGCTATTTTTCTAGGAAAAACCTAGATTGAGAAAGATCAGATACGAAGGAAACAAGAAGAGGAGAATCTAGAACAAAAAAAATAAGAACTAAGATATTTCATGGCTAGGAGAATAGCACACTTAGTAGAAGAACAAGAGAACAAGTCAAAGAAACTTAGGACTAGAAATACAGACATCGAAGTTGAAAGAACACATGAAGACTTGAAACAACTGTCTTTACAACAGAGTAGAGAACCTACCCCAGAAAGAGAAGAAGTATTACACTCGAACCCTAGGAAATACCCTCCAGAGTGAGAAGTTACCATGCCAAGAGGAGATAAGAATGATAATGGAAAGAGGAAACTGGTGACTCAGATTTTAGGAAAGAAAGACAGAAATCTTAGTAAGAAGAAAGAAAAGTTAGAAAAGTTACAAGAAGTTCCAGGGAGGACTCCACAGAAAGAAGGTTTTCAAAACTGGAACTTTGTCAGGATATTAGAACAGCGTAAATTGGCACTTTACCATGAGGAAGAAATATGACCATTGGAGGCGTCCCGACCGTTAGGATGACACTCTAGAATTACTAGAAACACAGTTATTACTGGAATGTTCACCACTGGACCATTGGGACCGTACCATAACGGATGGAATAACATTGATTGAGGTATTCCTACCCATTGGAAGAGTTCGTTACGACGTTGTCTATTTATCCCGTCGAGCATTGCACTGAGAATTTTTTTTCCAATTGTGATTATCCAATTCCACAAAGAATCAGTTGCTTTCATGTAGTGATTATTGAGACCTCGCCATCCATTCTGTTACACTGAGTTTTGTTCACCAACCTGAGATATCGGATCTCAAGTTTGCATGTCGGACGAAATTAGTGCAGTAGAAAAATCCATCGAAGATATCCTAATAGACCCCATGGTAGAGAAGGCAATGTCCATAGGCATCCAAGCCTCACTGATGAGAGGAGTGCAAGCATCCCCATCGACTACTCGTGGATCTAGACCATCCTGAGTTGCGACAGAGAAATGAACAAAACATCGTGATGAATTAGTGAATGTGAAGCTCATCCCATCTATCCTAATAGACTAGATCCCACCTATGGATAGCATGGTGAGTCGTGACGACATATCGAGGGAATTCAGCTACACAATCATAATTATGTACCTCCCGAAGGGGATATGCGCAGTCAGACCACAATTGGAGAGGATTCTGACATTGAAGATCATCGACTATAACTTAGGAGACCGTAAGAACTATGGCATGCTCACACCATATTTGACCAAGACAAAGGGGAAGAAGTCAAAGATCATCCCCCAACCATGGACCATGGACATTGTGAGGTCCACCATCCTAAACGTAATGAAGATACCCCACTTTGGAAGGCACGAAGAGGTTAACCCGTGCATTAAAATCCTATTGTCGTGCTTCCATGAAAGTTATATATGGTTGGATAGACACATCACCATCGATCCATCATTGATCCATAGGATCCCCAGACTAAGCATGAAAGGACTAGACCTAGAAGAAGTTTATCTAGGGAAGGATGCAGATCACACCCTGGCGCAGACAATCAAAGACACCTATGGCGATGTGGAAAATGGGAAGCGAGCCTACAAGGTAGGCTCCATTTAGAATGGCACAATGTGCCTAGACTTCAAGTTGATTGATGGTAAGATAGTAAGGAAGAACATACCCATGCAGGTCACATGGTTTGTCATCAACCTCGTAGGAAAATACGTGGAAGGGATACAATTGAATTGGGCGAGCTTCCTCATCAACCAGTTAGAGAAAGAATGACATGAAGCTTGTTGATTAAGGTTGGTTGTCATTGATGTAAACCCTTGAAGAAAGACCCATAGCACAAAGGTTTGGGTAATGGACCCAATATTGTTTGATGTAAATATGACTCATTATTGTTTTGTCAATGTTGATAAGAACTAAATATGGATGAACTCCAAAGTGGTCCCCTTATGGTGAAATCCCTCATGGGAAGACTGATCCGGATTTATGTAGGAACACAATGAAATACAGAAATACACATAAACGCAGAGATGCAGCGGAAATAAGACTTTATTGCATTAATCACAAATGACTGAAATATGCTTACAGACAGATTGGAAATAAACTAGCTAGGGCGCTGGTAGCTTATCTCTGAGAAGAGATGTGTCTGCTACTCGCATCCATGAGAAGATGATTACAATGAGGCTCTAGAGGCCTTTTTACAATAGAAGAGAATGCCAAAAGTCATAAACATCCAA
>ML789074.1:273073-290578 GCA_009831015.1 Picea engelmannii | reverse complement strand
AAAAACATACATTCAATATATACAAGCAATTTTGATAACATTCAGACATGTACCTAAATAGAAAATTTAAACATGGAATGTACAATTAAAATAGATTTGGTACTTATCTTTTTATGAGAAGACCACCAAGTAGGTGCAGATATTTCATGAACCTCCCATCCTTAGACCACGCTATTCCAAGTTATTATCAGTTGTTGTCATAGGGGAAAAACTAGTGTTCAACGCTTCCTGAAAATTGGTCAAGGGCCAACAGGCCCCCAACAATCATCTGTCACTCGTCCCGAGTCACTCATATTTGGGCAATGCTCCTTCAAAGGCCTCGATCTTAACTCGATCTGCCTCAACTTGTTTCTTTGCTAGAGCCTCCTGCTCAATGAACTCCTGAATCACTTTCTCTATAACAGGCCCTTCCAGACATTGTTCCATTGTCACAACCACTTGGTCTAGCTGTAATCCTTGTCCTTTAATTTCTTTGTCCTGCACCAGTTGAAGTCTCCGTGTCACCTCCATGAATCTACTCAGGATGGCAATAATTTTCTACTGAACTACACGTTGTTCCTGTGATCTCTTCATTTTCTCAAATGCAGTGAGTGATTTTATCTGCGCTTGCATAGTGGATGCCTGTTGTTGTGCCTCTTGGAGCTGTTCTTCCAGTTTCCTCAGCTCTGGATATTCTGCGAGGCATTCATAGGTTTTTGCACTACAATTACTTAATTTATTACATTCTTATGAGAGTGCCCTGATCCTCCCAACTGCGCTTCGTGACAACCCTTTGACAAGCTAGCTCACCCAGTTCATTTGCATCCCCTCCATGCACTTTTCTGTGAGGTCTACTACGAATCCAGTGACCTTTGTGGGATGGTTCTTTCTGACAAGCTTTCCAACTAGAAGCTGACAAGCTAGGTGCACTGCACCATCCTAGATGGAGGCTACCTTGTATCCTCACTTTCCCTTTTCTACTTCACCATAGTCTTCCTTTATGCAATGGGCCAGAGAGAGATTTGAAGTCTTCCCTAGGTAGAATTGTTGAGGGTCTGGTCCCTGCATGCATAGTCCTGTTATGAAGTGGACCAGCACTGGATCCAAGTGATGCACCTATCGAGCCATAGGTATCATCCGTGATAGCATGACATGAAGAGTTTAATGCAAGCAATAACCTCCTGGTGTCAGCCAAAGTGAGGGATCTTCATGAAGTTCAGGATCGTTGATTGTATGAGCTCCTTAATCTATGGCTGGGAGACTATGTACGGATTCTTCCTAATCATCTTCATCAAATACCAATGTAGCACGAGCATCATGTAGTTCTTCCTATTTCCGAGGTTGAATTCGTTGTTCTTCAAAGATGGTATCCTCCTTAACTGGGGTCCAACTACATGTATCCCCTTCAGGATGTACGCGATGATCAACATATATTTGAAGTCATGTGGGATACTTCCATGACTAACTGTGTCGCCCAAAGGTGGTATGTATTCAAGTGAGACTAATGAGATCTTCTTCATGTTAGCCAGATCATCATGGTGCTTGCTTCGCTTCTCAGTAGAGGTTCTGCTAGAGTGATGTCCAGTCGAAGGGGATGCATGCAATCCTCTAGTCGATGACACCTGTATTCCTATAGAAATAACTTTATTAGCCATGAGATCCGCTAGAATCTCCTCTACAGACTTCTCTAACATGTTATCTATGCCCAACATTCACACTTGTAACCAAATAGATCGGGTAGGTGAACCGAAAAGTGAGGTAATCAAATGGATGGCGAGGTATATAAATCACAACGCGATATGCAATCGATTCTCTGTTAACTCAGATAATCACGGGTGGAAAAACGTGGTCCTGACACAGTGCCCAATGGGTTAAATAAGAAAGTGTCGTAACAGATTCCTTGAATGGGTAGGAATATCTCAATCAATACGAATCCATCCATTAGGGTGTTGTGTCAATGGTCCAACGGCGATATTTCCGTCAATAAATGTGTTTCTAGCCGTTCTATTATTCTAATAGTCGGGGAGCCTCAAATGGCCATAAATAATCGTCGTGGTGAAGTCCCATTTTGCGTGGTTATGCTATTTCAGCGAGGTTCAAGTTTTGCAACTCTGTCTCCTGTGAAGTCTTCTCTAGAACTTTCTGTAGTTTTTCTAACTTGGCTTTATTCTTACTGAGCTTTCTTTCCTTCTTTCCTGTGATCTGAGTCTTTGGATTCCTGTTTTCATTCTTTTTCTTATCTTTTCTTAGCATAGTGACTTCACGTTGCTGATGTTATTTCAAAGGGTTCATAGGTAATACCTCTTTTCTTACTTCGTCCTGGGTGGACATACTTTCTTCTTGCATGGATAGGTCCTTCAAAACTTCTTGTCTTCTTTCAACTTTAACAACTACTTGTCTTTCATTCTGGTGCTTCGACTCAACTTCTCGTTCTTCTATCAGTCGATCTATTCTTCAAGCTATGGGATCCCTTTGTTCTTTATTTTTATTTTCTATAGTTTCCTCCTCTATTTCCCTTTTGATTTCATCCTTCTCAATCCAATTCTTTCCTAACAAAAGTGCAAAAGGGGTGTTGTTCTCAACAAATCTAATGACTTCAAATTCTTCTTCATTCAATGTTTCATGAGGAATCATACGTATATTAGTAACTATTCCACATAGGGTTGTCATTTTTCCTTTAAACAAGCCTATCCTTCCCAATGAAGGTATCATAGAAGGCTTTCCCAAAATTTCCCAAGTGATTTGTAGAATAATATTCATGTGAGTTTCTTCATCCAATACACAGTCTATGTCAAAGTATTCTATTCTTGAAACTATGCGTTATTTTTCTTTCAATATCTATAACAAAATGGCATCCTTGTGGTCATCCATTGCTTCTTTTAACTATACTAACATAGTCTGAGCTTTCTATAATTATTTCTCTTTCTGATTCCCCAACATGCTCTTAGCCTCTTGACTTTCTTCAGAGTTTTCTTGTCTCATGTTCATCTTTTCAACTTTAGCAATCATTCTTGGGAAATCCTCAACCTCATGACCAATAGATTTACAACAAAGACAAATAGGACCTGTACTAGGGAATTCCTTAGAAATATGTACCGATCTTCTGCAATTATAACACAATGTTATTCCTCTCTTTCTTTTAAACGAGCCCCATCCTTTCATGTACTGCATACTGGGATCACAGTGTTGGACCTGGAATCTGCAAAAATTATTTTTGGGTTCCTCTTTTCTTCAGATCAGGTTTCTTTATTAGCATAAAGCTTCACAAGTTAAGTAGAATACTACACACTACAACAATAGATCGATGCACAAATATTTTGTTTTTCTTCAATTCCTAGCAATCACAGTTTTAGGTCCTAGCAATGGAACCATTTTTTGGCACAGGGGAAGACCCAGGGTTCAATGTTGCAACAACGCACCAACAAAACCCTAACTACCATCCCTTTTGGTAACACCTACGAAGTAGATGAAGTCTCATCTGAGGTAGAGGTAGGGGGTTTCAGGACTGAAGTGTCTATAACGAAGCTAGGACACATATATTTGATAAGAACACTTATAAAATCACTTAGACAACAACTTCCATTAGTTCTTGAATCTCATTCACATCACAGATTAAACCCTTATTACATATCAACGCAGTAACAATAGAGATCAAGCACCTCCAATAGTTTAGCACGTAGAATTAGATCATATCTAACATTCAATCATATTTAAGAACTAAGAAACAACATCAAATGCATTCATCATACATTAGTACAACAACACTAACCATAAATCACATTTCACAAAGCACCTCAAGACACAAGATATACCTGGTTCACCCTAGTGTGGGGCTACATCCACCAACTTCTTCTTCTTATTTATTAGTACTCAATCTTCTTACATTCATCTACTCCTATGCACAAATCCATAGAGCCAAGATTCACACTGGACAGGTGATCTGCACACAATGCACTAGATCCACCTTCCCCAAAACTAGATCAAGGAACAGAGCCAACTCCTTGATAGTACAAAACCTTACTTTACACAACCAAATCACACAAATCAACTTAGAATCTCTTGTACTAATACAAACATACACTAGTAGTACTTCTTACATCACTTAACTACTAAATTATACATTTACAATGAGGCCTAAACATGGGTAAACCCATGGGCCAACATTCCTTAACCCATTACATAAAACCTAGTAGACCCTTTGTTCAATCGACAAGCTTGCAAAATACGTGAGGTCCCGCGATCTCGGCTCTTCCAGGGCGCTCCATCTTCGAACAACCTGTCGAAGTCCCAAAAGTGGTCAAACATGACCAATGTTTCCTCAAAACTTGGTCAAGGGCCAACAACAGTGGGTCAGCCCCAAGCTGAGACTAAACTCCACCAGGGCAAAGGAATCCTATCCTAGGCTGAGGCAATGGGAAGTTGCAGAATGCAATAGGAAGGATTCTCTCCAAGTATCCCACTTACACTCACTGCTCAAAAAATATCATTCCCCACATGCCTGTCCCACCCTGGAAATATGCACCTTTACCGTTCCAGAGTCCATCGGTTGCTCCTCTTCCCTTCTAGGGATTCAACAACGGGTCAGATCAGAAATTATCAGATCTCTATAGCTACTTCTAGAGTCCCTCCAGGAGAAATCAATTCCCCAACAAAATCTCTCACCTAGAGAGAGTTTCTCACAGTCCTGACAATCTGCTTCTTCAACCATGGGCCTAACAACCTGCCTCTTCAAAACATAGTATGTAAAAATGGTTAAGGCAAGGGATGAATCAACAATTACAGAGTTTCACAATGGAAAAGGTTTAACAATTATGGAAATGGCTCGTGTTGTGTGCATGTTCAGGGTGTGCATGAACGAGAAAAGGGATGGAAAGAATCGTTAGTGAACTCGTGAGGAAAGATGGCCAGACTGGTCAGAATGCTCAGAGTGAGAATGGTGAGAGAACCCGTGAGTTCCAGCATGGTGAGAGAGAACCCCCACCATAGTGTAAATTCCCACATAAATCTTCATGTGTCCTAGGTGACACTTTGCTCTCTAGGAGCTTGTTCCTCTCCACTTAGAGTTTGTTCCTCTCCCCAAAGGAACTTAGGATAACTTGGTTTATTTCCCAACTTTAGTATTTTCAAGAAATACATTATAATATTCCCTTGGGTTAAGCCATCAATCTTAGCCCCTTTCTCCTAGCCTCTCAACCCCATTCCTTTCCCTACCCAGTGTATCTTAGTCCCCCTTAACTCCTTCTTCATGGTCGGTCTACATGAAATGATGTATTTTTATTAATAATATGCATAATTACATATAAAAAAATCAAGTCTGTTGGCCTTAACGTCTAGGATCTCTAGGATAATAAAGACATAATCCTACCAACTTATAATTACTTGGCTCACCATCCTATAAAAATAATTACAATTCAACAAGGGCTCATCCTTGGGGTATTACAATCTCCTCCCCTTATTTTTACACTATCCTTAGTGCAACTCATTTACATAACATTAGCAAGATTTTCAAAATATTCAAAAATATGTGGGTATTATGCCCGCATAGCATCCTCATGCTCCCAAGTTGTGTCCTCAGGACTATACTAGGTCCATTGGACCTTTACAATCCCTATGTATTGATTCTGTAGTTATTTGATTTTCCGGTCCAGAATGTGTACCAGATGCACTTAAAAAGCACTTTATTGCTCCACCTGAATCAAATTCCAATCAATAACGTGATTAGAATCAGGTATATATTTCCTAAGAAATGATACATGGAATACATTATGTATATACATAGATGCAGGTAATACAAGCATGTAAGTTACTGGTCCAATCCTCTCTAGGATTTCAAATGGCCCATAATATCCCACTGCCAACTTGGAATAGTTTCCCAACTTCAGGGAACTTTTGTTGGCTTTCACCTTCAAGAAAACATGATCACCCACTTTAAATTCCCTATGAGTTATGTTCTTGTCAAGATAGTTTTTTTTCCTATCTTGGGAAGCTTTTAAATTCTACTTAATCTTCAACATTTGTTCTTCCATTTCTTTGAGCAACTCTAGCCCAACCACTGTTCTGTCAGTTGGGTTATACCAACTTATTGGTGTGTCTCACTTTCTACCATAAAATGCCTCAAATGGGCTCATCTTCAGTGATTCCTAATACCCATTCTTGTAGGAAAATTCTACCAAGTGTAGATATTCTTCCCATTTAGATAGTTTTTCCATCACATAGATCCTTAGAATATCCTCTATCACTTGGTACACCCTTTATCTTTTCCCATCAAACTTTGGGTGATAAGCTATGTTGAAGTTCAGATTTGTTTCAAACCCTTTGAATAACCCCTTCTAGAACTTTGAGGTAAAAATTGGGTCTTTGTCAGACAAAATAGTCTTGGTTATTCCATGCAAGCATGCTACTTATCTCATATAGATATCAACAACATTGGTTTCCCTGTGAGTAACCCTCATAGGAATGAAATGGGAAGCTTTAGTAAGCTTGTCCACCACCACCATGATAGCATCATGTTGCTTTCTTGTTCTAGGAAATTTGGTGATGAAATCCATTATCACCAATTCCCACTTCCACTCAGGGATGGGTAATGGATGCAGCAACCCAACTAGGTGTCTATGCTCAGACTTGACCCTGTCACACTCCAAGCATTTAGCTATGTATTCAACAATCTCCCTCTTCACGCTTGGCCAATAATATTGGCTCTTGACTGTTGGAGCTGTTTTATGATATCATGGGTGCCCAACATAAGGTACATTATTCATATATTTTAAAGTCATACTCCTCAATTTAGGATAATTGGGTACATAAACTTTGTTCTTGTACAATAGAATTCCTTCATTCCCCAATTCATAGTCTTCAACTTTCTGTTGCATTTTTCCTTGCTGTAATTTCATTACCAATTCCATGTACTACAAATCTGCCTTGGAAGCCTCAATAATTATGCCTTTAATATCACTTTGATACATGTTAATGGTTGCATCATGTAGTTTGTGCACTCTCCTATTGAGTGCATCAATCACTTTGTTCTCCTTTGCTTTGATGTGCTTAATATAAAAGTCATACTCACAGAGGAATTGCAACAATTTGCTTTGCCTAGCATTCAAAGTTGGATGATCAAACAAGTATTTCATGCCATTATGGTTTGTCCTCAGCTCAAACTTGTTTCCCATGAGGTAGTTCCTCCACTTCTTCAAGGCATGCACTATGGATTCCAACTGCAAATCATGAGTATCATAGAGCCTTTCACGATCAGTCAGTTTTATGGATTCAAAACATACCACAAATTTGTTCTGGCTAAGGACTCCATCAAGTCTCTTTTTGCATGCATCTATGAAAACCATGAAATCTTCATTTGGATCAAAAATCCTTATAATTGGAACATTGGTTAACAAGTGCATCAATTGTTGGAAATTCTTTTCACATACTGTTGTCCATTGAAAATTCACCCCCTTCCTTTGCAAGGAAGTGATTGGGTGAGCAATTCTCAAAAACCCTGCAATGAATCTTTTGTAGTAGCCATCTAGACCCATGAAGGATATGAATTATGTCACATTATTGGTTATTTTCCACCCTCTAATTGCCTCAATATTTTTAGGATCCACTGCTATCCCTTCTTCGGATATGATATGACCCAAATAGTGAATTTTGCTTTGATAAAATGAGCACTTGCTCAATTTGGAATATAGTTTGTGCTCTCATAACACTTGTAACACCATCCTCAAACGATTCTCATGTTCTTCTTCTGACTTGGAATACACAAGGATATCATCCAAAAATACAATGACAAAATTGTCTAAGTATTCTCGGAAAACACCATTCATGAAGCACATAAAAACAACCGGTGCATTTGAAAACTCAAATGGCACCACTGTGAATTTGTAATGACCATACCTT
This sequence comes from Picea engelmannii, assembly GCA_009831015.1. Classification (NCBI taxonomy): domain Eukaryota; kingdom Viridiplantae; phylum Streptophyta; class Pinopsida; order Pinales; family Pinaceae; genus Picea; species Picea engelmannii. Next base: position 282,709 of record ML789074.1, on the reverse strand, counting down.
GTCCTGAAGGCGGTCTTGTTGATGTCTTCATCTCTGATCCTTACTTGATGATATCCTGAACTGAGATCAATATTTGAGAATATATTTTCATCCTTTAACTGATCAAAGAGATCATCGATCCTAGGAAAAGGATACTTGTTCTTTATGGTCACTTTGTTAAACTATCTAAAATCGATGCACAATCTCAATGTCCCATACTTATTCTTCATAAAAAATAATGGGGCACCCCAAGGTGACACATGGGCGTATATACCCCTTCTTAAGAAGCTCTTCAATATGCATTTTCATCTCCTTAAACTCTAGTGTATCATTCTGTAGGGAGTCTTTGATATCGGAGCTGCTCCAGGCATAAAATTTATAGAGGAATCAATATCTCTCTTTGGGGGTAGTCCTGGTATCTCCCTGAACACATCTTCAAAATATTTTAGGAATGAATGGTCCTCCAGATTTGGCACCTTGTCCTTAGTTTCTTCTTCCATATGGGCTGCAAATATTTGGAATCCCTTTCTATAACACTTCTTCAAATGCATTATTATCCAAGGATACATAGATTCTTGGTACACTTCTTCCCATGTCCTCCATTGTTTTAGCTTGTTGTACATTGTGGAAAGCTCTCAATTTGTCACCTTTGTGAGGAAACTCTCTATACTTGTGGTCTCCTTCATAGACCCAACATTGAATGGGTGTCTTCCTTGGTCTTTTCCCACCTACCTAAGCCATTCTAGGTTCTCTAAAGATGGTTTTCCTTGAGGACTATTTCTATAAAATGGAGGCTTACTTCCCTTCTTCCTTTGTTTCTTATTGAACTTCTTCTTTTCCTCCCAAGCCTTCTCGAAAATAGGCTTTCCTTTTTTCTGACCATATAATATTTTTCTCTCCTTATAGTTTCTTCCAGATTCTTGGGATCATCATATTGGATTTTATCACTAATGAAAGATGGAAGCCCACTCAGGTACCTCTGAATCTTCATTGTCTCATCCTTGATGAAGGAGACATACTTCAATAGCTCTAATAATATCCTTTCATATTCATAAATAGTCATTCTTCCTAGTTTAAGTTCAAAGAACTCTTTCATATTTTTATCATAATACCTCTTTGTCAGGTTTTTCTTCTCAAAATGCCTCCTGAATTCCTTCCAAGTCACATTATTCTCCCCGAGGTGTTGTACGTGTGCAAGTTGATCCCACCCCATGGATGCCTTTCATTTCATATGATAGATGGAAATTATTCCCTCTTCATGAGAATAATATTTATGTAATTTGAAATACTTCCTCATGCCTAGCAACCATGTCTCAACATCTTCATCCTTCTTTTGCTTTCCATCAAAAGTAGGAGGTTTGATCTTATTAATTTCTCCTTTAAACTCATCCACCCCACACCTCCTATGATTCCTTTAAGGGTATGGAATTGAGATTCTATGTGATCTTCTATGGGAATTCTTTTGGGAGTGATGGTGATGTCTTCTACCATTCCTTGATATTCCTTTCTTCTCAGGGGTCCCTCGACTTCCTGATTTGCTAGAGCCACTTTCCTTATCCAAATTATTTTCAATTATTTCCAGGATCTAAATTAAATTCATGTTGAAGGATTCTTGTTGTTCCTTGTCCTTCATAAGCATCTCATTATCATCCTTGTGGATCTAGACATCTGTGTGCAATTTTTTGAGGGTCTCAGGCATATTTATGTCGTCCTCCTTTTCTCCTCCATATCCATTGGAGTTGGTTCCTTCCAATCCCAACTGGACATTCAAACCTATGATTTCATCTTCTTGAATGAAGTCTACCTATGTATCCTCCATCATTATGCACTCTGTGAGGAATCTTATCTATCAACTGTTAATTCTGCAAAAAATGTGTAGCTAATAGAACTTTTCCAGATTAATTGTTCTTGATAATTCCATGAAAACATGAACCATTCTAATTCATTAATATATCAGACTTATTTTGTGTTGATTTCCTGATAAATCAATTGTTCAGATCCAATTTATGGGTGAAAAATGATCTTCTATTGTTCCAGTAATTTCCAATGGATGCTTCCATGCTCAATTCTGATTTTTGAGCAGGAAGTTATGGATAATTGAACAATTTGTCCCTTTTCTATTCTTAAGCAAAATTTCAGATGTTAGTTGTTTTTCTTCATCCCCCCAGTTCATGTGACCAGGGGATGTGACCAAGTTATAAAAATTATGTACTTATCCTGTGCTTCAGGCCTCTAGGGCTCTAGAACTTTGGGGCTTCGGATCATTTGCCTCCACTACAATACAATTTTCTCAAATATCGATTCTTTGAATACTTGGAGGACGTATAGATTGGAAATACTCCTTCTTTGTTTAGATGTATGCTGGATCAAAGCTCCGGGACTCTAGGGTTCGACGTTTTTAAAAGTAACTCACAACAAATATCATGGACCACCGAACTAGGGAACCTGCGAAGGACAGTGGATCTACAGTTCACATTATCTGCTCGAATCAATGGTGGATAGGAGCTCTGAGACTCCAAGCTTCGACGGTTTCCAAAAACTCTTTAGTACCAATCTCCCGAAGTGCCAACCCACTGGAGATCCCCTCTCTTTCCTCCACGTGTCATCTGTGATCAACGATCATGATGGACTATGGCCTTTGGGCCTCTGAAATTCCTCGAACGTAACAATTATTCAATGCAATCCCTAGGAGTACCACTCCTTTGGACTACGGAATTTAGCACCATGCATCCTCTCCTGATGAACGACAAGGATTTAATCCACCCTTTAGACCTTTAGAACTCTTCATACTTAACAATTCTTGAACAAGTTCCTCCAGAGTTCCAAGTCTTTGAACTGTAGGATCTGGCGCCACATGGTAGAACACTAGAATCAGACACGTGGTCCAATCCGAGGGGTGACACATGTCAAGCTCTAAATGGAAAATCAAACTTTCAAATGTAGATATCACAGTGACATGTGGTACACATCATGTGTTTCCATGTCACCCCTAGTTTACGTCACCTCCATGTCACTTCGGAACTTCGGGACTCCAGGAATTTGGATGTTTGAAATTTCTTCCAACAATTTTCCCCGACCACCAAACTCCAAAACTGCTTAACCTTTCGGGCCCCGTGAAGTACTTCTGTCACCAATCAAACTGGTGACACATGGCCCCACCATCGAGTGACATGTGTCAGGTTCCAATCGGTCTTAAGGGTTTGTCAAAAGTACAAAAACAAGTGAGACATGGCAGACCCAGGTAGGTCCACATCACCCTAGGTGATGTCATCTTGCCACATCATACCCAACACTTTGAGACTTCAGGGATTTCTTACCTTTGACATTTTCTTCAATTTGTCGAACTGTTGAATTTTTGAAATGTAGAACTGGTCCACATCACCCCCGATGATGTCATCATGTCACATCACTTTGACAGCCTAGGACTTCGACAATTTTTTTATCTCATCAACACTTTCACAAAAATGTCAAACTATCACACTATCAAATTGTCGAACGCTTCCACGTCTCCCCTAATGACATCGTCATGACATATCACTTCAAAAAACTGGGAATTCGGTGATTCGTCTTATTTATACTTTTTCAAAACTCCTGAACTATTGACCACTGACGACTGGCTCGCATAGCTTCGGTTCTTCGGCAGTTTCTTAGTCGTGCAACCTCCAACAGATTTCCCTGAACGCATAACCAGAAGAGAAATCCAACGACTCTCCACCTCCTAAGTGATCTAAGACAAAGAATCACTCTAGGACTTCGGAGGATTTAGCTACTGAACACCCCACAACCTCCAAACTTCTGAACATTTCTTAATCTGAGGACATGTGTCCCTAGAAAATGAACGGTCTGGATTAGCTTTGGACTTCAATAATTTGGAAATTTTCTCTGCTTATAGCTTTAAAACAACTAGAGGGGTGAAGTCCAAAGGACTTGTATTCTTAACCTATGTGCACCTTCTCCCAATCCAACTGTTGTGGGAGATCTGTCTCCTTCCAAATAGATCCAATGGCCCATATTTAACTCTATGGCCCAATACCATGTCTATTGTGGTTTACAAAACCGCTATTCCTCTTGATCTTCTAAACACAATCAAGGTGTTCCCCCAACGCCCTCTTGGCACTCTGTACCTCAATTTCTTGTGGATTTTTTACTTCAAATTACACATCCGTGGCCCATACAGGTTCAATGTTGAAACCATGGGCTCTTATACCATATTGTAGCATCCCCCAGGCACCCTTTCCATGGAAAACACCACCAACTCAAAACCAAACTATTATAAAACCATATTGTAGCATACCCAACCACCCAGACCGGTCATGCCACTTGAACTATCATGCTATGATACCAGATTGTAGCATCCTCTAGCCACCCTTTTCGTGGAAAATGCCACCAAATCAAAACCAAACTTTTCTGAAACCATATTGTAGCATACCCAACCACCTATATTGGTGATGCCACTTGAAATATAATGTTCAGATATACATATATATCTAATGCAAATTTAAACAGAGATAAAAATTATGTTCATACACATATTCATGTGGAAGAGACAATAAACACATACATTTAATATATATATAGGAAATTATGATAACATTCAGACATGTACCTAAACACAACATTTAAACATATCATGTACAATTAACATAGATTTGGTACTTATATTTTTATGAGAAGACCACTGACTACGTGCATACCTTCCACGAACCTCCCAACCTTATACCACACTACTCCAAGCTATCAGTAGTGGGTCACCCCCGAGATGGGACTAAACACCACCAGGGAAAATGAATCCTAGGCTAGGATGAGGGTAGGGGAAGATGCATAATGAAACATGAAGGATTCTCTCCAAGGATCCAACTTATGCCCACTTCTCACAAAATATCATTCCCCACAAGTCTGTCCCACCTCGGGAATATGCACATTCATTGTTCCACAATCCATTAGCTACTCCACTTCCCTTTGAGGGCTTCAACAACAGGCCAGATTAGGAATTCTCAGAGCTTTGTAGATACTGTTGGACTCCCTCTAGGAGAAATCACTTCCCCAACAAACTCTCTCACCTAGAGAGAATTACTCACAGGCTTGACAACCTGATTCTTCAACCATGGTCTTGACAACCCACCTCTTCAAACCAAAGTATGAAAAAATCGTTAAGTCAAGGGACAAATAAAAAATTACATAGGTTCACAATGGTAGAGGTTCAACAATGGAGGAAATGGCTCTTGTTGCATGCATTTTCAATGTGTGCGTGAACAAGACATGGGATGGGAAGAATTGTGAGTGAACTCATGGGGAACGATGGACAGAATGCTCAGAATGCTCAAAGTGAGAATGGTGAGAGAACTCGTGAGTGTCATCATGGTGAGAGAGAACCCCCACCATTGTGGAAATTCCCACATAAATCTGCATGCGTCCTTGGTGACACTTGGCTCTCTAGGAGCTCGTTCCTCTCCACTTGGATTTTGTTCCTCTCGCCAAAAGAACTTAGGATAATTGGGTTTATTTCCAGACTTTAGTATTTTCAAGAAATTCATTATAATATTCCCTTGGGTTAATCCCTCAAGTTAAGCCCCATCCCTTTCCCTACCCAATGGAGCTTAGTCCCCCTTAACTCTTTCTTTGTGGTTGGTCTACACACAACGATGTATTTTTATTAATAATCTACATAATTACATATACAAAATCAGGCCCATTGGCCTTAACATCTAAGCTCTCCGGCCTAATAAGCACATAATCCTACCAACTTATAATTACTTGGCTCACCATCATATAAACATCATTACAATTCAACATGGGATCGACCTTGGGGTATTACATATGTTTTCCTTTTTCTTCTTGGTATTTATCCCATTTCGACACTAAATCACCTAGCTCAAACTTTTTATTGTAAATTGCATGTTTGTCGAACCATTTCTTTATTATTTTTTGGTGTTCATAGAAAGTTAGTTTGGCTCTATCCCTTTCTTCTTCTACTTTTAATAATTTCTCTATGTGTTCTTCCATTTTGGGGCAAGGATCTTCTCTAATAGATTGAGCTAATTGAAGGGATCGTAAAGCTGCATTAGTTGGTAGTATGGATTCCTTTCCATAGACAAGGAAATGGGGAGCATTGCCTAATGAAGTTTTAGGTGTGACTTTGTCAGCCCATAATGTTGATGAAAGTGACTTGCACCTTTCGGATCAAATACCAGTTTTTTAGGAATACCAAACCTTGTGATAATGAACAACTTGATAAAATATATCACTTGATCTTGATTGAAAAATTTAAGGGAATGACATCTTTCCACCTGGTGAAATAATCCATAGTTGTCAATATGTATTTGTGTAATTGTGAAGGTTTTGTAGTTATTTATCCGATGAAGTTCAATCCCCATTTCTCAAATGGTCCATCAATTATCACAGGTTGCAATGGGAATGCACGTTTCTTTTCTCTTCTAGTAGCAGTTTGGAAATTTTTTCATTTCCGAACATATGCATAGGCATCTTTGAATAAAGTTGGACAACAATATCTTTCTCGTAATATTTTATGAGGGTTGGTGTCTCCATTGAAATGTCCACCTGCAGGACCATTATGAAAATCAAATAATAAATTTTCAACGTTTGATTTTTCTAAACATCTAAGAGAAAAATAATCACAATTTTACCTAATTAATACACCATTAATCAATTGATAATGTGTCAAATTCAATTGTAATTATTTTTTCTTCTTTGTCTCATAATGGAGAGGAGAAAAATTGTGAGTAAGGAAGAATTTGAGATCCTTATACCATGAATCAAAAGAATTATAAGTAGGATAAATCTCGTTAATTTATGCTTTTGACTCATTTTCCTTATTAGTTTTATTTTCAAGTTCTGAATCCATTGACCTTGTATCAATTCTGTAGAGACCTAAACCTCTAATGACTTTGGAAGGTTTAATTTCCAGATCATATTCTTGCAAGGTAGTCATCCAATTTTCCCTTTGATCTCCAAGGTATTTATGCATAAGTAAATTTCAAACTGAAGGGTATGGGATAATCACTTTGGTGTGTGATTTTAAGAGGGAGTGCCTAAAGTGTTTGATATCCTTGAATAGTGCACATGCATGTTTCTCTACTTCTGAATAATTTAATTCTACACATTGAAAGCCTATACTCATAAAATAAATAGGTATTTTAGTATTTTGATCATTTTTCTGAGTAAAGACAACAACACAAGAGAAATATGAAGCAAAAGTATATAGAGTAAAATCTTGATGAAATTGGGAGATGATAAAGTCAGGGTTTGCACAATTTCTTATTTTATTTCTTTAAATGACTCTCTTTCATTTTTATTCCATTTGAAATCAACATCTTTTTTAATCATATTTTGTAATGGTCTTACTGTCTCTGCAAAACTAGGCACAAATCGTCTAATGAAATTAATGTATCCTAAGAAAAATTGCATTGTTTTCTTATTATGAGAAAAATCAATTTCTAATATTTATTTGATTCTTTCAGGTTCAATTACAATTATCGATTAGAAACAATGAATCCTAAAAGCTTACCCTTTGTTTGAGAAAAGACAATTTTCTTAGGATTAAGAGAGATGTATTTTCTACAGCGGTCAAAAATCTATTTAATTTGATGCACAAATCTATTTAATATGATGCACAAATATATTTAATATGACGCACATGATCATATTTGTTCTTGGAGAAAACATTGACATCATCTAAATATATCACCACTGATTTATTTACTAACCCCCTTAAGGCAATGTCCATGGCACGTTGAAATGTGGCCCCAACATTTATTAATCCAAATGGAATTTTCATGTATGCATAGGTACCTCATTTTGTCCTAAAGTTTTTTTTTAATTGATCATTTTTGGAAACTAAGACTTAGTTATAACTTGAGAATCCGTCTAGAAAAGACATCATTTCAAATCCCTCCATGGTTTGCAAAATCTGTTCCATTGGGGGCAAAGGAAAATTAACTTTTTTCAGATGCCTTAATCAAATTTTTGAAGTCAATGTAAATCCTAATGTCTCCATTTTTGTTTCTAATTGGAACCATATCATAAACCCATTGAGAGTGTCTAACAAGGAAAATTATTCTTGCTTGTAACAATTTATTTATCTTTTTTTTTTTAATTTGTTGTTCTAAATTAGGGTGAATTTTCCTCAATTTCTGTTGGATTGGTTTGGATTTAGGATTTAGTGGAATCACATGTTTAATAACTAAGGTATCATATGTTTTGAGATCATTGTATGTCCAAGAAAAAATACCTTTATATTTTTTAAAAATGTTAATAAAAGAATCTCTTTTGGAGGGAGTGCATTCTAAACCTAGATTAACATTTTGAGGATTTTCTATAGTTCCCAAATTTATGATTTCAAATTTCATTGAAGAATTGCTTGTCTTGCAATTATTTGGTGTTTTAAACCTATCTTGAAGATCGTAAAAGTATTCAAGTTTAAATATGAATTTTGGAATGATGTTTTACAGTTTATCCTTACAATCTAATGGAGGATAATTGATCTTTGAATCATGTTGATTATCATCAATGACTATATGTTTATATGTGTCTTTTTTTGTAAAAACATTTTGTTGGAATATTGAGGGGAGGGGTGAATAGGTATGAGCACCTTTTACCACTTTCAATCACAATATATAAACTTCAATTTTATCAGTAGTATATCATTTATGATTGCATTCAATATATTATGAGCATATAACCATAATAAATACATCTCCACAATATCACATCAATTGCACAATACACCATAATTTACATGGAAACCCAAATGGGAGAAAACCACAAAATGCTTACTTATATATATCAAGAATAAATTCATAGGAAGAACCAACTTCCAAATTCTCTAGCACCAACTGGAAGGAGGAACCAACCCCTTGATTTATAGGAACCGACCTGAAGGAAGCTACAAATCCCCGAATTCTCCAGCTACAACTGGAAGAAGGATCCAACCCCTTGGTTTATAGGATCCAAAATGAAGGAATATCCAACTCCCTAAGTTCTTTGGATCCAACCAGAAGGAGGATATGACCCCTTTATTTATAGGTACCAACTTGAAGGAAACTCCAACTCCCTGATTTCTCTGGCACCAAATGAAAGGAAGCTACAACTCTCTTTCCTTTCCTTATCCTTCCTCCATGAAATATAAGCATAGACACAAACTGTCATTACCACTGATCAACTCATAATTTCCAGTATCATAAACCAACATGTCATTTCCACTGTCACATAAACCACTGTCACTATCACATCTACCTGTAACTAATGATCAACCAATCATCCAACATGTCACTATATTTTTCACTGATATACCATCATCAACCAACTGTAACTATATCCACTCATATGGATACCAAAACCGTCACCAAATCATGTACATCAATCATCAACCATGTACCAAAACCTATACCATACCATGTACATCAATCATGTACTGAAACCTGTACCATACCATTGTTGGAAATACTAAGACAACTGAGAGGGGGGGGGGTGAATCAGTTGTGTATAATCTTAAACAATTTTATACTTATTAAAAAATTATTAATCTTTCTTCATGTGGTCATCAACAATGTACAACATATGAACAGTAAAAGAAAAAAACCATCAGTTACACATGAAGTACACACAGAGACAGATTTTCACGAGGAAACCCATAAAGGG
>ML789074.1:217813-239802 GCA_009831015.1 Picea engelmannii | reverse complement strand
TCCTTTCATACTACAACAAAAATGACACCATTTATGGCACTTTATGGATACCACCCTCCTTCCATCACTTCTTCTCTAAAAGAAAAATCTATGGTTCAAGAAGTGGAAGATCACATCGAGAATCAACAACAAATTCTCCAAATATTAAAGGACAACCTGACCATGGCACATAATCGCATGAAACAACAAGCAGATCAACATCGCAGTGAAAGAAGTTTTGAAGTAGGGGATTGGGTGTTTTTAAGACTACAACCATACAAATAGATGTCCCTCAAGCAAGCCAAGAAGGATAATAAATTATCACCAAAGTACTATGGNCCTTATAAGGTGTTGCAAAATATTGGTACTATGGCATACAAATTGGAGTTGCCTGCATCTTCACGAGTACACCCAATTTTCCATGTTTCATGCTTAAAGAAGGTTATAGGTGACAAGATCCCAGTTCAAACTATATTTCTAGAAATTGACAAGGAAGGAAAAATCATATTGGAGCTTGAAGCCATCACTGACACAAGAATTCGCCAGTTGAGGAATAGATCCATTTCAGAGTATCTCATTAAATGGAGGAAACTTCCGGCTGAAGATTCCACTTGGGAACATGAGTCTTTTATACATAAGCATCCAGAGTTACTCAAGCATTGCGGACAACACTTGTCTCAAGGGGAGGGGCATGTTAAGCTCTAATATTGGCTCATTACCCTTTAATTAGGGCATATTATATTAGTAATGTTATTTTATTTATGTCAGCTTTAGGCCATTAGTTGTAATTATACCTCCTAGTCTCCTATATATACCAAGGAGACATTTTCATTTTTAATCATCTTGTACTTGAAAATTTAAGTGGGGTAAAAGGAGGTTGCCCCCTCGAAGAGGATTATTATCTGAAATTATCTCTTTTTCAAGGCGTTGAGTACTTTTTCGTGAGGTTTTTCTATGCTATATTGATGTTTGGTTCTTAACAGCTTCCAACCTCATGAACTCATAACTCCTCAACCATGATGAAATACATGAAGTACCACCTATCGTTGGAAACAATATGATGAGGACTATCCATCTATGAGTGTGTTAAATTTATTTACACTTTCCTTCACATCGTTATTCCTCAAACAACTTTTGGTTTCATGACCACACCCCTATGGATTCTTGTATACTTCTTCAAAGCATCTTCCCATGAGGGCCATGCTTAGAGCTATGCCATAAGGGAACCACTTTGGAGAATTCTCCAAATACACCCCTCCCTTTTTTTGACATCAATGACAACAACTTCTGTTGACATAAATGACAACCAAATTTCCAACAACATCAATGACAACTAGTTTTACAACAAATTTATTATATGATCGTCATTGTTAAAAACTCCCCGATTCGTTATATTTTCTGGAAAATGTGAATTGAACAATAATTCAATTGAAAATATGTCATGGGAAAAATTTTCAGATGGAATCAATTTTCAGGGTACATTGGCAAGAAGGTCTATATTTGAATTCAATGCTCTCAAAAAATATTTTATCCCGAAAGCAGTAAAATGTGGTAGAAAATATAGAACGAGCTATTGGTAATTTTTAAAATGATTTGAAACACAATGGATAGTATTTCATACCTTTTTGAGAACAATTTATGAATCACCAAAAACTTTTATGAACTTAACATTCAAATCTATAGCCTTTTTCAAACCTTGGATTAATGCTTTGTGTTCGGCCATGTTGTTTGTGCATTGAAATTATAGCCTATAGGATAACACGGTTGTGATACCTTTGGGATCTCACAAAATGCAACATGTTCCAGCACCTTCATTATATTTTGATCCATAAGAAAACAAAGTCCAAAAATCATTATTTTCAGTGGATTCTAAACTATCAAAATAAAAATCTATGCATCTGGAAAAATCAATTTGAGAAAATTTTACAACCTCCGATTGTACAGATGAATCTATGAATGGTGAAATTTCAGCAAAAAAATTTCCAAAATATGAATCAAAACAATAGTTTCCCAAAATGGAATTATAAAAAATATCGACTTGTTTTGACCATCAATATCAGTGATAGTGAATTTCATATGTTTTTCATGATCAACTCTAATTTTATTAGGTTTACCATTATATGGTAACTGTAGCTATGACCACTTTGTAGAAAAATATCCATGAAGTTTTCTCGACCAGTCCCTACTCAGAAGAAAACCATATTCTTCATGAATGTCATCCACAATTATGTCTATAGTTTGGTGAACCTTAGGGATAGAATATTGTTGGAAAATTGGATGTCATTGATCTTAACCTTAGAAGAATACATAAAGGAAATCCCAAAATCCCCTAAAAGTGATGATCCCTAAAAGAGCCTTGAAGGATCCTTGACATAAGTTATGTAAATCCAAAGTGGTCCCCTTGTGGTTTAGCTTTTAAGCATGGCCCTCACAGGATCAGATAACATGTGGTTGTTTCCACATTCCCATTTTTAGTTGTAAACAAATGGAGCCTTGAAGAAGCCTTAAAACCAAGTGAAGAATCCCCTAAATTCAAGTGAATAATCCCCTAAAACCAAGAGAATAATCCCCTAAAACCAAGAGAATAATCCCCTAAATAAAATTGAATAATTCCCTAAATCCAAGAAAACAATTCCCTAAAGTAAAGTAAAACAATCCCCTAAGGTCGAGCATCCTTAAGGAAGAGGTATGACCCAAACGTTGTGACTCTTGGTTGCACCCCCTCATGTGGAGAAGACTCATATAAATAAGATGATCCTCATTTGGAATTTGTATCACACCATTTTTACTTAGCCAAGGAATAGGAGAAAGTTGTGGCCTAGAGGAGCGAATTTCCAAGGGAAGAAAAAGTGAAGAAGGGTGAAATTCCAAGGGAAGATGAAGTCTCGTGATGATTTGTTCTAGGGTTTTATTTGAAGGTCATCTTGGAATTTTAGATATAAATTGTTTTCTAGAAACATTCATATAGTGAAACATGTATTTGTTTTAGAAGAGACAATGAATAATCATGGGTACAAATTTTAGCTCATGACTCATTACAAGTTTGGAGTTATACTCAGTGGAAGTTGAGGTTTTTAAAAGTAGGGTTTTCTTCTTCAAAGCAAGTCATATTGCCATTTTTGCTACAATTTGTTTTTAGGGATGATTCAAGTAAAAACAATTGGAGGAGTTTCAAATAAGATATCAAAGAATAGTGGGTACAATTTTCAAATATTGATTCATTACATGTACATAGTTATACTTGTTGGAATTTAAGGTTTGTGACTAATCTAGAAACTAGTCCCAAACAAGTGTTTGAGATAAAAAAAGTTATATCTGAAACTTGGTTGGTCCAAACTGAATTCCAATTTTTTCATTTGAAGGAGAACAAATCCTAATATCTGAGGTCCAAGTTTTATAATAAAAAATGGAAAATTAAGTTCATGGTGAATCTTACAAGTTTGCATATTTGAGGTACAATTCTGATCAATTTTGTATGCAAATTTAAGAAGTGATTTTGGGATTCTGTTTGAATTTTGATTTGATCTTGTATCATCATTTAAAATATTCCAAGGGGATTGGTGTCTCCTTCTAGTAGTTGCTGGAAAACAAAGGGAGTGGGTGCTTCCTTCAAGTTAGTGTTCCTAAAATCTTGAAATTACTTAAGTTTACGTGGTTTTCTCCCAATTGGGTTTCCATGTAAAATGTTGTGTGCAATGTGTATGATCTTATTTGATGATGAATTCCATGATTAATGGTTAATTATTATGTAGTGTTTGAAGTTTAATATTGTTTAAATAACTCTATATTGATTCACACCCCTCTCTTTGTATTCTTGAATATTCTAACAATTGGTATCAAAGAGGGTTCCTTGAGGAATAGTCTAATAACTGGAAGCAATATCATGGATAAGAAAGGATAATTTACTAAAATTGGAACACCATTGTTTGATGGGTAAAATTATGTTTTTGGAGCATAATAATGAGAGCATTTTTGCAGGCACATGGATTTGATGTTTAGCAAGCTATAGTAAATGGATACACTGCACTAGCTTCTCCCCCAATAGATAATGCTGGGAAAAATCTCAGTGCACACAATTCAAAGGATATGAATTCCATTCTAAGCAATTTAACTGGTTCATAACGTGTTAAGGTTATGCATTTTGATTCTGCAAAGGAAATATGGGACAAGCTCAAGAATGTTTATGAAGGAGATGAAGTCAAAAGGGCCAAGCTTCAGACTTACAGTGGACAATTTGAACATCTGAGAATGAAGGTAGATGAACATAATGAAGATTATTTTCTTTGAGTTGATGAAATTGTGAATACTGTAAGAGGATTGGGAGAAAATATTTAAAACTTAGTTATTGTGAAAAAATACCGAGATCTATCCCAATTAGATTTGACCCTAAAATATCATCTCTATAAGAAAGATAAGATATGGATACATTGAGCATGGATGAATTACATGGAATAATTACAACATATGAAATGAGAACAAAACAAGAAAATCCATCTACAAGGGAAGCAAATTCAAATCCTCCAAGAAGGCCAAGAAAGAACAAGATAATGTAAAAACCTTGCTCCAGCAATAGTGATGATTCAAAAAATGAATAAGAAGTCAACATTGTGAGAAAGATGAAAAGAGGAACCGACAAGTACAGAGGTAATATTCCTTTAAAATGCTTTAATTGTGTTAAATTTGGCCATTTTTCTTCTAAATATCCTTATGAAAGGGGTTAAAATAGTGATGAAGAAGAAGTTCCTAAGAAAGAAAATGAGTATCAAAAAAGAGACAAGGAAAGAAATAAAATAATATTTTTTAAAAAGAAAAACCTCTATTCAAAAGATGATAGTTCCTCACCCAATGAAGATGATGATAGTGACAGTGACTCAAGAAGAGTACTCTTCATGGAGTTAGAGAATCAAGAGGAAACTACTAAAAATAATGAAGGAGACTATGAAAAAGAATGAGAAGTGAATCTTGAGGAAGAATTGATCAGCTCCTTAAGTGACCTAATAATATCAAGGAAGAAAAACAAGTCTCTCAAAGAAAACTTAAGTAAACTAAAGGAAGGCTTTCAAAAACCTAGCAAAAGTTTTGAAGAAGCCAAGCATAACATCATAGATATAAGTATTCATTTGGAATAATGATCCATATGGATATCGGTGAGCACCCACCTTTTCCAACTGTCTCAAAATAGTTTTCTGGTAATTTTGGTAATTTACTATTTTTAGCAGTTTTCACTTCTGGAGCCATTTTTGAGGCCCTAAATGATGTTTTCTTTGGGAAAATATGTTTTAAATTTTCAATTTACTTCAATATTTCAACTACAATGAATCTCCTTGATGATACCTTTACAACGGGCTATCATACTCCTAAAACGAAGATCGTATGAAAAAGTTACGACCTCGGGAAGTTGATGCACTAACTTACCCAAACGGGGGCCTACATGACTTTTGGCGCTTCATCTCCTAAGGTTAGGTTTTTGGATGTACAGGGTTTTTGAAATTCCTGATTATTGTAAAAGGGAATTCAGAGCCTCATTGTAATCATCTTCTTATGAATGAGTGTAGCCATCACATCTCTTCTTAGAGATAAGCCGCCACCATTCCAACAAGCTTGTTTCCACTGCATTTTACAGTTTTCAGCTTATTTCGTTATTAAATAGAAAACCAATTTTATTGTATCTCTATTATTTTTTGTTAAGAACCTATTAATAATATGTATTCATTTTTTTCTACTCATAAAATATGGATCAGTGGTATCAAAGCGGTCTTCTCATTGTCGTCTTAATGCATGTCCCCAACAAGGTCAGAGTACAAAGAGTTGGATCTCGTGCTTGTTTCTCTTGAGAAAAAAATATCTTGCATACCCAAGAGACCTCTCATGGCAGGAGAAAATAAATATGATGGGATGGGAGATCCTTTCAAACTTTTTATTGAGGAATTCCTCACGCAATAGAGGAATGGGATGATGGATAGTTTCGTGCAAATCCTTCGACAATTACCAACAGGAGATGCATCTTCTTTGAATGGAGGCACCACCCCCTTCAAGGTAAAAATAAACTTCGATATTCCTATATTTGAAGGTCATATAGACACAGATTTCGTATACAAGTGGTTGAATCTACTAGAAGGGTATTTTTCTATCCATAACTTTTCGAATAGAGAAAAGATTACTTTTGCGCTCCCCAAAGTCGTTCCCTGTGTCAAATATTGGAGGGAACATTTCTGTGAGCCAAAGGAAACAGAGGAACCCTCATTATTTACAGTCATGGCCACTTGGGAATCCTTCAAGGATGTTATTAAAGAACAATACTACCTTGTTGGAAGTTATGACGACCTGTATACCAAATGGACCACATTGCGGCAAGAAAGAGACCAAGTAGTGCCAGATTTCACAAATATCTTCCATACCTTGTGAACCAAGTTGGATATCAAATATTCAGAGTGACATCTGGTGCTAAAGTATCACGATGATATGGATAGATACATCCTAACAAAGGACAGAGAAAATATGGACAGTATGAGGAAAACCAATCCAAGCCACAAGCAAATAAGGACACCGGAAAGACAGAGAAAGATACCGGGAAGTGGTGCAACTTCCATAAGATCCCTTGGCATAAAATTGTTGATTGTTGCTCAAATAATTTGATGGTGGCCAATATGAAAGCCTCTGAATCAAATGTGGATTCTAACTCTAAGATAGAACCAGAAATGGGAAGATGGATCATTGATGCAGAACCTAGTGCCACCATTTCTACCACCAAGCTCCAACCTAGTGAACTAGACGAGCCAAAATAAGGAGAGTGCCTCTTCCATTCACAGATGTGGGTAAAAGGCACCCCGTTGCACTTCATTGTTGATAGCAGTAGCCAGAAAAACCTCATCTCAGCAGAGTTCATCAAGTGTTTGGCCCTATCGACAACATCACAACCACAACCATACACCATTGGATGGCTCCACCAAGGAAGTGATCTTCACTTCAACCAACAATGTCGACTGTCATACGACATCGAGCCCTTCAAAGACGAGGTATTGTGTGATGTTTCTCCTCTTGAAGTTTTTGGTTTTATTTTGGGCCAACCTTATTTATGGAAACATCATATTGTATATGAGTCTACGCATCATAGTGTTATTATTACTTTTAACAAGAAATTATACAGGATACCTGAGGCAGTCCCACCTAGTGCTATTTCCTTTATCTCTACTAAGCGATGCAGGAAGTTCATCTCTCAAATGGGGAAGTTTTTCTTCTTCATGATTCTCTCTCAGAATAAGCGAAAGATCACAACCACATCTAGGGTCTCTGCGGCTAACCTCTCCACATAGCAGAAGCAAGTAGATAAGGTCGTGGAATAATACTCTGATATCTTCTCCTCACCTACAAGGGTACCTCTACACTGTCAGGTCAAGAACCCCATCGATATGACCCACAGCGCACCGCTTCCCAATGGGCTAGTCTATAACCACTCTCTATTAGAGAATGATGATATCAAGTGATAGATCCAAGAAATTCTCCACAAGTGGCACATCTGTCCCATCTCATCACCTTGCGGGAGCCCAATCATGCTGGTACAGAAGAAATATGGAACCTAGCAACTCTGCATTGATTACCAGGCTCTGAATAAAATCACAGTTAGAAACCAGTACTCGATTCCCTGAATCGATGATCTCCTTGATCAAATCATAGGGTCGAAATACTTCAGTAAGATTGATCTGAAGTCTGGCTACCACCAAGTCCCGATAGAACAGACAGATGTATGGAAGACCGTCTTCAAGTCAAAGGAAGGCCTTTTTGAATGGTTGTTCATGCCCTTTGGTTTGACAAATTGTCCATCCACATTCATGAGGATGATGGATGATATCCTGCGACCATTCACTAATACTTTTTTAGTGGTGTATCTGGACGACATTCTCATTTACAACAAGACTTGGGTCGAACACTTGCGGCATATTCAACAGGTTCTGCACACCCTGCGACAGCACAAGATATACACCAACTTGGAAAAATGATCCTTCGACATGGACAAGGTCCATTACCTAGTCTACATAATTGATCAACATGGCGTACAAGTGGATCTAGCCAAGATCCAAGTCATCCATGACTGGCCAGCCCCAACCACACTCATTGAGATTCATATATTATTGGTCCTTACCAATTTCTACCGCAGGTTCGTGTTGGGATTCTCCCATATTGCATGGGCCCTCAAAAAAATAAATAGGGGTGGTGGTAAGGAAAAAATTGTGTGGGACGGTCCCAACATTAATAATTTGATGATTTGAAGGAGCGCTTGTGCTCAGCCCCAATACTCTCACTACCAGACCTGCAACAACCCTTTGAGATTGAGATATATGCTTCAGACTATGTTGTGTGTGTCGTTCTAACTCAGCATGGCCACCCCGTAGCCTATCATAGTGAGACACTATCATATGTTGTTCGTAATTACCCTACTTATGACAAAGAAATGGAATCCATTGTGCAATCCTACCGCCAGTGGAGACATTACATTCTTGGGAAGGAGACAATCATCCACACTGATCATAAGCCATTGTAGTTCATGCAGACACAGGGAAAATTGTTGAATGAAGACCATAAAAAATGGTCCATATACTTGTAACAATTCCACATCAAGTATAAAACATGAAGCACCAATTGCATCGTTGATTTACTCAATAGACTTCCAGTCGCGACACTCATCACGATGCTAGACTCTTGCAGCCATGAGACCTCTTTATGGCCCCAACTCTATGAGATAGACTCAAACTTTTCCACCACCTACCAAATGTTGGGTGCAAACACAGTTGTCGATAATGTCCATCTTTAGGATGGGTTGTTGTGTCATATGGGCCATATCTATGTTCCATCAAGTGAGCGAGTGAAGATGATCTAAGAAACTCACTACAGTCAGGTGGCAGGAAACTTCGGCATCGAAAAGACATTAGCGATGCTACAGAAACATTTCTACTAGTCGAAACTTTGAGAGGAGGTCAACAAGTATATTAGGTCCTTCACTGACTATGCTATTGCAAAACTGAACACTAAGAAATAGGGCATGTACACCACTCTTCCTACTCCTGACAAGCCATGGGAATCCATCTCAATGGACTACATGTCGGGCCTCCCATCCACCAAGTAGGGAAATGACTGTGTTTTTGTGGTTGTTGATCGATTTTCTAGGATGGTGATTTTGGTTGCCTGCAAGAAGAACATCACAACAGAGGCCACTTCCAAGATATTCTTTGAATGAGTCTGGGTACATTTTGGAATCCCAAAAACCATTGTCTCAAATTGGGACAGTCGATTTCTAAGCACATTTTGGTTGAGCCTCTGGTCACTGCTAGACACCAAGCTCACCAAATCCATTACCTTCCACCCCCAGATAGATGGCCAAACCGAGGTTGTAAATTGAATGATTGTGCATATCCTTCACATGTATAATTCAAATCACCCTCACACATGGGATGAGAGCCTTACCTATGTCCATCATATTTAAAATCGATCCCTGCATAGCTCAACTGGCCACAACCCATTTCAGGTGGGGTTGGGATTCCAACCATTGGGTCCCATAGATGTTGCACTTCCCCTTGTGGTCACCTCGATTGACTCATCTCCTGCTCCAATTGAAGCTGACAAAGCCACCCAGTTCATTGAGTGGATCTAGCACATCTGCTAATAGGTTTAGGATATCCTACAGAAGTCCAATGACAAGTAAAAACAGTGCCATGATCAACATCAGGTGCCACAGAAGTTTCAGGTGGGTGACAAAGTTTGGTTGCACTTGTAGAAAGAACACCTTACATGACCCCATCAGAAGCTTCGCCCACTCCATTATGGGTTGTACACTATCACCAAGGCCACGGGGGATAATTCTTTTGAGCTCAACATTCCTCCTTTCCTTGGCCTGCACCCAGTGTTCAACGTTGTTATAATCTTAAATTGCACCTAACATGCATACCTGGCATCACGCCATATAATTTGCTATATTTACCAAGCCATTATTGAACAACTCTTCTAAAAACCATTATTTTGAAGGTGTATTCACCCTACACCATTATTGCCCACGTACACATGATTACTGAGCCACTACAACCAACACACACTCACAGAGTATCACAAAATGTGGAAAATTCCATTGGATACTGATTTTTGGGTCATTACTTAACTGTTTGACTACCCATAGCTAGTCATCCCAACCATTACTATCCCTTTTGGCCTATAAAAGAAGGGGTTGGGGTCCCATTTCAAATGGAAGAATGAGAGCAAAGAAACTCTTCCCATTTTATCAATCCCCCTTTGCCCCAATTGTAAATCCCTTACCATTTCCCTAAGAGAGAACTCAAGAGGAGAAGAAGATGTGGACGCAATTGGTGCATGGTGAAGAGGATCCCAGGACCAAGTTCAAGGAGCAGTGTTAGTCTCATGTTGTAAGCGACTTGTGTGAGATTAATATAAAAAAGTACTTCTTTATATTAATCTCACAAAATTCGCTTACAACATGAGACCGACATTGCTCCTTGAACTTGGTCCTGGGCTCCTCTTCACCATGCACCAACTACTTCCATGTCTTCTTCTCCTCTTTAGTTCTCTCTTAGGGAAATGGTAAGGGCTTTATAATTGGGGCAGAGGGGGATTGATAAAATGGGCAGAGTTTCTTTGTTCTCATGCTTCCCTTTGCAATGGGACCCCAACCCCTTATTTTATAGGCCAAAAGGGATAGTAACGGCTGGGGTGACTGGATATGGGCAATCAAATGGTTAAGTAATGACCCAAAAACTAGTATCCAATGAAATTTTCCACATTTTGTGATATTATGTGAGTTTACGCGGGTTGTAGTGGCTCAGCAAGCACGTGTACGTGGGCAATAATGGTGTAGGGCGTGCACACCTTCAAAATGATGGTTTTTAGAAGATTTGTTCAATAATGTCTTGGTAAATATAGCAAGTTAGATGGCCTGATGCTAGGTATGCATGTCATGTGCAATTTAGGTTTATAACAAACATGGATCTCCTTCGCCCTTATTTCCCACCATTATTGGAAACCTCAAAAGTAGAAGAAAAAATGACACCAACAGAGCTCAACCCCGACCACATAAAACAGGAATCCAATGATCATATTTTGGACACACAGATCAAGGGCACTCAACCGCAAAGGATGTGGCTTTATCGAGTTGTCAAAGAAGGGCAGCTCCTTCACCAAGGCAAGTGTCTCACCCGGGGCCAAATTTAGTAGAAATTTCCTCGTATGATGGGGGACCTCAACACAATGGAGACCATTGATTCCTAAGGAGGGAGGATTGATCCAGATGGACATATGTGGCCACCCACCTTTTCCAACTGACTTAAAATAGTTTTCTGGCAATTTTGGTAATTGACTATTTTTAACAGTTTTCACTTCCGGAGCCATTTTGAGGCCCTAAACGATGTTTTTTGGGAAAATAGGTTTGCAATGTGCTAGTTCATTCAATATTGTGCCTAAAATGAATCTCCTCGATGATAATTTTCCAATGGGCTATCATAATCCTAAAATGGAGATCATATGAAATAGTTACACCCCCAGGAAGTTGATGCACTAACTTACCCAAACAGGGCCCATGTGACTTTTGGCGCTTCATCTCCTAGCGTTAGGTTTTTGGATGTATAGGGTTTTTGAAATTCCTGCTTATTTTAAAAAGGCCTTTAGAGCCTCATTGTAATCATCTTCTTGTGAATGAGCACAACCATCACATCTCTTCTCGGAGATAAGTCACCACCATTCCAACAAGCTTGTTTCTGCTACATTTTACAGTTTTCAACCTATTTCGTTATTGAATAGAAAACCAGTTTTACTATATCTATGTTATTTTTTGTTAAGCACCTGTTAATAATCTTTATTCATTTCATTCTACTCATAAAATACAAATCAGTGGTATAAGCACGGTCTTCTCCTTGTCATCTTAATGCATGTCCCCAATGAGGTCGGAGTACAAAGAGTTAGGTCTCGATCTTGTTTCTCTTGAGGACAAAAGCTCTCACACACCCAAGCGACCTATCATGGTAGGAGAAAAGAAAGATGATGGGACAAGAGATCCTTTCAAACTGTTGATTGAGGAATCCCTCACACAACATAGGAACGAGATGATGGGTAGTTTCACGCAAATCCTTCGGCGGCTACCAACAGGCAATGCATCTTCTTTGAACAGAGGCGTCCCCCCCTTCAATGTACAAATAAAATTTGAAATTCCTATATTTGAAAGTAATATAGACGCAAATGTCATAGACAAGTGGTTGAATCTACTAGAAGGGTATTTTTTTGTCCATAACTTTTTGAATAGAGAAAATATTACTTTTGCACTCCTCAAAGTCATTCCCCATGTCAAAGATTAGTGGGAACCTGTTTGTGAGTAAAAGGAAATAGAGGAACCTTCATTATTTATAGTCATGACCACTTGGGAATCCTTCAAGGGTGTTATTAAGGAACAATACTACCCTTTCAGAAGTTATGACGACCTGTATACCAAATGGACCACATTGCGACAAGAAAGAGACCAAGCAGTGCCAGATTTCACAAATATATTCCATACCTTGTGCACCAAGCTGAGTATCAAAGATTCAAAGCAACATCTAGTGCTCAAGTATCATTGTGATCTGCATAGATACATCCAAACCAAAATGTAATTTCTGGACATCTCATCCTTGGGCACGGCCTACCGATATGCTATCAAAATTTAGCAGAAGCTCAAACAAAAGATGTAGACATTTGGGCCTGGGAACCCCTCACAAAAAAATCCAGGAAAGGGCTGCCCAACCCATAGAACAAAGGATGGAGCAAAGATGGACAGTATCAGGACAACCAGTCCAATCTGCAAGTGAAGGACACCAGAAAGACAAAGAAAGATGCCGGGCAGTGGTGTGACTTCCATAAGAGCCCTTGGCATAACATTGTTGACTACCTCTCAAATAAGTTTCTCAAAGATGAAATGGAAAGGGACATCTCATCCTTGGGTGCGGGCTACTGATATTCCGTCAAAATCGAGAAGAAGCTCAAACAAAATATGTGACAATTTGGGCCTGGGAACCCCTCACAACAAAATCCAGGAAAGGGTGGCCCCAACCCACAGAGCAAAGGAAAAAGAAAAGATGGAAAACATCAGGAACACCAGTCCAATTCGTAAGCAAAGAAGGACATTGGAAAGACAAAGAAAGATACCTGGAAGTGGTGCGACTTCCATAAGAGCCCTTGGCATAACATTATTTATTGTCGCTCAAAGCAGTCATTGTTGGACGAAGTGAAAGCCTCTGAATTAGATGTGGATTTTGAATTTGATATAGAACCAAAAGGGGGAAGATGGATCATTGGCATGGAACCTAGTTCCACCGTTTCTACCACCAAGCTCCATCTTGATGAACCATATGAGATAGATGAAGGATATTGCCTCTTCCATTCACATATGTGGGTAAAAGGAACCCTATTTCACTTCATCATTCATAGCGGTAGCGAGAAAAACCTCATCTCAGCAGAGGTCGTCAAGCGACTGGACCTACCGACAATGACGCACCCACAACCCTACACCATTAGATGGCTCCGCCAAGGAAGCGATCTTCATGTCAGCCAACAGTGTCAACTATCGTACAACATCAAGCCTTTCAAAAATGAGGTATTGTGTGATGTTTCTCCTCTTGAAATTTTTTATGTTCTTTTGGGCCAACCTTATTTGTGGAAACGTCATGCTCTATATGAGTCTAGGCCTCGTAGTGTTATTATTACTTTGAACATGAAATTGTACAGGATACCTGAGGTAGTCCCACCTAGTGCTATTTCCTGATCTCTACTAAGCAATGCAGGAAGGTCATCTCTCAGAAGGGGAAGTTTTTCTTCTTTGTGATTCTCTCTCAGAATAAGCAAAATATCATAGCCACATCCAAGGTACCTTCGACAAACCTCTCCATATAGTAGAAGCAAGTAGATAAAGTCATGGAAGAATACTCAGATATATTCTCCTCACCTACAGGGGCACCTCTGCACTTCCAGGTCAAGCACCCCATTGATTTGACCCCTGACATACCGCTGCCCAATGGGACAATCTATTGTTTCTCTATGTTATATAATGAGGAGATCAAGTGGCATATCCAAGAACTACTCCACAAGGGGCACATCCATCCCAGCTCATCAACTTGCAAAAGCCCAATCATGCTAGTACAGAAGAAATATGGAACTTGGTGATTCTGCATTGATTACCGGGCTCTGAATAAAATCACAGTCAGAAACCGGTACCCGATTCCCCGAATCAACATCTCTTCTCAGAGATAATCCACCACCATTCCAAGAAACTTGTTTCAACTACATTTTACAGCTTTCAACTTATTTCGTTATTGAATAGAAAACCAATTTTACTATATCTCTGTTATTTTGTGTTAAGCACCTGTTAATAATCTATATTCATTTCATTCTTCTCATAAAATCTGGATCAATGGTATCAGAGAGGTATTCTCCTTGTCATCTTAATGCATGTCCCCAATGAGGTCGGAGTACGAAGAGTTGGGTCTCGATATTTTTTCTCTTAAGGACAAAATCTCTTGCATGCCCAAGCGAACTCTCATGGAAAGAGAAAATAAATATCATGGGAAAGGATATCCTTTCAAACTATTGATTGAGGAATCCCTCATGCAATAGAGGAATGAAATGATGGATAGTTTCACTCAAATCCTTCAGCGGCTACCAACAGGCGATGCATATTCTTCAAACGGAGGCGTCGCCCCCTTCAAGGTACAAATAAACTTCAATATTCCTATATTTGAAGGTCATATAGACACAGATAATGTAGAAGGGTATTTTTCTATCCATAACTTTTTGAATAGAGAAAAGATTACTTTTGCGCTCATCAAAGTTGTTCCCTATGTCAAAGATTGGTGGGAAACTTTCTGTGAGAAAAATGAAATAGAGAAACCCTCATTATTTACAGTCATGGCCACCTGGGAATCCTTTAGGGATGCTATTAAGGAAAAATACTACCCTGTCATAAGTTATGACAACCTGTATACCAAATGGACCACACTGCAACAAGAAAGAGACCAAGAAGTGCTAGTTTCACAAATATCTTCCATATCTTGTACACCAAGATGGGTATCAAAGATTCAAAGAAACATCTGGTGTTCAAGTATCATGGTTCTCTACATAGATACATTCAGACCAAAATGTAATTTCTGGACATCTCATCCTTGGGCATGGCCTACCGATATGTCGTCAAAATATAGCAGAAGCTCAAACAAAAGACATAGTAATTTGGGCCTGGGAACCCCTCACAACAAAAGCCAGGAAAGGGCAGCCCAACCCATAGAAAAAAGGATGGAGAAAATATGGACAGTATCAGGACAATCAGTCCAAGCCACAAGAAAAGAAGGACACCAGAAAGACAAAGAAATATACTAGGAAGTGGTGTGACTTCCATAAGATCCCTTGGCATAACATTGTTGAATTGTTCTCAAAGCAGTCGTTGGTGGCCGAAGTGAAATCCTTTGAATCATATGTGGATTTTGACTTTGAGCTAGAACTAGAAAGGGGAAGATGGATCATTGACGTGGAACCCAGTGTCACTATTGTTACCACCAATCTCTAGCATGGTGAACCAGCCAAGAAAGAAGAAGGAGAGCACCTCTTCCATTCATAGATGTGGGTAAAAGGAACCCCACTGCACTTCAGCATTGATAGCGGTAGACAAAAGAACCTCATCTCAACGGATATCGTCAAGAGAATGGCCCTTTCGACAATGTCGTACCCACAACCCTACACCATTGGATGGCTCCACCAAGGAAGCAATCTTCGCTTCAACCAACAATGTCGATTGTCATATGAAATCAAACCCTTCAAAGATGAGGTATTGTGTGATGTTGCTCCTCTCGAAGTTTGTGATGTTCTTTTGGGCCAAACTTATTTATGGAAATGTCATGATGTATATGAGTCTAGGCCTCATAGTGTTATTATTACTTTGAACAGGAAATTGTATAGGATACCCAAGGCAATCCCACCTACTGTTATTTCCTTTCCCTCTGCTAAGAAATGTAGGAAGGTCATATCTCAGAAAGGGAAGTTTTTCTTCTTTGTTATTCTCTCTCAAAATAAGAGAAAGATCACAACCACATCTAGGGTCTCTGTGACTGACCTCTCCACATAGAAGAAGCAAGTAGATAAGGTCATGGAAGAATACTCATATATCTTCTCCTCTTCTATACGGGTACCTCTGCACTTCCAGGTCAAGCACCCCATTGATCTGACCCCCAACACACCATTGCCTAATGGACCAGTCTATCACCTCTCTTTGTTAGAGAATGAGGAGATCAAGCGACAGATCCAAGAACTTCTCCACAAAGGGCACATCCATCCTAGCTTATCACCTTGTGGGAGCCCAATTGTGCTGGTATAGAAGAAATATGGAACATGGCAACTATGCATTGATTATCGGGCTCTAAATAAAATCATAGTCAGAAACTGCTACCCGATTCCTCGAATCGATGACCTCCTTGATCAACTAACGGGGGGAAAATACTTCAGTAAGAATGATCTGAAGTCTGGTTACCACCAGGTCCTGATAGAACAGACATATGTATGGAAGACCGCCTTCAAGTCAAAGGAAGGTCTTTTTGAATGGTTGGTCATGCCATTTGGTTTGACAAATTCTCCATCCACTTTCATGAGGATGGTGGATGATATCTTGCAACCATTCACCAATACTTTTGTAGTCGTGTATCTGGATAAAATTCTCATTTACAACAAGACTTGGGCCAAACCCTTGTAGCATATTCAACAGATTTTGCACACCCTGTAGTAGCACAAGCTATACTCCAACTTGGAAAAATTCTCCTTCGGCATGGACAGGTTCCATTACCTAGGCTACATCATTGATCAGCATGGCGTACATGTGGATCCAGCCAAGATCCAAGTCATCTGTGACTGGTCAGCCCCAACCACACTCACTGAGCCTCAGAGCTTCTTAGGCCTTACTAATTTCTACCACAGGTTCATGTTGGGATTCTCCCATATTGCATGGGACTTCAGCCAAATAAATAGGGGTGGTGGTAAGGAGAAATTTTCATGGGGCCAGTCCCAACAATAAGAGCTTGATGATTTGAAGCAGCGTTTGTGCTCAGCCCCAGTACTTTCATTGCCAGACCTGCAACAATCCTTTGAGATCGAGACATATGATTTAGACTATATTGTGGACACCATTCTCACTCAACATGGCCACCCCGTGGACTATCATAGTGAGACACTATTAGTCGTTGTTTGTAAGTAGCCTACTTACGAAAAAGTAATGTACTCCATTGTGCAATCCTGCCTCCAGTGGAGACATTACATTGTTGGGAAGGAGACATTCATCCACATTGATCATAAGCCACTGCAGTTCATATAGACATAGGGAAAATTTCAAAATGACCACCATCAAAAGTGGTCCACATACTTGCAGCAATTCCACCTCAACAACAAGTATAAAACAAGAAGCATCAATCATGTCGCTGATTGCCTTAGCAGACCACCATTCATGGCACTCACCATGGTGCTAGACTCTTATGGCCATGAGACCTCTGGATGGCCCCAAATCTATGAGACAGACCTGAACTTCACCATCACCTACCAAATGTTGGGTTTAAACGTAGTTGTCAATAATTTCCATCTTCAGGATGGGTTGTTGTGTCGTTTGTGCCATATTTGTGTTCCATCAAGTGAGTGAGAGAAGATGATCTGGGAAGCCCACTATAGTCAGGTTGTGGGACACTTTGGCATCGAAAATACAGTGGAAATGCTACAAAATCATTTCTATTGGCTGAAACTTTGACAAAAGGTCAACAATTATATCAGGTCTTGCACTGCATGCGCTATTGCCAAACCGACCACTAAGAAACAGGGCTTGTACACCCCTCTTCCTACTCCTGACATGCCATGAGAATCCTTCTCAATGGACTACTTGTGAGGCCTCTCATCCATGAAGTAGGGAAATAGCTATGGTTTTGTGGTTGTTGATCTCTTTTTTAAGATGGCGATTCTAGTTTCCTACAAGAAGAACATCACAGTAGAGGTCACTGCCAATCTCTTCTTTGAACGAGTCTTGGTACATTTTGGAATCCAAAAAATCATTGTCTCAGATTTGGATAGTCAATTTCTTATCACATTATGGTCGAGCCTCTGGTCACTGCTTGACACCAAGATCACCAAATCCATGACCTTCCACCCCTAGACAGATGGCCAAACTGAGGTTGTAAATCAAATTATTGTGCATATCCTTCGCATGTATAATTCAAAGCACCCTCGCACATGGGATGAGAGTCTTCCCTGTGTCTAGCATATTTACAAATGAGACCTGCATAGATCAAATGACCACAACCCCTTTCAAGTGGGGTTGAGATTCTAGCCATTGGGTCCCATAAATGTTTCACTTTCCCTTGCGGTCACCTCGACCGACTCATCTCCTGCTCCAATTGAAGCTGACAAATACACCTGGTTCGTTGAGCGGATCCAACACATCTGCCAACAATTTCAGGATATTCTATAGAAGTCCAATGACAAGTACAAATAGTGCCATGATCAACATCGAGTACCACATAAGTTTCATGTGGGCGACAAAGTTTGGTTGCACTTGCAGAAATAATGTCGTATAGGAACCCATCAGAAGCTTAGCCCACTTTGTTATGGGTTGTACACTATCACCAAGGCCATTGGGGATAATAATTTTTAGCTCAACATTCCTGCTTTCCTTGGCCTACACCCAATGTTCAACGTGGATCTCCTTTTCCCTTATTTCACACCATTATTGGACACCTTAGAAGAAGAAGAACAACTAACACCAACAGAGATCAACCCTGACTGCATACAATAGGCATCCAATGATAATATTGTGGACACACAGATCAAGGGCACTTGATAGCAAAGGATCTAGCTTTATCGAGTCATCAAAGCAGGGAAGCTCCTTGTTGGCAGCCAATTCACATTTTTTTTCACTGTCTTATAAGCTGCCTACACCAATGTTTTGCACACATCAATTTTTCATCGCAATTTTCAAATAAACGAAACTTTTATTTTTGTGACATTTGCACATTTGCCATCATTTTGTTTTCACAACTGTAAGCGTGAAAACTTGATCTTTCGTAGTCGCATTAAAATCATTATTTGAACTTTCATGATCCTTCTTGTCAATATGCCCATTGCGCTTACATTTCACTTATCATTATGCAGCTAGCAAAACTTTCGAACTATACTCATTGGACATTCTTGGATTGATTGTGTGACTTGGTTTCATTGAGTTTGTAATGCATTGGCATTTGGATTTGCATGTTATTTGACCTACTTGACCATTAGTTTCATGAAAATACATAGGTGTTATGGTTAAATACTTCATATATATCTTTTAATATGATACCTATGTTCGTGTTTTCATAACTATTGGCATGTTGATTATATGAAGACCCATTGGCACCTTGGTTAAACTCATGATATGAGCTGTTAAAATACATTGGTGCATGGTTAAACATTTGGTATTGGTTTCAAATTGTATGTTGATGGTTTAAAACTATGGCATAACGTTGATTGTGCACGTTGGTTTATACACTTACTATTGGTTTCATTGGTCTGCCAAGTGACATGATTGTTGAAATATACTATACTGGGTAGAACAGCTATAAGCCGATGGTTGTACTTTGGCAATAACTATTATGCATGGCAGAGATAAGCTCCACCACCTTCGCACGATGACATTTATGCCTATCCCTTATCCCCGTTTACCCCTGTTATCTTGGGTAACCCTTCGTGCACTTTTCTCCTGCGTGTGCTATGATCCAAACCCTGGACTTACCGTGTGCTTGGCTCCATGGCACCGGTGGTGCGAATCGAGCCGAATGGTAGCCAAGCCTTGCTACTATTTGACAATGCCCGGAAAGACTTCGAGGATAACGGTTGGCTCACCTTCGTGCAGAGGTTTGAGGGTTTTAAATTATTTGTGGCACAGCAGTTTGCTCTGACGTTTGATGGTTGTAGAGCCAAGGTTGGTGACATCCAGTTGGAAGTCGACGAGAAGTTTATTAGTTCTGCTGTAGGGTTACCATCCTCGGGACAACATTGGTTCAAAAATTCTAAGGTCGATGAGGTGCCATGGCCGCTACTGTTTGTCTTACGAAAAGTCACATCTTGTGACAGAGGTATGCCCATCTCTGCACTTAAACCTCAATGGCATGATATTTTGATGGTGGTCAAAAAATTCATGACCTGTGAGGGTCGATATGGACTCGTCTTTCTCTACCACCTGCGTTTGTTAATGAATTTTATGGGATACCCATTGAATATGCCCTTTTACTTCCAGCGTAGCCTATATAAAACGTATAAAAGGTTTAAAAGGGAGAAGGCCAACAATAGCCTATTCCACCATGGACTAATTAAACTTATCATTGTTTATCACTTGAGTATACACCGTGATAGCTAGAGAGCTTTCATCGCTCGAAATGGTTTTGATGATATAGACCCTGTCCATATTGACAAGCCTATGGTTAATGAAACCAAGGTCAGGCCATCCATTCCCTTCCATGTCCTACTGCCATCTCCTAAGCCCTCGGTTGACCCTGATATTGACTTACCAAACTTTGTAGTAGAGAAGGCTGAGGCTATAAAAAATATTGCGAGCAAAAGGGCCAAGGAAAACCCTACTGTTGTTGCTAAGGGTAAAAAGAATGCTCAGCTTATTTCGAGGATGGCTAGAAATAAATCTAAACCCACTGCAGAGAAAAATCCCATAGTCCTTAGTGAGGATTCAGACTCTGACGTAGAATGTTTCTTAACCAGTGAGTACCCTTACTCACAGGGTTTATTCCCCGAGCCTCCTTATGATTCCGTTTCGAATCTTCCCCCTTGCCTAAGAAATAATCCTAGCTACCCTGGGATCAAACTTCCTAACGAAACCCTTGGCAATATAATGAAACCCTCACCTGCACTTTCGAAACCCATACAACCGTCCTGTGACCAATGTGATTTATGGTTGGAATGATACTACATCGACATTCCCATACTCCAATTGAAAAACCAATTATTGGAAAATCAAGTTGCAGTATTGACCAGTCAAAGAGACAAGCTCCAAGAAACTGATTGGAAGCAGAAGACAACTGGCTCCATCATTTTCAAGAATGTTGAATCGGCCACAGCTGTTGTCAACTCCAAATTGTCATGAATAAGCCGTGTGCTCGACATATTGGTATGAATTTTGATATCGTTTTAGTTTTGTGAATGACCAAGATTAATATACTGATTTGAATTTGGTCTTCGAATAGCTCTGTTTATATTTCGAAATGGCTCTTTAATAATGTGTTCATCCTGTATATTTTTCGCTTTGCTAAAAATAAATGAAATTTCATTCTGGATACATGATTTGATCATTCCCAGTTTAGCCACTGATAGATTTTTTATCGGATTTGATTGGTTTGCAATTTGATTTGATTTGTTCATTTGACTGATTGAGTTAACGAAATTGATGGTTTTCTTTCAATTGAATTTATTTTGTATCTACTCTGAACAAGAAGTTTTCATGCTAGATTTAGAATGTATGTTGTCATTGTCAAATGATTTCCTGAGTTTGGTTGTTACGATCTTTTAGTATGTTGTGTCATATAATTTTCAAAGCTAGAATACAACTCTGATCATTTCCAATTTGGGAAGAACGAATCTGTTTTTACGGAAAAAATACCCTCATTTAATCCTGTGCAAATAATATTCATGCCTGAATCATAGAACGATTTTGATTTGTAATGATTGTTTGCACCCAATTCGTCACTAGGTGAGAAAATTAAGAGTGCTTGCATGCCCAGTTGGGCTCTGCTAGGCATGACAGCTGTGAAAGGAAAGGTTAGAAAGAAAAACAACAAAGTTATTAACAATAATTAAACTAAAACTAATAAAAACTATGAGCATATAAAACAAATGAAAAATAGAGACAAATGGACCAATATCACCAATGTATAAGCTGATCTGTTGATGAAATCCAAAGGCACAAAGAAGAAAAGGGGACTTGGGTCCCTTCT
>ML789074.1:196683-216265 GCA_009831015.1 Picea engelmannii | reverse complement strand
AGTTAATGAATGACAGATTTCTCTTCTTCATCAATTGAATTATTTTGTATAAGTCTTTGCATACGGGTTTATCTAACTGTGGAGATTTATAAATCATATGATTGTTGTGATTTTTATGTCTTGTTTGTCCTGTAATCATACTTCAAGAGCACTGCAACTATCATTTACGACAAGCTCCTGGATAATTCGGTGCGAGTTTCCTCCCTCCGATCAGCTAAGACAATCATCATACACAGGGCAAATCTGGAGCATTTCTCCAGGTCAGTTTGTGATTTATTTTCGTTAATTTCTTTAGTATACTATTAGTATTTTAGTTAGATATATTTGTAGTTTAGATTAGTGATTTAGTTTAGTTAGTTTTCATTTTATTTCTGTTCATAAAATTATAAAATCAACAAAAACATCTTTCTCTGTCTTAGGGCAGAATATAAATGATTTTTTCAAGTTTTATTTAAATATGTAAATTGTAGATATTGTACATTTTGTGAATAAGGTTTATTTATGTTAGTAGTTAGATAGTTAATTAGTTAGAGTTAGTATAGTAGTAGTTAGTAGATTGTATATATATATAATAGTTAGATTAGTTTAGTTTGTTTAAAAGTTAGTTTTAGTTAGAGTAGTTTAGTTTGTTTAATAGTTAGTTTTAGTTAGATTAGTTTATTAGTTTGTTTTATTTATTTTTAGTTAGATTAGTTATTGTAGATTAGTTTTATTTTTTGTTTTCTTAGGACCTTAGATCGGCTAATGGAGCCGCTAAACCCATCAGGGTGGTTCATCCCAAATGGCTTGGTTTATTAGACAACCCTGGACCGGTTCCACTCTTCCAGTTGATGGACGGTTGATTTCACCCATCAACAAATGTCACTAGAAGGAGGTCCTGAATTTAATTAATGGCATGAGGCGGTCGCAAGACTCCTCCACCACCTAATCGCTCACCTTTAGTGACTAGAAGCTGTTCAAATGATAATATTCCCCTTCAAACAACAACTACTTCAACCGACAATCCACAAACCACAGTTGATCCAGCAACCCCTAATCCTATAGGTGGTGACATACAAGAGATTGTCCATCAATCTCTTATAAAAACACATAGTGCCTTAGCCTGTTTGAGGCAACCTAACCATCTGTGGGGTCAACCTTTGGACTTCTCTGATATCGGAGAACAATTAGGAGACACTGGCCTCACTGTGAATCCTTTTGATCCAATCTTAAATCCTATTGCAGGAGAATCTGGGATACCCCCTTCACCACCTCCATCATCTCCTTCCTCTTCTGGAGGAAATTCCTCTGACGAAGGCAATTCCCTTTCTCAGCCTTCCACACCCACTACCCCAATGGAAAATTAGAACAACCCTGCTAGACCCTGGCTTGATCAGGATGTCGTAGCTGTACCCGGAGCTCAGCACCCTTTGCCTAAACACCCGGATAAATGGCTTCCCAAGTTTGATCCTGACTCAAAACAGATCGTTGAAGATCACATTAAAAAGTTTATGTTAGCCATAAGACTCTGTAATGTCAAACATGAAGATGTTGTCTGTAGGTTGTTCCCATATACTTTCAAAGGTAATGCATCCACTTGGTACTTTGCCCAACAACCCCATACCATCGTGTCTTGGGAAAAGTTTGAGTCATGATTTTTGGAAAAGTTCGGAGACGGTAAACCTCCGGAAGTCCTAGTCATGGACCTTTCTAGCTTAAGAATGAACCCAAAATAAAAAGTTAAAGACTTTAATCAAAGATTCTTGACACTTAAAAACCGAATCCCTGCGGATTCTATGCCTGTCGAGAGTCTTATAATAGCATACTACACTAAAGCTTTACATCAAAGTATATCTATTTGGGTTAAGCGATCTAAGAAAGCCACGTTGTTAGAGGCCTTCGAGGAGGCCAGCCATATTGAAAAAGACATACTTAGTCTTAAGGACTCTACTAGCAATGAAACTGAGACTAGTTCTTCTTCCAAAAAGAAGATTGAAATCCTCCCCAGACCCACTCAAAGTAAAACACAACCTGAAAACTCTGATTTGGAAAACTTAACCAAAGTTGTTCAAAAACTGTCAAATCAAGTTATTGACTTGAAAAGGTCGACTGAAGAAGCTTCCTCGAGCAAAGGACCTTACAAACCCCCGTTCCGGAAGCCTTTTATTACCAACCGACCTAACCCAACCACCGAAGGCCTTAATCTAGAAAGTTTGCAATGCGCCCTTCAAACAATTCTAGGAGCCCAAGATAACTTGATGCCTCCTAAGATCCCTGAGGAGGTAGTTGAACAAGAGACAGTTCAAGAAGAAGAGTCTTCTCCAAACATTTTTGGACACTTCTCGGATAGCATCTTTCAAGCCAACTTTGAGACAGTTCATCCTTATAATACCAGGAGTAAGACGACAAACAAACCTTCTACCGAAAACACTACAACTTCACCTCCAAAGAAATCTAAATCAGTTGAGACTAAACAGAGTAATGTGAACCCCAACTTAGATTATGATGTAGTTGAAGATCTTAAAAATTTAAGGTCTAACATTTATATTTATGAGTTATTGAAGTTTCCATTTCTGCTACAAAAAATGTTACAGAATATCTCAGACAATGGAAAAAATGGTAATTCTAATAGTAACAAGGTTGTGCAAAACAAAGCTCCCTAGAAGACTTCCACTAAAAATAATCCTGATCCTCAAGATAAAGGAAGCCTTCCTGTAAGTAATGTAAATAATGTAAATAATGTAGATAAAGTAGTCGTAGAAATTGCGAGTAAAAAGCCACATGCTACCACTCTTAGTACTCGCAAAAATGTACCTCCATTCCTATTAATTTTTGATATCTTTAATAGAAACGTGCACAATTGTATGGTAGACTCAGGGGCGTCATCCAATGTGATGCCTTGGTCTGTTTACCAGAAGATTAATGCTGAATTTGAACCATCGAATTTAAAAATCATACAACTTGATCAGACAAATGTTAAAGTTATATGCGAACTAAAGAATGTGCTTATTAGATTATCGTCTAACCCCAAGGTTCATCAAGTTATTGATATAATTGTTGTGGATATTCCAGAAGTGTATGGTCTGTTTTTAAGCAGGGACTGGTCGGAACAACTGCATGGTTATTTCGCGACAGATTGGTCCCATCTATGGCTTCCAGAAAATGGCAAGCCTAATAAAATCAAAGTAAATCGTGAGTGCTACCTTAAGTTCACGGTCGCTGATTTGAACGATCCCAATGAACCGTATACACCTTCTGTTGATTCACCTGAAGTACAAGGGATGGACACCTTCTTCGAAAATTTCATAGCCGAGGCTTCACCTATCACCAATCCAGAACAATAGTCCGAGATTGTAGCATATATGCAGCCAACAGTTTCCACGCAACGGTCTCATGTACCCGATGCAATTCAAATTTGGTCTCTTTATTTTGACGGGTCAAAGTCCAAAGAAGGAGTCAGAGCAGGCTGCATCATTATCGATCCGGCAGGTAACAAAACATTGATAGCATGTAGGTTGGAATTTGAATGTACTAACAACACTGCAGAATATGAGGCTTTACTACAAGGTCTCAGAAAATCTTTGGATATGAACATTCAAAATTTAACCGTCTTTGGTGACTCTGAAATAGTGGTTAGACAGGTAAGAGATTCTATCCACTATTTGTCCCCGCATCTCAAAAGCTACCAGTCTGAGGCATGGAATTTAATGAAAAAATTTTCTACTTTCAATATAAATTCTATTCCTAGATTGAATAACTCTAAAGCAGATTTATTAGCTAATGTAGCTTCTAAAATTCTTCCTGCAGAAGGCTTGTCCCCAGATGCATTCTCCATTGAGCTGTTGTTTTGGCCATCCATTCCCGACAACATCACAAACTGGAGAGTATTTGATGACGATCAGCAGATTATTAACTTTCTGAACATGGAAGAAACCTTTCAAGGCGCGTTGATAGACAAACACACACATGATGACAATTTGCGTGATTTCACGGTAATACCAGATTCGAGAACTCATGAATCTTCATCAAATATGGTAAACTCGATCCTTAAATCTGTAATTAGATTAGATAAGTTTTATGATTTTCAAGATAAGTTTAAAAAGACGGTCAATTGTAAAACCAATAGTTCCTCGTTATCTTATGAAAAAGTAAACTTAGGAACTAATGAAAATCCTCAGTGCATTAATCTAGGGTTGGGATGTTCTCAACAAGAAAAAAATGCATTCATTAAATTGTTCAAAGAATTTAAAGATGTATTTGCATGGACATATGATGACCTCAAAACTTTTGACCCTAATATCATACAGCATGTCATCCCGATGAAGCCTCAAACCTTACCTTTTCAACAAAAACTGAGGAAAATGCACCCCAAGCTCGAACCGGCCGTTAAAAAAGAATTGAATAAGCTCCTAAATGCTAAGATAATTTTTCCTATTAGGCACACTCAATGGGTTTCCAACCTTGTCCCAGTCCGGAAGAAAAATGGGGAAATCCGACTCTGCGTCGATTTCCAAAACCTTAATAGAGCGTCTGATAAAGACAACTACCCTATCCCGCCCATGGAACAGATCCTTCAACAGGTATCTGGTTCTGAGAGGCTATCCTTACTGGATGGTTTCTTTGGATACAACCAAGTCCTGATGTCTCCACCAGACCAACTAAAAACTACCTTCCGTACTCCGTGGGGCACTTATGCTTATCGAAAAATGCCTTTTGGATTGGTTAATGTTGGTGCCACTTTTCAGAGAGCAATGGAAATTGCTTTCCGAGGCTTAATCAATCAGTCCGTCGTAGTTTACTTAGATGATGTGACTGTATTTTCTAAAAACAAGAATGATCATCTAGCTCACTTACGAGCCGTCCTACTGCGATGTCGTAAATACTGCATCTCCTTGAATCCCAAAAAATCCATCTTTGCAGTAGAATAGGGTAAACTCTTAGGATTCATTGTGTCTAGTGAAGGGATGATTATTGACCCCGAAAGGACTCAAGTCATCACGAAACTTCCCCCTCCTACATCCAAAAAATCTATGCAGTCTTTCTTAGGCCAGATTAACTTCGTGAGAAGATTTGTCCCCAGTTTCTCTGAAATGGTCAGGCCTTTACATAATTTGATTAAGAAAGACACTAAATATCACTGGGAATCCCTAGAAAATCAATCTTTTAATGCAATAAAGAAGGCCATAATAGACACTCCGTCTCTCATGAGCCCATATTTTTCCCAAGAACTTACACTCTACACTTTTGCTTCTGACCGTTCCTATGCCGTCGTCCTAACCCAAAAGAATGTCGAGAACAATGAAGTACCCATTGCCTTTATGAGCTCTTCTTTCAAAGGTGCTGAACTTAATTACCCAGTGGTAGATCGGCAAGCCTACACTGTTTTCAAAGCAGTTAAGCACTTCCGGTCCTATCTTTTGAAGTCAAGGATGAAAGTCATTGTTCCCTAACCGACTGTGAGGAACATGTTAGTGCAGAAGGAACTAGGAGAAAAGAGGGCCAACTGGGTCACCTCCTTGCAGGAGTATGAGTTAGAAGTTACCCTAGATCAGATAGTGAGAGGCCAAGGTTTATGCAAGTTAGTCGTTGATTCAGCAGCAGGACAACAAGAAGAAAGTGATACGTCAAACCTAGGACAAAGCGATCAAAGTTTAATCTATTGCGCACAAAACTCTGTTAGTCCTTGGTATGATGATATAAGATTCTGTCTTGAACATGGGTCAGCTCCCCGTCACCTGAACCCCGCCAAAAGAAGAGAGTTGAGATTAAATTCTGCCTCCTTTCATCTGCTTAATGGTATTCTATTCCATCAAAGTTTTGATGGCGTACTGATGCGTTGTCTTGAAAAAGACGAAGTAGAAAAAGTCTTGCTAGAGTTGCATGCAGGATAAACTGGTGGTCATTTTGGTGGTGATACCACTGCCCATAAGGTTTTGAGAGCCGGTTATTACTGGCCCACACTTTTTAGAGACGCCCATGCCTTGTTTCGTAAATGTATCATCTGTCAGAAAGCATCAGGGAAGTTACAAAAACCAACCTTTCCTTTGCAGCCCGTTTCAGTAGATTCCCCTTTTCAGCAGTGGGGTCTTGATATCATAGATCCAATTAACCCTCCATCCTCGCAAAAACACAATTTTATTGTGACAGACACAAATTAATTTACTCGATGGTCTGAAGCTGCTGTGTTAAGAACTGTCAACACCAGTCAGGTAATTGTCTTTCTAAATTCGAATATTATCACTCGTTTTGGTATCCCTGACTTTTTAGTTTTCGATAATGCTTCTTACTTTTCCTCTCTTGAGATGAGTGATTTCTCTTTGGAAAAAGGAATTAAGCTGAAGTATTCTGCTAGCTATTACCCCCAGGGCAACGGATTAGCAGAATCAACAAACAAGAACTTGATTAAAATCATCAAGAGAACGGTGGTTGAAAATCACAAGAATTGGCACAATGCACTGCTAAACGCATTATGGGCTGATAGGGTAACACCAAAAGATGCTATAGGTAACTCCCCCCTTTTTCTCGTCTATGGCAGAGAAGCAATTCTGCCACCTCACATTCTTCTTCCTTCACTTCAGTTGTCACACGAAGTCCAAGAAGGAGATTGTCCCTCTTTGGAAAACCAAATTAACGCTTTGATGAAGCTAGAAGAGGTAAGAGTCCAAGCTAAACATAAGTTAGATCAACATAAACAATTGGTTAAAAGCTGGTTCGATTCTAACTCTGCTTCTGATAGGAATTTTGAAGTAGGTGATCTCGTCTTAAAATGGAACAAACCGCATGAGGGAAAGGGAGAGCACACAAAATTTCAAAACTTATGGCTTGGACCATTTTTAATTGCTGAAAAGTTGGGTCCCAATTCTTTTCAATTGCAGAATCTTGAAGGGTAGCTTGACACCTATCCGGTGAATGGCCAAGCCTTGAAAAGATACTTTGCTTGATGACAACCCTTGTATATTATGTACATATTTTGCTTTTGTGTGCTTTTTCGTTCGCTTTTTAGTTTTTTATTTTTCTTTGAATTTATCAGTTTGTGTTTTCTTTGAAATACACATACCTGTACACTGAGATATTCAGACAAAGACAATAGAAAATTCCTTCGCTAAAATAACTGCTAAGAAAAAGGTATAAACATCAATGGCATGTTTCTGAAATTTACATCTATGTTGGAAAAAGTTTGTTGATTGAAAGAAGTTGATTGATTTCGATCTCTGAGTAAAGCTTGTCATGATCATCTATTATCTTTTTACGTTGTCCCTATTCCCTAAGGGAATGACTCAGAAGATGTCTCCCTGTCTTAGGAAGTTGTTTTTGTAAATAAAATATCTCTGGATCTAAATAAAGGACAGTTCTAAAAAAAATAAAAAAATTTGATGAGGTCTAAAAATATATATATATATATATATGTTAAAATATCATGATTTTCAGCGTCACCCCACTCAACTACAGATCTATGAAAAGAAAAAACAAAATAAATTATTAATAAGAGCTGTGGGAAGTGCTTGTAAACCTGTCGGGATGCTGAACAGGTCTGCTGGCAGCGGGTAAATGCATGCATGGCACCAAGAAAACTTCGTCGGGGTACTAAACAGGCCCGCTGGCAATGAAGTAATGTCGGGTATATGAAAATTTATAAATAAGAAACCTCTTCAACGTCCTTTATTCTGATCCAGAACTTCTTGGCAGGATACATATGTCAGAGTGGGTTAAATGGCAACCCTGTCGAGGCTATGAACGCCTGTTGGCAGCAATGGCTATGCCAAAAGTATTGGAGATTTTATCTTTAATATCGTGACTTGTTGGTCTTAAGACTGTTATCAGTTTTCATCTTTTGAAACACTGCTGGAATAATTGGTTAATGATGATGTTTATACAATTTTCTGGTTGTTATTTTTGAATTGAAATTATCTTTGCTGTCCTAATCTGAATTTGTTCCTTTTGGCAAAGATAACTGCTTCTACCAGTGTGTCACCATTGTTGGTAGCCAATTCACATTTTTTTTCACTGTCTTATAAGCTTCCTACACCAATGTTTTGCAAACATCAATTTTTTGTCGCAATTTTCAAATAAACGACACTTTTATTTTTCGACATTTGCACATTTTCCATCGTTTTGTTTTCACGACTGTAAGTGTGAAAACTTGATCTTTCATAGTCGCATTAAAATCATTATTTGAACTGTCATGATCCTTCTTGTCAATATGCCCATTACACTTACATTTCACTTATCATTATGCAGCTGGAAAACCTTTTGAACTATACTCATTGGATATTATTGGATTGATTGTGTGACTTGGTTTCATTGAGTTTGTAATGCATTGGCATTTGGATTTGCATGTTATTTGACCTACTTGACCATTAGTTTCATGAAAATACATAGGTATTATGGTTAAATCCTTCATATATATCTTTTAATATGATACCTATGTTCGTGTTTTCATAACTATTGGCATGTTGATTATATGAAGACCCATTGACACCTTGGTTAAACTCATGATATGAGTTGTTACAATACATTGGTGCATGGTTAAACATTTGGTATTGGTTTCAAATTGTATGTTGATGGTTTAAAACTATGGAATAACGTTGATTGCGCGCGTTGGTTTATACACTTACTATTGGTTTCATTGGTCTGCCAAGTGACATGATTGTTGAACTATACTATAATGGGTAGAACAACTATAAGCCGATGGTTGTACTTTGGAAATAACTATTATGCATGGCAGAGATAAGCTCCACCACCTTCGCACGATGACATTTATGCCTATCCCTTATCCCCATTTACCCTTGTTAGCTCGGGTAACCCTTCATGCACTTTGCTCCTGCGTGTTCTATGATCCAAACCCTGGACTTATCGTGTGCTCGGCTCCATGGAATTGATGGTGCGAATCGAGCTAAACAGTAGCCAAGCCTTGCTACTATTTGACAATGCCCAGAAAGACTTGGAGGATAATGGTTGGCTCACCTTTGTGCAGAGGTTTGAAGGTTTTAACTTGTTTGTGGCACAACAATTTGCTCTGAATTTTGATGGTTGTAGAGCCAAGGTGGGTGACATCCAGTTGGAAGTCGATGAGAAGTTTATAAGTTCTGCTACATGGTTACCATCCTTGGGACAAAGTTGGTTCAAAAATTCTAAGGTCGAGGAGGTGCCATGGCCGCTACTGTTTGTCTCACGAAAAGTCACATCTTGTGACAGAGGTATGCCCATCTCTGTGCTTAAACCTCAACGGCATGATATTTTGATGGTGGTCAAAAAATTCATGACCTGTGAGGGTCGATATGGACTCGTCTTTCTCTACCACCTGCGTTTATTAATGAATTTTATGGGATACCCATTGAATATGCCCTTTTACTTCCAGCGTAGCCTATATAAAATGTCTAAAAAGTTTAAAAGGGAGAAGGCCGACAATAGCCTGTTCCACCATGGACTAATTAAACTTATCATTGTTTATCACTTGAGTATACACGGTGATATCTGGAGAGATTTCATCTCTCGAAATGGTTTTGATGATACAGATCCTGTCCAGATTGTCAAGCCTGTGGTTAATGAAACCAAGGTCGGGCCACCCGTGCCCTTCCATGTCCTACTGCCATCTCCTAAGCCCTCGGTTGACCCTGATATTGACTTACCAAACTTTGTAGCAGAGAAGGCTGGGGCTATAGAAAAGCCTGCAAGCAAAAGGGCCAAGGAAAACCCTACTGTTGTTGCTAAGGGTAAAAAGAATGCTCGGCTTATTTCGAGGATGGCTAGAAATAAATCTAAACCCACTACTGAGAAAAATCCCATAGTCCTTAGTGAGGATTCAGAATCTGACGTAGAACGTTTCTTAACTAGTGAGTACCCTTAGTCACAGGGTTTATGCCCTGAGCCTCCTTATGATTTCGTTTCAAATCTTCCCCCTTGCCTAAGAAATAATCCTAGCTACCCTGGGATCAAAATGCCTAACGAAACCCTTGGCAATATAATCAAACCCTCACCTGTACTTTCGAAACCCATATTGTCGTCCTGTGACCAATGTGATTTATGGTTGGAACGATACTACATCGACATTCCCATACTCCAATCGAAAATCCAATTATTGGAAAATCAAGTTGCAGTATTGACCAGTCAAAGAGACAAGCTCAAAGCAACTGATAGGAAGCAGAAGACAACTGGCTCCATCGTTTTCAAGAATGTTGAATCGGCCACAGCCGTTGTCAACTCCAAATTGTCATGAATAAGTTGTCTTCTCATCATACTGGTATGAATTTTGATATCGTTTTAGTTTTGTGAATGACCAGGATTAATATACTGATTTGAATTTGGTCTTCGAATAACTCTGTCTATATTTCGAAATGGCTCTTTCATAATGTGTTCATCCTGTATATTTTTTGCTTTTCTAAAAATAAATGAAATTTCATTCTGGATACATGATTTGATCATTCCCAGTTTAGCCACTGATAGATTTTTTATCGGATTTGATTGGTTTGTGATTGTATTTGATTTGTTCGTTTGACTGATTGAGTTAATGAAATTGATGGTTTTCTTTCAATTGAATTTATTTTGTATCTACTCTGAACAAGAAGTTTTCATGCTAGATTTAGAATACAATCATGTTTTGATCTGATTTAGTGTGTATGTTGTGATTGTCGAATGATTTCCTGAGTTTGGTTGTTACGATATTTTAGTATGCTGTGTCATATAATTTTCAAAGCTGGAATACAACTCTGATCATTTCCAATTTGGGAAGAACGACTCTGTTTTTACGGAAACAATACCCTCATTTAAGCTTGTGCAAATAATATTCGCACCCGAATCATAGAACGATTTTGATTTGTAATGACTATGTTAAAACTCCAGTTGTTCAATTCGCTTTATTAGATTGTTGTGTATCTTCACTTAGTATCATCATTTTCATGAGTTGGATTCGTATCATAAATGTTGCTTTGTTTGATTTTAATTTGCAAAACGAATTGGTCGACCTGGGTTATCTCTATCAAATCCGGTTATAATTCGTTTGAATGCAACGATTTTGATCAAAGTCAATCGATCTTGTTTGCCCAATTTGCAATAACAAACGATCGGATAATTCTTACGAATTCTGTTACCAATTAATTGATCCTGTTATGATTTTATTTGAGTTGATCTTCGCACCAGTTTGAGTTAATCCACTCGTGGCATGAATCGTTTACTATGACAATACAGTTATAATGATTTGAAAATGATCTTGTTTGGATTCAATCGTATCTCCTGTTGATAAGGCAACATAACAATTGCCTACGATTTGTTTTGATTATATCGGTTTCAAATTGATATCAAACGATTTCACAATTGTTGATTATGATTCTGTTCGTTTGATTTTGTGGTAACAAAAGAAACAGAGTACGCGTATCTCTGTAATCATTTGATAGATCTTGATCCTATTTGATTTCGAATGGTATAAAAATTTCAATTTCAATAATTCGTTTTCAAATAGCTATTGGATGTTAAGTGAATTTAATTCTTTAAAAGATTTTCAATCAATTTTAATGTTGATTATGTGTCTTATTTAGGCCAGCTACAAAATCATAAGATTCTGTAGCTAGTCTATACAATTAGATTTTTATCATTTTATCAATAAAGGATCCTTCTAACTTGTCCATTTTTTACCCTTTTCAGGTAAATTCGAATTGCATGGAACATGCTGGACATGCTAGGGGAATATTTTTGTGTTTTAGTTTTATTTTAGGTTCCTAGTTTAGTTAAACTTGGGATATCTTCCCAGATTTTATGTAAACAGTTTTTGATAACTTCCACAGGGAGGTTTTACCCTGTGGAAAACCTTTAAATACTTATTATTTTTTGTAATAAGGATCATCCTCACTTGTGGGAGAACCAGGCTATGGATTCCTAATACAAACTGCGACACAAGTTGATGTTCTGCTACAGCTTTCGCTTTCATAATATCAATTTTTTGTTTCAAGTTTATGCATGTCATTAGCAATTGATTATAGACTACTTTTGCTATCATAGTCTTTTGTAAAATGATGTAATTTAATTAATGTGATCCATGTCTGATTTCTTTCAATTCTTAAAAATACAGCAATTACTTTATTCAGTTAATGAATGACAGATTTCTCTTCTTCATCAATTGAATTATTTTGTATAAGTCTTTGCATACGAGTTTATCTAACCGTGGAGATTTATAAATCATATGATTGTTG
Source organism: Picea engelmannii (assembly GCA_009831015.1). NCBI lineage: Eukaryota > Viridiplantae > Streptophyta > Pinopsida > Pinales > Pinaceae > Picea > Picea engelmannii. The sequence goes on along the minus strand of ML789074.1, from coordinate 204,104 downwards.
TGATTTTTATGTCTTGTTTGTCCTATAATCATACTTGAAGAGAACTGCAGCTATCGTTTACGACAAGCTCCTGGATAATTTGGTGCGTGTTTCCTCCCTCTGATCAGCTAAGACAATCATCATACACAGGGAAAATCTGGAGCATTTCTCTAGGTCAGTTTGTGATTTATTTTCGTTAATTTCTTTAGTATACTATTAGTATTTTAGTTAGATATATTTATAGTTTAGATTAGTGATTTAGTTTAGTTAGTTTTCATTTTATTTCTGTTCATAAAATTATAAAATCAACAAAAACATCTTTCTCTGTCTTAGGGCAGAATATAAATGAATTTTCCAGGTTTTATTTAAATCTATAAATTGTAGATATTGTACATTTTGTGAATAAGGTTTATTTATGTTAGTAGTTAGATAGTTAATTAGTTAGAGTTAGTATAGTAGTAGTTAGTAGATTGTATATATATAAAATAGTTAGATTAGTTTAGTTTGTTTAAAAGTTAGTTTTAGTTAGAGTAGTTTAGTTTGTTTAATAGTTAGTTTTAGTTAGATTAGTTTATTAGTTAGTTTTATTTATTTTTAGTTAGATTAGTTATTGTAGATTAGTTTTCTTTTTTGTTTTCTTAGGACCTTAGATCGGCTAACGGAGCCGCTAAACCCGTCAAGGTGGTTCATCCCAAACGGCTTGGGTTATTAGACAACCCCGGACCGGTTCCACTCTTCCAGTTGACGGACGGTCGATTTCACCCATCAACACTCCTGCACCAAGGCAAGTGGCTCACCCGGGGCCAAATTCAGCAAAAATTTCCTCATTTGATGGGGAACCTCAATGCAATGGATACCATTGATTCCTAAGGAGGGAGGATTTATCCGTATAGATATCAGTGGCCACCCACCTTTTCCAATTGGCTCAAAAAAGTTTTCAGGCAATTTTGGTAATTTACTATTTTTAGCAATTTTCACTTTCGGAGCCATTTTGAGGCCCTAAATGATGTGTTTTGTGAAAACAAGGTTGAAAAATTAAACTTCCATATATATTGCACCTAAAATGAATATGCTCGATGATACCTTTCCAGCGGGCTATCATATTCCTAAAGCGAAGATCATATGCAAAAATTACGACCCCGAGAAGTTGATGTACTAACTTACCCAAATGGGGCCCACCTGACTTTTGGTGCTTGATCTCATAGGGTTATGTTTTTGGATGTCTAGTGTTTTTGAAATTATTTCTTATTGTAAAAATTCCTTCAGAGCCTCATTGTAATCATCTTCTTGCGAATGAGCGTAGTCGTCACATCTCTTCTCAGAGATAAGCCGCCACCATTCCAACAAGCTTGTTTCCGCTGCATTTTACAGTTTTCAGCGTATTTCGTTATTGAATAGAAAACCAGTTTTATTATATCTATGTTATTTTGTTTTAAGAACCTGTTAATAATCTATATTCATTTCGTTATGCTCATAAAATCCTGATCAAAGAAGCCAAATTTATTGAAGAAACACTCAAGAGACAATTGGAAGAAAAGAGGAAAATAATAGAGAATTTGGAAGCTAAAATAATCTCACTAAGAAAGGAACTATAGAAGGACATCCAACTAAATTTTAGAAATAACACTGAATACTAGATGAAATTATCTATAATCAAAATCAATTCTATGACAAGTCTAGACTTGGATACAAAGAAAATAATATTGATGAGAGTCCAATCTCTGTGATGGAAATAAATGAAGTAGAGAAAATAAGTTATGCAAATACTATCAAGGGTTCCATAAAGACGGAAGAATGGAAGATTCTAACAGAGGAAATACTTAAACCATAAATAAATAAGAATCAATAAGAAGATCATGCATTCAGAGGAACATGGAATCAACAACCAACAATGAAGAATACCCAAGAATAAGATCGTGATTTCGAAAGAACAACAACAACTAGAATACCACCAACACCCAGGTACCAAAATATTTTTCTTGGCTTGTGTTATTATTGCAATAATTTTGGGCATAAAGCCACAAATTGTAGAGCCTATGCAAAGGGTAGAAACACCTGGAACAAAAGTAGCTATGAAAATCCCAAGAATCATTATAAAGGAAATTATTCTAGAAAGACTCGTGAGATGTTTGACATAAATTATAAAAGTTTTGGTGCATTCAGTTATGAAATTGAATACTACAAATGTAACAATTTTGGACAAATAGACAGAAATTGCAGAAGTGATTTGATATTTTCTTCAAGGGGAACAACAAATAACTTAGAAAAGGAAGCAATAATATTTGAATATTGAGGAATGTGGGTTTGGCTTACAAGCCCAAAATAGAAGAATCCATTGGTATATTGACAGTGGATTCTCAAAGCATATGACTCGATACAAAAAAATAATTGTAATATTAAACAAATAAAAAGAGGGGTATGTCATGTTTGACAATGATAACTCAACCAAAACTATAGGAAAAGGCACAATCAATATTGGAAACAAAGATGTCGTGGAAGAAAATGTCCTTCTTGTTGAAAATATGAAACATAATTTTCTAAGTGTGAGAGAAATGTGTGATGAGGGATACACACTTATATTTAATTCAAAATAATGTTAAATAGGGAAATAACGATCAACGAGACTAGTGGAAACAATGACAAGGACTCTAAACAACATATACATATTGAATGAGATCAAAGAAGAGAGATTTTATTTGGGAAAATAAGAAAAAAGATGGCTTTGACATAGGAGAATGGGTCATACACAATTTTATAAACTTGACAAGATCAACAAGAAACAAGTTGTAAGAGAAACACCATAAATTACAAAGCCAATGAATACTATGTGCTAGCAATGTCAGTACAGAAAACAAACAAAAGTTGAATTCAAGAAAAAAAAATACTCTATGAAAAAAAAATTAGAGATTGTACACACTAATTTATGTTGGCCCACGAGAACAAATGGACTATATGGTGAAAAATACTTCATGCTACTCATTGATGACTATAGTAGAATGAAGTGGGTTTGCTTCCTCAATAAAAATTCAGAATCTTTCGAATGTTTCAAGGTATTCAAGGAACTGGTTGAAAATGAAATTGAGTTGAAAATAAAATGCTTGAGATCAGATAATGGAGGTGAGTTTGCTTCAAATGAATTCATTTATTTTTGTGAAGAACAAGGAATAAAAATACAATTCTTAATAGCTAGAACACCTCAGCAAAATGGAGTTGCTAAAAGGAAAAACAAAATTACACAAGAAATGGAAAGAACCATGTTGAATGACTCCAAGCTAAGTGATATATTTTGGGGACACAGAGTGCATACAGTTGTTCATATCTTGAATATAGGATTTATCAGAAGTAATAGTTATAAGAATCCATATGAGTTATAGAAAGGATGACCGACTAATTTCAAGTACTTTAGAGTGTTTGGAAGCTAGTGTTATATAAAAAAGGAAGACAAGAAGATTGAAAAATTTGACTCCCGGGTGGACGAAGGCATGTTTGTTGGGTACTCATGCAAAAGTAAAGAATATAAGAGTACAATCTAATACTCAACAATATAGTGGAAAGCATCAATGTAAAATTTGATGAAACGGATTTGCTGAAGACCGGGTAGGAAAGCATAAATTCAAACATCTTTGAAGAACGAGAAAATGAAGAACTAAAGCAAGAAGAATAGGAAGAAGAAGAAAAACAAAAAGAAGAGAAGCATCCAAAAGCATAACAAGAAGAAAACAACCAACAAGATTTTTCAAACACCTTCTAGGACACCTAACTTTTGAGTTCATAAGAATCATCCACAAGAACAAATTATTGGAGATAGAAATGCCATACTAGAAACCAAAAGAATAAGGAAAGTGCATACACCTAAAAAAGGACATTTTTAATTACTATCCACAGTCAAACCAAGTAACTTTGAGGAAGACAGAAATGATGAAAATTAGATCAAGGCTATGGAAGAAGAACTAAATCAAATAGAGAAGAATGAGACATAGGAACAAGTTCCAAGATCAAAGGACAAAAATGTGATTGGGACAAGATGGGTCTTTAGAAACAAGCTAAATTAAGATTGACATGTAACTAGAAACAAAGAAATATGTAATGTCCCCAACTAGGCTACATGTATATTTTATGCTTCTTCCCAAAAAAAATTCTTCTTCTTAAGTTAATATGTTGTTAACTTATTATAAAATAGTTTACTCAGTGAGAAATTTTCTCAAATAGATATCAAGCATCCATTACAAAATATTAGATAAGATAACCATGGAATCTTATTATGGGTGGAAGTTCCCATAATCGGTACAAAGATCACTAATGGTTGTAATAACAACTGTAGAATAATATTCAACACACAAAATCATGTCTTCCAAGAAGCATCATAATCTACTACAGAAACACATAGAAAAACTTGGAATGATGCCAACCTAAGAATCCCAAGGCTCTCTAGGCCCTCCACTGTTATTCTCTAGTGATGTCTTATCTGTAGGAAGCGCTATAAACTCTTCACAACACCTTCAAATACCCGATATTCCAAAAACCACCAATCCATCAGGGTCATCACTGGACACCTGTGGGGTGTCTCGTAGGGCCTCATATGATGACCCTTAACCAACCCACGAGGATGACTTCTGCTACGGCTACGCAAAATCCCGTGATACCTATGGATATTGAGAATGGAATCTTCCCGATACTTGCCACAAACACTTCATTCCAATTTATATAACTGAAAATCTCTCCATAATAGAATCAAGCACCACAAGGAACTCAAAGAGGACTCCAAATGAATTTTTGTCTTTGTCTAGCTAGGGTGGATATTGCACCACCGAAACTAAACCTACAATGGAAAGTTTTTTCCTAAAGCCCCAACAAAAATGTTGGCTACAAAAGCAATCAATAAGATATAAAATCATAATTAAAAGGGGAAGGGTTGATCCCCTATTTATCCTTCCTTTGAACATTCTATATCTTTCCCCCATTTTGACCAAATCAAATCTTTTTCCTCCAACCCCATTTAAATATAATTGTTTATTTTATTTAATGTCACTTTTAGGGTTTGTCAATCTTTTAACCTAGTGAAACCTCCTTGACTCCAGTTTTCCTTGCTGAATATAACTTGCGGGAGTCGTATAGTCCATTGAGTCACCCTCACATTGATCCAGGTGGATATTGGTGGCCACCCACCTATTCCAACCGGCTCCTCTTGATAGTTTTTAGTTCAACACGTTTTTTTGTAATTCTTTGTAATTGTGGGTTCTACACTTTTGGGGCTATTTGAAGCCCTACATAGGTTCCATGTGGATATTGGCAGCCTCCCACCAAATCCAAATAGATTATTTTGTATTTTTTCATGTTAGACACAAATCCAGGTGGATATTGGTGGCCACCGACCTATTCCAACTGGCTCCTCTTGACATTTTTTAGTTCAACTTGTTCTTCTCTAATTCTTTATAATTGTGGGTTCTACACTTCCATGGACATTTGAATACCTAATATATTATAGGTGCATATTAGTGGCTTCCCACCTAATCCAACTAGATTATTTTGGAAGTTTTCATGTCAGTACATCTTTCTGTACTTCCAGGGCTGTTTTGGGGCCCTAAACAATGATTTTTTGGCTTGCCACAGTAAAATTGTAGACATAATTAGATTTTAATGATATAATGTGTATTTATTGAAAAATTATTTCCATCGAGCTATCGTGCGCCTAAAACATAGGTCGTATGAAAAATTTACAACCCCAGGAAATTGAGGTACCAACTTACCCATCGGGGCCCACATAAAGTTTGGCGTTTCATCTCCTAGGGTTAGGTTTTTGGATGTCTAGGGTTTTGGAATTCATAAGTAATGTTAAAAATTCCTCTGGAGACTCATTATAATCACTCTTCTCAAAAGGATGCGTGTATAAGCCACATCTCTTCTCAGAGATATCTACCACCATTCAAGCAAGTTGTTTTTGGTTCTACAGTTTAAAAATTTCAGCCTATTTTATTTATTTAGTAGAAGTTATTGTTCATTGGATATCTGTTGTTGATGTCTATATCTATATTTTATTGTATCCAGTCTGTTATTTATTTTGTTCCTCTCATAAATTAGTATCACCCATCACAGTCAATTGGAAGAGGACATTACAGTCCTCCCTTCCCAATATTTGTTGTCCTCAAGCAAATTCAGATCAGGGTGTTGTAAGATCTACTCCCCTTCCCAGGTAGCATCTTCTATGAGAAATCCTCTCCATAAAACCAAATAATCTCGAATGACCCTACTCCTGAGTCAACTTTCTCTAACATCAACAATCCTCTTAGGAGCTAGAACCAATTTTCCTTCCTCGTCTACTAGAAGAAGATCTGTTGAAGTGGTGACATGTTGTCACAATTCCTTCTTAAGGAAGGATACATGGAAGGTATTATGGATCTTTTTGTCCTCTGGTATCTCCATCTTGCATGCTACTTCCCCAACTCTCTTGATCACCTTGTAGGTCCCGTAAAATTGAAGCTTAAGCTTCTCTACACCACTGCTCTTCAGCAATGAGTTTCTGCATAGATGTAATCTACAAAAGATGAGATATCCAACCTCAAATATCCTTTCTAACCTATGTATTTATGCATAAATGTTCTGTTGATTTTGAGTGGCATGCATATTTTCCTTTAGAACTCTTAATATGTCCTGACTTTCCTATAACCATTCCTTGGCCTTAGGATATCCTCTCTCTCCAAATTCGAAATATAAAAAAGATAGAGCATCATACCCATACAATGCCATAAATGATCTCATCTCAATGTAAATTTGATGAGTGGTGTTGTATCAATGCTCACTGAGATGAAATTGTAGAGTGTGGTGAGTACTTGCACAGGAGATATAGCTAGAAGAAGAGCAAACACAACTTGCAAAAGTGAGAAGACAAGAGAACAAATTGGAGAGAAAAGAATGAGAATTGTATTAACTGTATTCCACACTCAATGAGTGAATAATTTACAATAGATATAGGCTACATGAGTAGCGAATGTGCCATAGTAGTGATCTAGAGAGATCTAGACACTCACTAACAGACACTGGAGTGAATTTCCACGTAGTCCTAGTTAACTGGTCCATGCAATCATCGGTTAACTAAGTCACAATTGTGGAAGTGAGAGAAACACATGCAATTGTTGGTGATAAAACCAAGGTTACAATGCATGAGTGAATTCCACTAGTCTAACCCAGTGTAACTGACTTTGCACTGGAGAGGAAGATCCTATTTTGTAGGAGAATATTCTCTAGAGATAATATTTTCATCTAAGGAATTATTCTCAACATTTGACTATCAAACTTAGGAAAATAATTCCAGGTGAGTGTGTAATATCTCCAACACCCCCTGAACACTACTAGGGAGTACATGATGAGTGAGTCTCGACAACCAAGGCCATGTTAGGTACCCATTGTACAATGCATACAAGAATGAAATGTTGAAAAAATGAGGA
>ML789074.1:130224-150429 GCA_009831015.1 Picea engelmannii | reverse complement strand
ATTGGGTCCTTGCCATCAAACTTCCTCATATCGATCTTAGGAACGTGGTTGGTCTTCAACCCAAAGTTGGAGTTTCTCCATTCTTGATTCACCTTCCTTGTGTCCTCATCATGAATTTCATGGGATGCATTTTCACTTTCATGCGTCTTCTCTGTTACGAATTTTTTCAATACTTCCATGTTCTCCTCTTTCAAATTATCCATCTCTTCCTCCAACTTAGCCTCCATCTCTTGTAGTTCATCTTTTGTTACTATCTTGTTTTGTAAATCATTTTTGTCCCTATGCATTTCTTCACCTTCATCAAGAGTCCAAGTAGGATTGTTTGGAGGCTTATTTGGTGTAGAAGTTCCCTTTTTTGGTGGCATGTTGGCCAAGTATCACTTTTGAACCTTGATTTTGAGGTGGTTATTATAGACAATCTTTCTTCTGTTGTATCTCCCAAGTTTCGACCCTTCTGGGCATGGAAATTAATTTTATGTAGTTCTCTGATACTTCTTCTCTGCAATTCCACAGGTCTGATCAAAATTAGATGTGAAAAGTGGAATTTATGGTAACTTCCCCACAACTTGTTGATTTTTGTCCTTTCCAGGAGATATCACTTTTATAGCATGCCCCACACCAAATAATTGATATAAAATTTTGAAACTTGTACCAGACATACTACAGACTATCCACTATCCAATGAAACTAGTCCCACTCAATTTGGATGCTCTAGGAAGAAGTTATGATTGTTTTACCTGGAACACCTTCTTGAGACTAGTCAATAGGACTAGTCAGATACCCTATCTTCCACAAGGTGTATCTAAAAATTTAAGATGACCCATAAGATTAAATTTTTACCAAAGATACCTTAATACATTCTATGAATAGCCTCTAGATTTTAGAGTCTGAAACGTTACAGAAAAGTTTTTATAGAGAAAATTTTGCAATGATGCATTTCAGGATGATTCCAAAACACTATCTTTCATAGGCTGTATCTCCAAAATTATAAGACCTCGGGAGCTAAAATTTTAACCCAACATACCTTGATCCATCTACTAAATATCCTCCAAGTCGTTCCTTCTGGAACATTGTAGAAAAAAAGTTATAGAAAAACATCCAAGGTGTATCAGATGTAGCAGCGAAACCCCAAGACCTTGAGCTCTGATACCATATGTTAAGAACCAAATATCAATATAGCATATAAAAACCTCAGAATAAGTACTCAACGCCTTGAAAAAGAGATAATTTCATATAATAAGCCTCTTCGAGGGGGAAACCTCATTTTACCCCACATAAATGTTCAAGTACAAGATGATTCCAAATGAAAATGTCTCCTTTGTATATATAGGAGACTACGAGGTATAATTACAACTAATGGAATGAAGCCGACATAAATAAAATAAAATTACTAATTTAATATGCCCCAATTAAGGGGTAATGAGCCAATATTAGGGGTTAACAATCTATAACGTTTTTCTAAGAAAAAATACCCAAGTATAACATGAGTAATCATCCAAAAATGTAAGCACGTACATTGACTTACTAATTGATGAATGAGAGAATGGACCCATAAGATCATTGTGAATCAAATCCAATGGAGAGAAGGCCATGTGAGCCTTCCCCTTCTCGAACGTTTCTTAAGGTTTCTTGCCAAGGATGCATCATTCACAAACCCCTACGAAAAAATGGATACCAGGTAATCCGGTGATCATCCTTTTCTTGATAAGTTGTTGCACGCACCTGAATTTTAGGTGACCAAACCTCTTGTTCCATAATCTACTACTGTCATCAACATGCGTAAGTAGTATAGAGGAATTCAGTTCAATAAACTAAGAAAAAGTGTATAATCGTGATTGATTATTTACCTCTTCGAAAATAACCTTGGAGTTGGATTGCATTTCCAATATGGACACAGAGTCTGGTGTAAACTCCAAATTTTTTCTTGAGCCTGAGTGTGTAGTATGATACACCAAGAAAAGATTCATGGAAATTTTTGGAACATGCAGGATGTTCTCAAAACTTCCATAATCTAGTTCAACTCTCCCTTTTCTGGTGACCTCGATTGGAGAGTCATCCCCATGAGGATAAGAGCACCATTACATGTAGTCAAAGAAGATAAGATATCCTATGTGGCATCCATATGGTGGGATGCACCTGAATCCATGATCTAAATGTCAGGTGAATAGTGAATAATATCTACTGCATGATGATTAAATTTGGGAGCATGATCTTCTGTCTTGTTCTTGGCACCCTCATGAATTTGATCCCCAAGGTTGTTCTTTTAAATAATATGAGTCATAAGGTCTATTTTCTTCTTCACGCATGCAAATTATGGATGGAATCCTCTATTGCAATAGGTACACTTATGTCCTTTCTTCCATTTTCCACTTTTGGATCCTAAGGATTCATTGAAGGGTTTTGAGTACCCTTCCTTATTTTGTTTTTCATGTGCCTTTTCACTTCCTTTCTTTTTGGATTATTGATGTTGAGAACTGCTTCCATCATGTGCATCAAGTGCATGAGCTTTGGATTTTTTTATAACACCCATATTTATGAGTTTATCCTACTCCTGAATGAGGGCCTCAGTGAAGGTATCCAAATAGGGCATAGTCCAGGATGCTCCTGCAATCATCCTCTGAGTGTGGAAAGTAGAAACAAAAACTGAATAATATGGACCAAGTTTTGACAAAATGGCGAGAACCCTTCACTTTTCCTCCTTTGATTTATCAACCCTGCAAGCCTTGAGTTGCAACAACAAATCCTTGTACCTTGTGAATAAAACCTAGATGTTTTCAAATATTTTTGGCTATAATGCAAGTAATTCGACCTCAATCATGTGGCATCTCATTTCATATGTTTTTCCAAAGAGTCCTTCCATGGTGGTCTAGATCGTATTTGGAGTTTTACAGCTTGATACATGAAATGACAACTTAGGGGACATGTGCATGCAGAGGGCTCCGTAAGACTCATCTATTCTATTAATATAGTTGGATTTTTCAATGGCTGATGTGGGTTATGTTTCCATATCCATGGTCAGCCTATACAATCCTCTACCTCTGATCAAAATTTACATATTTTTCTTCCATTCGAAGTAGTTGTATGGGATGAGAATTGTAGACGGTGGAGATTCCATTGTTCCTTTGTTCTTCAATATTCAATACCTGCAAATAAAAAATGTTGGTGTGAATTATTGCTAGAATACTATATGCTCTAATACCATGTAGAGTGTGGTGAGTACCTGCACGATAGATCTAGCTAGTAGAAGAATGAACACAACTTGCAAAAGTGAGAAGTTTAGAGAAAACATTAGAGAGAAAAGAATGAGAATTGTATTAATTGTATTCCACACATAAAGAGTGAATAATTTATAATAGATATAAGATACATGAGTAAATAATATGTTGTAGTAGTGATATAGAGAGACTATACACTCACTGAATAAAACTCAAGTGAACTTCCACCTAGTCCTAGTTAATGGATCCATGCAATCATAAGTTAACTGAGTCACAATTGTGGAAGTGAGAGAAGCAAATGCAATTGTTGGTGATAAAATCGAGGTTTCCATGCATAAATGACTTCCACTAGTCTAACTGAGTGTAACTGACTATGAAATGAAGAGGAAAATCCTATTTTGTAGGGGAATATTCTCTAAAGAGAATATTCTCATCTAAGGAATTATTCTCAAAATTGGACTATCAAACTTAGGAAAATAATTCTAGCTGAGTTTGTAATATCTCCAACAACAACCATTTTCTCCATGCCTATTGTTTCCCTGACACATAGTTCCTTAGGTACCCCTTGATCCATTTTTTGACTATATCAATATTCCCATTTGTCTGGGGACGATAGCTAGTGCTAGGTGTCAACTATGTCCTATATAACCTAAACACATCCTTCCAAAATGCACTAATGAACCTCTTATATTGGTCACTGAATATGTTCCTTGGAAGGCCATGGAGTTTGAACACCTCCATGAAGAATAGATATTCTACCTAACATGTTTTGTAATCTATAGGAATAGAAAAGAACTGCACAATATTTAGTCAACCTGTTCACTACCATGTAAATGCAGTCCTTGCCTTGCACCTTTGGTAATATTGTGATGAAATCCATGGAGATGCTTTCCCATTTCTGTTTTGGTATCAGTAAGGGTTGGATTAGTCCTATAGGATGTGTGAACTCTGAATTGTTCTGTTGGAAATCCATGAATTCCCTCACATGATGAAGTACATCCCCTTTGAGACCCTTCCATGAGAATCTATACCTAACCTACTTGTAGGTTTTTAGATGCCCCTAGTGCCCTTCCATTGGTGCATCATGTGTTACCCTCAAAATATTATCCTCTAGTGTGGACTTAGGGATAAGATAAATCATGTCTTTGTAGTAGATGATTTCATCTACTACATTGTACCTGTCATCCTAGATATTGTTGGATCATGTTGTCATTGATGCCAATGGTTTGATTATTTGGTAGATTGTTGGATCATGTGTCATTGATGCAAATGGTTTGATTGATTGATGTCAAGTAATTGATTGATTGATGATTGATGAACAATGTATATGTATTTTCCTTGATGAGAATGATATATGTCAAAGTGGAAACCAATAGATAAAGATGGATCATTGATATGATGCATAGATGAAGATGGATCAATGAGTTGTCATTGATACATGATGATGAATAGTTTGTTTGATGAAAATATGAATCATTATTGTCTTATCATGATTGATAAGGTGCACAAATGAATGAACTCCAAAGTGGTCCCCTTATGGTGAAATCCCTCACGGTAAGACACTTTGTGGATTGAGTTATCCTAGAAGAATGGTTGGAGGAATCATGCGTGTACATGGAATAATGAGATGAAGATCAATGGACTTGTTGGTGAAACTATCCTAGATGGATAGTGCTTGTCATTCCATTTTCGGTGGTATGTGGAATGTCACATAACTCCTCACGGCTTGAGAGTTATGACCTTACAAAGTTGGAGGACCCCCATATGAAGGATTGAAACCCCCAAGGTCAAAGAAGTCAAAGTGACCTAAATCAAGAAAGATTGTTTAAATAATAAAGTAAGGTGACAAAATCAAGAAGGAATATTTAAATGATAAAATATTGGAGAAGTTTCTATTTATGGAAAGTGGTTAACCCTAAAATAAGTAAAATAGGTTAAGCAACCTAAAAATGGGTAAAGTGACCTAGAGGATGAAAGTATAAATAAGATAGCTATGGACTCTTGCATAACATCCTTTTTGTGGATCAATGGAGAGATTCTTGTGAATATCTTTTGGAGTATTGATGGAGAGATTCTTGTGAGAGCATCTTATTGGTGTGGATCTCTTGAGCATGATTGAAGATCTATTATGAGGAAGAGAGCGAGAGGAGGATCTCATGGATGCATCAAAGTTTCGGAAATGTTGGAGATCTTGATGGAAAAATTCTCGGAACTTCATAAACCCTAGTTTCTGAGGTATACGTGGGTTGTTTGTGTATAGGGTGCGTATACATTGAAGGCATACGCGAGCTGACTGTGTACAGGGAGTGTATAGTGGATAAATTCATGGAGATTTGTGTTAGAGTTGGTGCCAAGCTCTTGGATGATGAGGTAGGTTCCAGATATGCATTTTATGGGCTCAGATCTATCATTGAGACACTGGTATGGTTACATTATTGTCTTGATGGATAATATTGTTTGATGTGTTGTGAATGCTTAGGGAATTCTTGGTATGGATTCTATGATATGGTTTAGTTTGGATGATTTGGTTGATGTAGTGATCAGTACTCTTGTGATTCAGTGGTGACGTGATTGCTATGGTATACTAGTTGTTTATACATGATTGAGATAACATTCATATTGATTTGTTGTGGAGCATGAGAAAGCTATTGGAGAGCTTGGATGTGTGGCTAATGATCAGATTGGACAATCAGAGATAGAAGAGAATGATATATCGATTGTAGATGATCTGATTTGATCGTAAAGGATAAACCCTAACTGCTCAGAAGGTATATGCATTATGATGTATACATTGGCCGCATGCATACGCGAGCTATAGTGAGCCAGGGCACGTGCACACACTGGCTGCACTACTGACAGGTCGCGTACCTGTTGATAGATTGATATTTGTTGAGGATTTTTGCCTCATATAAATTGGTGCTAAGGATGTAAGTTGAGTCTTGCATTATAGAGATGGTGCTCTTGTATAGATATACTCTATTCATTTATTGTTGATAAACCCCAGATTGTTTTCCATGATAAAAAGAAGAATTGTACATACATCTTGTGTTCTTTGTGTTCCTTATAGTGATGACTTGATGATGATATATTGCTGATATATGTTCTCATCTAAATGGTTATAAATGACAACAATGGGTAATGAATAAATGTTGAATGTTAACTAAGGAGTTTTTGTAAAGAGGGAAGCTTTTGTGAAAAAGAGTCTGCCACACTCAGTCACCCCCCCTCTAAGTGTGGTAGGTGTTTCCAACAGATACTTCCCTCCATGAACTCACAAGTGAAGGTATTCTTGGAGTATTTCACCAAGAGAATGGACTTCCATTATGTTGAGATATTTGTAATAGAGAAGGTTGTAGGTATCCAAGATAAGGAATCAACAAATATATTATTATTCCCCATAACATATTCAATGTCGAAATCATAAGCATGTACCTTGCATTCCATTTTTGTTGTCTCTTATTCAGGTCTCGTTGCTCCAAGAAATATCTCAAGATGTCGTGGTCATTTTGAACCACAAAGTGTCCTCCTACCAAGTATTGTTTGAAATCGGCCAATGCATGCATGATGGAAAAAATTTACTTATCATATATTGGGTAGTTCCTCTTAGGATCCCTTAGGTTCCTACTCTCGAAAGATATCGAATGTCATTTTTGCATCAATACTACCCCTATCCCTTCACTGAATGCATCACACTTCAGGACAAAAGGTTTTCTAAAATATGGAAGTGTTTTTACTCAGAAAGTACTCATGACCCTATTCATTATGTCAAACACCACTTGTGCATCCTTTTACCATCGGAATACAACCTTCTTCATGAGGTCCATTAATGGCACCACAAATTATGAAAATCCTTTCATAAAGTGCATGTAATAACTACATATCCAAAAGAATCCTCATAGATATGTGAGTGTTCTAGGGGTGGGACAGTATAATATGGTCTGGATATTCTCTTGATGCATATTTTCTCCCTCAACACCAATCACGTGCCCTATATAGAGGATCTATGTCAAACCAAACTCACACTTTTCTTCCTTGGAAAAAAACGATTGTTATTCCATAATGGTGAGAATCTCATCCACATGATTCATGTGTTCCTCCCATGTCCTACTGTAGATGATAAAATCGTCAAAGAACACTAGTAAAAATTTCCTCAACTATTTTTTGAAGATATGGTTCATGCATGACTGGAAGGTAGTAAGTGTGTTAGTTAACCCAAAGGGAATGACTAGGAACTTGTAGTTCTCATAGTAACACCTAAATATTTTTTAGGGATATGCTCCTCCCTGACCCAGATCTAGTGGTATCCTGATTGCATAACAAAATTTAAGAAGTACACCACCCCGTGTATCTCATCAATCCGGGGTATTGGGTATCTATTTTTAATGGTCTTCTTGGCTAGTGTGGTGTAGTCTATGCACATCCTCATAGTACCATCTTTCTTCTTCACCAGTACAACTGACGTGGCAAAATAACTAGAACTAGGTCGGATGTGTTCCATCTCTAGCAACTCCTTTATGGCCTTTTCTATTTCATCCTTGAATCTCTTGGAGTGCCTGTAGTGAGTGTTGATGACGGGATTAGACCCCTATTTTATCTCAATGACATGCTCAAATCCTCTATCAGGTGGTATCCCTACTGGAAATGGTTCAAACAATCTCTCATGCTTTCCAAGAAATTCCTTGATATCCATAGGGTAATGTCGGCATTCATGTGATGGCTTCTCCATAGTGATCAAGAAATTTTTTGTGCAAGTCACATCCCCGTGTCTAAAAAGGGCCTCCATGCATTGATCAAACACGATCCTAGGGGTACCTGTCAACATACCTCTCAGGACAACTCATTTCCCATCCTTGTCCTCCAACTCCATTATCATGTCCTTATAATTCATGTGGATATCTCCCAAAGAGTATAGCCAATGAACTCCTAACACCACATGAGTATATACTAAATCCATGACGTAAAATTCATCGATCAACGTATAATTTCCCAAGGTTACTTCCAATCCTTTGATATTCTAAGTACACATCGTGTTGTACCCATCCTCTACTACCACATTGAATCCTTCAAAATCATCCACATATATCTTTCTCCTGGTGACAAGTTCAACATCAACAAAGTTGTGGGTGGCCCCACCATCCACCAATTTCATAACCCTATACCCTTGCACAATATCTCTGACCTTGAAGGTATAATATTTAGGGATCCCTGAAAGTGTAGTAATCGTTAATCCCTTGGGGATATCTTGCAATGGTGTATGTTCTATGGTCTGCGATGGATCACCATTATCTTGACTAACACCTTCTTCCTCCCCATCATTCTCCTCATCAAAAAATACCTCGATGTAATGTACCTTACCTTTTCGCATACATCTGACATAGTTCCCACAAATTTTTACAACAAAAGAAATTTTTCTTCCTCCTTAGTTATCTTTGAGTCTCCTGATCCATCCTGTCCTTCCCCGTCCATGAATTTTGTGAAATCTTTGTCTCCTTACCTCCTTGAGGGATGAATGATTTCTTTAGTACCTTATTTTTTACTACGGCCTTCATGTCCTAACCTATGATTATGGATTCATGCAATTTGGTTTGCCTAAATGCCTTCACCCATCCTCTCATGGGTTCAACTAGACCCTTCGTGAATAGTATCACTAACCTCTGCTGAGAGATATTTTTCACCGTAACATATATCATTTGAAAATATGTGATGTATGCTTATGGTGTGATTATATGTTTCAACTGTCCCAAATCCATGAAATGTATCTCAGGGTCCTTCTGGTCAAACTTGTCCATCAATTTTTGAGTAAAGTACACATATGAAGTGATGTTGGCTTTCCCTAATGTCACCATCCCACGGTACCACCATTCATGAGATTCTCCTTCCATGTGAAGGGTGGCATGCTTAATTTCTTCAACTTCGTTCATTGGATTAAGTTGGAGATAAGTATCCAACTTATGTACCCAAACCCTAATCATTCTCTTTGTAGACCCAACGAAGGGTGGAATAATCAACCTTCCCTCATTACGCATGAGATAAAAATTTTGTGGGTTTTGTGCTCCCATGTTCCCCTCCTTCAGACCATATTTATGTTCAAGGTCACATAAGTATTTATAGGAACATTTCTCCTAGATATCTCCATGTATTGTATCATACTCCCTATATGAGGTGTTAATATCAAACCCCCGATTTGGTTGCTTTGATGCCTCCGTAGGCTTCTTTGTCAAGAACTGTGGTAATAAAGGCCTAGGGATATTTGGGCTCCTACTCTAGGTTGGGGTATGGTTATTACTGCCTTATGTATAAGCTCCACTTCCTCTATGGTTTCCCTCTAATGGATTCCCATTGGATCCTCTAGGGTTTTGATTTTCTTGAGTGTTGTTAAGGAACTGTGTAAGGAATCATGTCAATTGTCGCTTCTCAATGACCATCTTTCGCTTCTCACTAACCATGGATTCTAATAGTTATGAGACTGTATCTTCACCATGGTCCCTCATGCCTCCTTCTAGCTCTCACTCTGTGTGATTTTCTTCTGTTTCTTTTTCCAGTAAGTCTTGAGAGGTCTTTCCCCATGTTACGAGGAAAATCTCTCTATGTCTAGGGTGAACCACAACAGATAGGTATGACTATAGAAATCGACACAATTCCATCATATGCTATATAAACTAATGTGCAAGAGAAGTAAGAAAGAGGATTAACTCATCCAAACGTTTGATGATGTCCATCGTTGATCACTTTGACCCAAAGCTTTATACCTGCAACAAGTTCTCAACAAACAAGTAGAGAAATCATATAGTGATGATATAACACGTTAGCACATTGGATATCATAATCCATTAATATACAAAAAAAACATGCCCATGAATCATAACACATATATTTGCAAGATATCAATTGGACGGGAAAGGAGTATTTCTATTAATAAATGATCAACATAAGTGAAAAAATTGTAGACTTCCGTGTCGGCACGGTTCAGAAGAAAGAAACCATGTTCCTTCCAACTGGGCCTCCACCACTTCAATACTCCACCAAAGGAATGCTCATATAATGGATACAAAGAGGTTCTCCATCAATAAGGGAAGAGATTGGGGGCTGGACATTGTGTTTAGACTTAAAGGACAAAGGGATGCAAACTCAATAATGAAGTAATAATTTCTCCAAAGTAAATTTGCTTTCAAAGTTGAATTATCTCCTCTTTTCCATAGCTCAGAATTGGCTTCTTTATAGCCTTCAAAATGCAACTGAAGGGCCGATTTGGAACGTTTCCAGTATATTGAAGGAAAATGATCAGAGATCTCTTGTCATGACATGGAAACTCGACATTTAATTTTTATTTTCTGGCACAAATCTCGATGTATCCGGGCTGTAGTGGAGCAGACGACGTATACGCTTGATGTATAACTTTCAAGTTACATACAAGTAGGAAAATATTTTTTTTTGTCTCTGTATTTATCAATTAGGGAAAGTAAGTCTGCATGGGGGAATGGAATAAGGCCCTCTCTACAAGATTGCATAGGGTGAGGCAAATCTTGCTATAATAAATTCCCCCTAATGTGTGAGGTCAGAGGAGAATCTACGATGGCCGAAATACATTATAAATAACCCAGAAGTGGATTGGTAGAGAACCAGTTAAATGAACTCATTCACTCATTACATTTTGTATTGACTTTGCATACATGGCTACCAAAATACATTGTAGATCCATGTGAAAAATATACAAAACAAGTGTCTATGGCCATGAATAGTCAAATACAAATGAAACTACATGCCAAAAAGTTGTCATAGTAACAAACAAGGACCAGTAGAACCAGTCTCAAAACCAAACTGAAGATATATGTATACCATGGAGTACAATATGATCTCCCATGATCACTGATGTCGTATAGGTACTGGTCCAAATGAAAAGGAGGCAATAGCTCAAGAAAGTTGTGGCCACATAGTGATGTCTTCAAGTCTTCTACACAATCTGCCAAAGGTGCAAGTCTACATCATGTGAATAAAGGAGTTGAGGTTAAATAAAATGATACGTCATTTTATTATCGGTCATTGATGTATACCATTAACAAATGCGAGACAACCTACAGATAATGAAAGTAGGTATCAAGGCACCGAGTACATTCTTACAAGTGTGAATAAAGGAGTCAGTGTCGAACACCTGAAGAATCCATCGATCAAGAGACATTGATGTATTCCAAATTGTCAATGGCGAGAGAGCATGCCAATAATGACTGCAAGACTCAAGGTACTCATAAAACTCTAGGCCTCGTTTCCAGAATAAATGGGTTGAAGTCAATGGAAAGAGACCCGCTGAAAGGAGATCATTAAGGCATCTCTCATCAGTCAGCATGAGGTACAAAGAAGGATATTCATGATTTGGTGGAAATTGGATGAAGAAAGGGTTCATGAACCAGTGAACCTGTGCATCTTTTGCATGTCCCAAGTGCAAGAGGTACACTAAAAAGACCCTATGAATAGCAGCCAATGATGAAAAACTACTGAAAAAGGCGAGGAGACCACCAATAAGTCTAATGGTATCCAAGACACTACACAAATCATAATGTGTGAATAGATGTCTTGCCCTCAAACACAAGGTAAACCACCCAGTCAATGACCAATGATGAAATGTCGACTACTGGGTTCAAGGTTACCTACCAATGATGGAAGTAGGGCTAGGGTGCATGATAGGGCTAAAGTATCATGTGATTTCGAGACAAATTGATGGTATGGCCGACATGCAAAGTCAATATTTATGAGGAGTGGCCGACACAGGTTGATAAAATTCCTTTAAACAAGAGCAAGAGACATATGGTGGACCCTAGCATCATAGACCCATTGATAAAATCATGAGATGCAAGAGGCATAAATGAAGTTCCCTGTAGGGAATGAAAGAGTAACCAGTTGGTGGAGAAGACTCTGTAACAAGATCATCTTCCTAAGGCCATGCTAAACCCAAAATTATGATGAATGGACTCAAATCACTTTGTGCTCTATTCAAAGGTGACACAATTGCTTCCAATATAAGATAATACTCCCTTCTCGCCCGTCTTTTTTTGTTTTTTCATAACAAATGAATGTTATGATATAGAGGAGGAAATGAGTGTCGCAAGTAAGAAAAAATAGTTCCAGCAGTGGAACGTACCTATGCTCAATGCAGGGAAGTGCATGCGGGAGATGGACACTCAGGGGAATGTTCCCTCCTAAGTATCGGGTGTCAAATTGTGAAGGATATAAATAAGGCTCTTCTTGGTTGAGGATGAAAAAATGTTGAGGCAAACGGTTTATAACACAAAGCAAGAACCAACTATAGGCTCAATACTGCAAGTAGGGGTATGAAATGAAATCACAACTTAACACCAAAAAATGTCATTTTTTATGTCTTTTAGTCTACTTGGTGTGAAAAAGGGACAAACTTGTGCCAAGTATATGTCTCTTCAAAACCAATTTACAAGTGTGAAAAAGACAAGTTCACTCAGCAATATTTTCACTTTTTTATAATGAGTTGAAAAAGAGCTTAACTAAGACTTATCATCTTTCAAATCCAATTTAACGAGCATGAAAGGGACAAATCACTCGGCAATATTTTTTCTTTTTTAAAGACAAGATGGAAAAGATCCTAAATTAAACTTGTTTTGTTGTTCTAGGGAATCCAAGGCTCCCATACCGGCCTTCTGTGGAATTTTAGTATTCTACGAATAGCTTACATAAGATTGGGCAAATCCAAATCTCTCTAAGTCAAGGAGGATAAAGAACTAATTGATTAGATAGTCTCTGTGATAGATCAGATAATGTCTCTTAATGGAAAAGACATAGGTGGGGGGATTAGATACCCCATGGGACTATCCCATTCAAAAGTGATCCCCTCAAAACTAGGAGGGAGAGGACTTGGTGAAAGAAAGACTCTCTCTCATCCAGAAGGTGTAGGTTCAAGAATTTTGACGACGTGATCGAAGGATGCATCACTCTCCACAGGGAGAGTAGGATTGACCAGAGATTGCACTAGTACGACCAATTCTTAAATTCTAGGTTGAAGAGGATGCAGGGTAACAGGGATAAGGGATACATTATCCTCAAGAACAGGGGTGTGATCAAGAGGGGATTGCAATGATGTTACTGTCATGTCAATCAGAGGAACAAGGTGTGAGGAAACCACAAACACCTCAGAATCGAAAGGGCCCTTAGGTGAGCCCCACATTTTTGGCATCCTAGCCATGGTTGGACATAAACAAGTAATATGACTTCCTTCACAAGTGCTTCAAAGGAATTTAGGCTTACATTTGAGGTGTTTGGGCTTCTCAATGCCCCCAATGTTGTTCAAGATGGTTGGTGGCATACTATCAACGTGACAAGAAAAGGTGGGGGAGTCATATCCTACATGGTGCTCAGAGGTCGGAGATGTGGAAACTAAAGTGGTGCCCCTAGAATGACTAGCAGTGGCCAAGTACGGGTTGTCAACATAACTTGTAGAAGTTGTTGACCCATCTCCAACATGATTGGAAAAGGTTGGTGATGGAGCTCCAGTATGATTGACAGTGTCTGTACTATCGGTGGATTGCAGCATTTGATGCCGAGGTCTAGGGAAATATTGAATTTAAAGCATTGCAGGCTAGGAAGGATCCTAGTTTACCCCTTGTCCCTGTCCAAAAAGGTAGCATCCTCCGTTTAATTGATTCAGAGAAGTATGAATAGACATCATCACCGAAGTATGTGAAAATACGAAAGTATGATAAGGATTATTTGAGTGAGTATATATGTTTCCCCCTTGTGAAGGGGACCCGTGAAGCAGGTAGCCCGAACCGTAAAACTAATTCTCCCCATATGAAACATTTGGGGATACATGAGGAATCACCAGGGAAAAAGTGTTCAAAGGAACTGACATGGTGGATGGAGGATACATGGACGGAGTGTAGTAGGTAGAATAATAACCCATCTGAGTATTAGCTCCTGAAAGATCATAACTAGGATTGGATCTGTAAGAGGGGAAGTTCCAACCTCTCGTCGTGAAAGTGGGTTGAGGGACATGGCTCATATCAAACGAAGACGTAGGCATTAGGCACATGGTGCCCCCAAATCCAATGGTAGAATTCATATAAGTGGACCAGGGAGAGGATTGCAAAGGGGAAGGTATATCAATGGGAGAATGACTAGAGACCCAAGGCGCAGACTGGGTACCAAAGTTCTGCATACCATTATAAGAAATAGGAGGATTCGTCCCCATGAACTGAGTGAGGATCATGGGGTAAGTAGCAACAAACGAGGGAGCCAGAGGGACTCCACTATCCATAATGAGGGCTTAGTAGTCTCTTTAAGATAACTAGTAATCAAAGAGCACACCAAAACTCAAATGGCCAATATGCATGTAAACAGGCTAAAGTGGTTGAGTGGCCTACCTCCCTAAAGAAGGTATGTCTTGTCCAAGAGGGACCTGAGACTCCTCGCTAAAGATTGGAGGTAAAAGAATCAGTTATAGGGGCCCTCGTGGGCTTAAAAACTAGTCAGTCAGATCCCCCAGAGAGGTAATCATCCATAAAGGTTATATGTTGTCCGACCCCTATCTGACCCAGGGTACTAGTAGAATAACCCCTCCAAGTAACCTATGAGATACCTAAGTCAAGAAACTAATAAACCATTGTATAACTGATTCACAAGTGAGAAATCCTAAGTCTGGATCACCATATGGGAAAGGTAGCAAAGCCCAAAACCTTGAAAGCATTGTCTCTCATGGAGGTATGGGCACTAGCAAGATCCCCAAATATGAATAAATCCACAAAAATATCTCGGATTCTAGGCAAGTATCCGTGGGATATCCCTTCAACCCACTTCGTGCAACCTCGTGATTAACTATGGTGTGACCGGAGCCTCCTGATCTTACCAATTATACAATGGATTTCTCAACTCCCTTACTCAGACACATATGTTGATTTAATTGACTCGAAATATTTTACTCACAAAATCCTATTCCAAGGCACTAAATCCTAGGCTAGTTTGTGCACCCTAGAAAATAAAATTGTTACTAATAAATTTTAAATTATAGCATTGATTTTATGGCCATGATTACTCAAAAAGGTATGTTGATGAAACTCATGGTGTTAGGACTCTGCAAGAAATTAAATATGAAAATAATGCAAAGTCTAACTTTAACTTTTAATGTATGATATGCTCCTAAAAAACGATGCAATTTTCAAATTCAACTTTGTGATTCAGAAGTAAAAAATGCAATATTTCAATGTATGCATTAAACTAATGATAAAAAATCAAAAGACAAAAATTGCCAAGCAATGAAAGATGCCTATTTTTTTATATTTTCAATATATCGAAACTGAAAAATGCATGGACTGAAAAGTAACTTGATATATAGTCCTATTGTTGATAAAATATAGACAAGAACAACAACATGGTGGAAAAGGCTCACTAGCCAACACACTCTGTGTTCACTCCAATGTTACATATTTATAGTACAATGGGTGATGCCACCTCATAGGGAGATTTTCTCTAGATCCTAAAATCATGCATCATGACTAGTCTAGGAAATCTTAATTAAATCATTAGTCATCACTTGAGGATTTATTACTAATATCCTAAATGAATAATACAAATATAGGTGACAAATTAGACTTAGTGATTGGTAAAGGTAAGCCAGATGCTAACAATCCCCCCCTCAATCACAAGTCCGATTAATAATACCATCAATAAAGCAAAAACTGGTATCAATTCCAAGTCTTCATACTGAAACTCATGTGTTGAGCCTCAATGAAGAACCACCTGAAAAACTGCCAATCTGGATGTTGAATGGTTCATCTGAAATGAACTGGAAGAGAGATGAGATATGGAAGTGAACAACTACAATATCTGAACATTCCTTGATTGCTTGACAATTTGATCTTTTTTCCAAGTATTTTAGCTAGAAGAATCCGATGTCTTATGCTAATTGGTGAACATGTAGTATCACCACTCTACTATCAGTGTATCACTGGAAGTTCTATCTAAATCTATGGTTTGGGATAACCACTAATCAATTTATACCATGTATCTGATGGTTTTTGGATAACCACTAACCAATTAAGACACTTTTAGGTGTCCAACAACATCCCAATGTATAATGTGTATGATTCAATTGCAAGTCATTGAACCATAATCCTACCAAAGTCTGCCATCTTTGGAAAATCTCACAATGTGATCATGTGAGCCAGGATGCATGCAATTTTTTCACTTAATGTAAACTTCAATCTGATGAGAGAAAACCAATAATTTATGATCCTCAGACACACAATTTTATTAATAGGAAAATAAATTACATAAGAGACATTGCAAGAGTTTACACTCCAACAATTCAATACTCTTACAATGAGATATATATAAGCTAAAAGTCCTAACAAACTCAAGATATGGATCACTTATTAAATAACAAGTGTCCATTTACAATAAATTCTATCTTAACAAACTTAAAACAAAACTCCTAATTTAGAGCCTAAGATACGACACCTCTCTAGAGTCATATCTTTTACAACAACAATGTATCTCTAAAAGTCTACATTTATTTATCAAATATTCTAGATTATTAATTTAATATTCTAAATTAATAATCAATTTATTCTAACTTTATAAACTATGATAATTGTATTTTGGATTATCTAACATTCCCCCCTATGATCCAAAAATACATTACAACAGATACCAAGTTCATCCCTGAACTTAGTAAATTTTATTCTGCCAAGAGGTTTCGTGAAAATGTCAAAGATCTGATCTTCTGAAGGACAATAAATTGGCTTGATGACATCCTTTGCAAAAAGCAATCTGATATGATGATACTTGGTTTCCACGTGCTTTGTCTTTGAATGAAAAACTAGATTCTTGGCAAGCTTAATGGCTGACTGGTTGTCGATGAATAATGATGTAGCTTCTGCTTGAGAAATGCCCAAGTCCTATAAAATCCTGCGTAACCAAACAATTTCACATGTTGCTTCCCATGCTGAGATGTATTCTGCTTCTGCTATAGAAGTAGAAACTATAGCTTGTTTCTTACAATTCCAAGATACTGCTGCTAAACCCATGTTCATTAAATAACATGATGTTGATGCGCGATCATCAATACTCTCTGCAAAATCAGCATCTGAAAAACCAACAAGTACAAAATTTTTAGTCTTTTTGTAAAGAAGACCAAAATCTTTTGTTCCTTGGATATATCGAAGAACTCTTTTAGCTGCATTCCATTGGTTGTCTCGTGGTTGTTGCATAAAGAGAGAAATAATACTGACTGCATAGGATAGATCTGGGTGAGTGTTTGTCAAATAAATCAAGCTGCCAATCAACTGTCTATAAAGAGTGTTGTCTACCAATTCCCCCCCTTCAAATTTTGAAAGTTTCAAGTTTTGTTCCATAGGGGTAAGAGATGGTTTACAATCCTGCATGCCAAACCACTGAAGAAGTTCTGCTGCATACTTACTCTGAGAAATGAAAATATGATGGGAACGTTGGAATACTTCAACACCAAGATAGTAGTGAAGGAGTCCCAAATATGTCATCTTAAAACCTGCATGTAACTCCTTTTTCACATGTGCAATATGATCATCATTGTTTCCTGTAATGAGCAAATCATCTACAAACATAATAAGAATCACCAGATAAGAACCCTGTTGACGGATATACAACGTATCATCAGATTCACTGCGATGAAAACCAACCTTCCTAAGGTATTCATCAATTTTGGTATACCAAGCGTGAGGAGCTTGCTTTAACCCATATAAAGCCTTAATTAATTTGCAGACTTTATGTTCCTGCCCTGCAATTTCAAAATCGGGTGGTTGTTTCATATACACATCTTCCTATAAGTCTCCATTGAGAAAATCACTTTTTACATCCATTTGATGAATTTTCCAACCTTTCTGAGCGGCCAATGCAAGTGTTAATCGGATGGTATTCCATTTAGCAGTAGGAGCAAAAGTTTCCTCATAATCAATGCCTTCTTGTTGTGCAAAACCTTTAGCCACAAGTCAATCTTTATACTTGTCAATTTCTCCATGTTGGTTGTATTTAATTCTATAAACCCATTTGCATCTGATGGGTTTAACACTTGTAGGACAATCAACAAGTTTCCAAGTGTTGTTATCAATGACTGCTTGATATTCCTCAACCATAGCTTGTTGCCATTCTTTATGTTTGACGGCTTCTTTGTAGGTGGAAGGTTCAGTAAAATCATTTGCTACTAAGGAAAAATTCCCTTCATTGTTGTGTGATCCCCTTGTTCCTGTTTTATTTTTCTTATCAGGCCTTACATCTTTCAAAAGTTGAACTGCCCACTTTGGTAGTTGATGTTCACTAGTTTGGGGATCTGAATTACCATTATTGTAAATTGGATTAATGTAAATTGATGTTCGTCAATCAGTTGAAGAGTTTGGAGGTGGAGAATAATTGTCAGATGAAATGTCGTTGCTAGGAGATTCGAATGAACTGCTGGAAGAACCAGAGGAAGTTGTCGAAGTAACCATACTGGATGAAACATCTTCAGATGAAGGAAAATCAAGTTCATACCAATTAAGTGAATTTGGTGAACTTTGAACTTTTCCTTTTCTTTGATTTCCTTTATCTTCTAACTTTTGAAGAAGATTTTCTATGTCGTCAGCACTTTTACTTTCAGTTTCATCAAAAATGACATCCCTGCTCACAATAAATTTTCCATTGGACAAAAGTCGATACCCTTTCTTCTCATCAGAATACCCAATCATTGTGCATTTCAAACTTCTGAGTCAAGCTTAGTTCATTTTTCTTTCGGAACTAAGGCATAACATACTGATCGAAAAACTCTAAGATGTTTAACTCAAGGTTTGAAACCAAACCATGCTTCATAAGGTGTGATTCCATCCAAAGAAGTAGTTGGAGATCTATTCCTTAAGTATATAACTGTATGGATAGCTTCTGCCCAATATGTAGAACTTAACCTTTTAAAACTCAACATAGATATTGTCATTCCTAACAAAGTGCGATTCATTCGTTCTGCGACTCCATTTTGTTGAGGAGTGTAGAAATTAGTAAGATGTCTTTTGATCCCATTGTCTGTGTAATAAGTGTTGAATTCACTAGAAGTGAATTCTCCGCCATTATCTATCCTGAGTGTACCTATCTTTTCTTGAACTTCATTTTCAACAAGTTGTCGAAAAATCTTAAATTTTTCAAATACTTCTGACTTTTGCTTCAAGAAGTAAACCCAAGTTAGTCTACTAAAATCATCAACAAAGAGTAAAAAATATTTGCAACCACCGAAAGAAGTTTCTAGAGGTCCACAAACATCGTTGTGAACTAGTTGCAACCACCGATTGGCACGCCATGAACTTGTTGAAAAACTTTCTCGATTCTGTTTGCCATAAATGCATGCTGCACATTTTGAAGTATCCTTTTTGAATGTGGGAAGTCCCGTAACCATCCCTTGTTTTTGCAGTTGAGACAGACTTTCAAAGTTGAGATGTCCATATCTCACATGCCACAATCTGATAGGAGAGATACCCATACTTACTGATCCTGCAAAGTCTGAATGTCTTGGAATAACTGTTCCTTTCATCCTTAACAGTTTTCCGTCTTCATATCCTGTCATCACTATTTTCATATTCTGTTTGATTGAATTTATCTTCACCAAGCCATCTTCCATAATTACCTGATGTCTCGCTTGTCAAATTGTGACTAAAGACAACAAATTCTTTTTGAAAGTGGGTACATACCATACATTTGAAATTAGTCGTTCTCCAATATCAGGTAAATAAACTTTAACAAATCCTCTTCCATAAGGAGTATGTTTAGTATTATCTGCAAGAAAAACAGAGTTAAGATGACATTCTTGAAAATCCCAAAAGAATTCATGTCTGAATGTCATGTGTTGAGATGCCCCTGAATCTAAAATCCAAGCATCTTCATAATCACTTTGAAAATCATTGGAAATGTGTAATGTTTAAGATGAGGTAAACACATATTTTGAATCATCATCCTGTCGATCATTAGCAAATTGTGTTGT
>ML789074.1:91760-120596 GCA_009831015.1 Picea engelmannii | reverse complement strand
TGACTCATCTGCCAAAATACTTGGAGAAGGTGTAGTAGAGATTGGAAGAAAAAATGTAAAAGCAAAGAATGTTCTATTGGTTGAAGACTTGAATCATAATATACTCAGTGTTAGTAAAATGTGTGATCAAGGATACACTCTTATGTTTGATTCCTGAAAATGTAAAATCAGAGAAAATAACTCAGGAAGATTGGTTGCAACTGCAACAAGAAGGCTGGACAACATATACATCCTAGACATGAAGAAGAGAGAGAAGATAGAAGCCACACAAAAGGATTCTAAGGAAGAAAATGTCCCAAAGACCAAAAATAAGGATGAAGTATTATTGAGTGCCACATGTTCAGGGGGAGCAACACCAAAGAAGAGAGTTACATTTTTCCATTAAACTCAGGGGGAGAAGCCATAACCTTTGTCACTGATGTCAAAGGGGGAGATAAATTGGGATCATGATGATAGGGGGAGCATGAGTGTTTCCATCAATGACAAAGGGAGAGATTGTTGGAAGATTGGTTGTTGTCATTGATGTCAACCCTAGTCATGGGTTTTGGAACGCAAGATTGATAAAGGTATTTGAACATGAAGGAAAATGCACATGCATATACAACACCCATGAATGGATAGTATACATAATTTTGTTTCCGGTGGTATGTGGCACGTTACGTGGATCCTCATGGTTGAGGAGAAATGAATTTTTGAAGATGACAAAGTGAATTGAAGAAGGAAGTGCATGTAGGCCCTAAAAATAATTAAAGAAAAGAATTACAAACTAAGAAAGTTTCAGGTCGGCCCTAATGTTAAAAGGAAGTGACATAAATGGTATAAATAAACATCATTATACATTCATTTGATACAACTCAAATTTCAGAGGTAAAAAGAAGATAAGAAGGCCGGATTTCAAGGGAGGATGAAGTCTTTTGGTGATTTGTTTTAAGGTATGTTATTTTTAGGTCATGTTACCATTTTTTCTAGAATTATTCAGATGGTGAAATCGCTATGGTATTGATAAGACATATCCAGGTACCTATGGTAAAAATTTTAGCTCTTGATTCGCTATAATTATGGAGATACACTCTATGGAAGATAGGGTTTGTGACCAATCTTGAAGCTAGTCAATAAATAGGTGTTCCGAGTAAAATAGTCATAACGTTTTCATAAAGAATCCCAATGCAATGGGACAACTTCCATTGGAAAGAGTAAAAACTTTGGTTTCTTGTGTGAGAGTTTCAGAATTGTATGTTAAATATTGAGCACGGGGCATGCTGTATAAGTTGGGTCTTCTGAACAGACTAGAATTGAATAAAGTCTACCATTCTTTCTATAACCTCTTTTTGGGGAGGATTCAAGGAGTGAAATTGGAGGAGTTTCAGAGAATACATTGAGTAATATTATATACAAGATCAGAGTACTCCAAGAATTGAATAATTGTAGAAATTGAAGAAGTCTCAGGAAGCATTATCAGGTTCTATGTGATGATTGGTTGATGGTGATGATTTAATGTAAAGTTTTATTATCTTTCATATATTCTTGGGTGGAAGGAAGGGGCAAGGATGGAGAGTTCAAATATCTATTGATATTGGAGGATTGTATATTCCTCTTGGATGTTTATCCATCCCTCTACATTTGGAAGTTGTAGCTACCTTTGGAAGTCATTACTTCCCTTGAACAATAAACTATTGATTATTTCTCATATATTGTGCATGGTTTATTATGGTGTGTTGGTGTAACTCTTACACTATTGTTCATTTCTCATTGGATATAGTTGAATGGTTTAAGTATAAGTTGAAAAAGGTTTTAAATTGTACTTGATACTGATTCACCCCCCTCTCAGTATCAACAACTTCCTTGTGATATCCAAGTCATGTTCTATTCTTGTTGTAGATGATTTCTTCCCAAGGTATGATGA
Source organism: Picea engelmannii (assembly GCA_009831015.1). Classification (NCBI taxonomy): domain Eukaryota; kingdom Viridiplantae; phylum Streptophyta; class Pinopsida; order Pinales; family Pinaceae; genus Picea; species Picea engelmannii. The sequence goes on along the minus strand of ML789074.1, from coordinate 118,693 downwards.
TGGTATTGGAAATAGTATTATGAACTTGTTGTTTTGAAATCCATGGAAGTGGATTTACTGCATGTTGTTGCAACATTGAAAGGTTTTCTTCACTGAAATCAAAAGAAAACTCTTGCAAAGTAGGTTCATGAATATATTCAACTTTGTCTGAAATTGATTTTGAAGTTGTATCACTGTGTTGTTCCTTCATTGTCTTTTGATTAAAAACATCATCATCATCATTATCATCATCATCATTATCATCATAGAGAGGGTTGTGCTGAACAAAAACTAGTTCAGAACACTTCACTGGTTGTTTATTTTTGAGATTAGTCAACTCATTATTCAATAGTTGGGATAGAGATTGAAGAAGTCTAACTTTAGCTTGTGTCACTTGCAAACAAGTTAGCACTGATTGAAGAGTTACTTTGTTCAATGTCACTGTGTTGTCTTCAGTGGTGTTTATTAGAGTGTTCAGTAACTCTAATAATTCAAGACTTCAAGCCATTTTCAAAACACTAAAAGAGGTCTCCTTGTGCAGTTAGATCCTTATTACAATTTTGACTCAACATAAGAAGGCTTATTTGCAACTCGTTCACTTGAATCACTCGCTTGAACTTCACGCTTTCTTGATTTTGTTTCATGCTCACTTGAATTTGACTCGCTTGAACTTGCTTCTAGAAAGTTGAGGATGTCATCTACCATCGAAAATGCATCCCAAAGACTTGATGTTTACAATGATTTGAGTTTCAAGTATTCAACCTAGTCAATTTTGACTCAAAATTACTCTAGGGTGTCGGGTTCAGCTGAAAATGCACCTTATGACAAATTCGATTCAACTCAACTTGATTTCAAAAAAACAAGTAAACTTACAAAATGAAAATTTGAAAGTTACAATAAATCATGATTCTGAAGTTGAATTACTCTTGAAATTTGAAAGTGTTGTCGATGATTTTGAGTTTAGTTCTCCTTTGATGTGTTGCACCTTTCATTAATTTGCTTGATTGGCATGAATTTGTGCTTTGAATATTCTTTTCTTGATGTGTGTTGCATTAAATGCTCAATAATTATGTCAAGACTAGACATAAATCACCACATAAAGAAACCATAAGAAAACCACCATCACACAAGCACAAGGTGTACCTAGGATCCCCTTATTCAATTTCAGGTGGATCTAGGACACTGAGCAAAACATTCAATTTTATTATAGTATCCTTCTCATGAAAAAGCCCAAATAAAATTAGCTTGATACCAAACTCTCATCAAGACTTCAACCCATTTTACAATCAAGATTTCTCAATTTCTCAATCTCCCTCACACATCAAGGCTTCAACTCACTCTTCTTTAACATCTTTGAATGGTTCCCTTCTTTCACAAAAAATTTCAAGTTTTCCCCCTTGAAGTAAGAACAACTTCAAATTACAATATAAAAGATATCTTGATTTTTCTTCTCAAAGTAAACATCTCTTTTTAAATTACAACAAACATCTTATCACTCCAAAAATTATCATAAAGTAACACAAAAGTAACTTTATGCAAAAACTATTTAAACATAAACTTCCAATTCTTTGTAATGAAATTTTAAGTAAATGTCTTAAAACTTGTGCACGTTTTTGTTATGCATGCCCTTCTTAAACCACTTATCCCAAAATAAACTACAAACTCCTTGGAAAATATATGAGTTGGCAAGGGATCCACTTGTTTTAATATGCCAAAAAAATGTGGTTTTCTTTTTGTGTTAATTGGGCATATAACCTATCTCAATAAAAAATATACCTTGATGCTAGTTGACAAGTTGATAGTGAGGTGATTGCTTTCAATCTATTGGCGAATATTTAGGCCATCTTGTGCGATCATAAGTTCATGAAGGGGGTTGAAATTTCATGGTTCACAACACGAGACTTTTGGGATGTTTTCCACAAACCCTTGTAGACATTATCAGTGATTTATCAGAACTTGATATTGCTCTGCTATAGCTTATAACAGAATCTACCAAACTTTTAATTTTCACCAACCGGCTATGCAACAGGAACATGTACGCAAGAAGCAATAACTGATTGATCTCGTTGAAATTCAATTATATTTTAATGCCCAAAGAAGAAATATGGAAAATCGGTCCTCTCATCCATCGTGGATGAATCAAAGAGATATCAGTGAAATCATGGCTCCTTTATACTACATATGTTGAAGGGGGAATTAATGATAATACTCTGTCTTCTAGCGCCATCCATCCACATAGAGTCATGTGTATCGAATCTAGCATTGACCTCCATAAGAGCGTAGACCATACCCAAATCAATTTCTCATGATTTTAGTCTCAACTCGAACTCAAAACATAGGAGATACAAAGATAGCAATACAACCCAAACACAAATCTACCATAGTTAGAGACGCGACACCTCTAATGATCTGATTGAAATTTCAACACAACGATATCGTTATTGGGTTTGTTGATGACCATATTGGGTTTCTACAATTGACCTTTGACTAGATCGTGCCCACTGAACTGTTTCTTGAGCACGTGATTATGCCTACATCGCTATGACAACCACCACAGGATTTCATATCGACTGGTGCATTCCACTCTACAAAGCATTATATCAGATCCACATTCCGAAATTCATAAACATTCATTCCATTTAATGATGCATCATTATTTCACTGGACGAATTGTTGGATATCTGGACAAATTGATGCTATAAAATCACTGCAGTCTAATTTTTCTAGATCTCTTTTTGTGCACATATATGCCACGTCATGATCAGATAGAAGAGATACCAAAACTATAGATCTGTAATCGATATCTCTGGAAATGCTCCTCAATAGCAGGGATGGAATTTTTTATGTATCCATACATTTTCAACAGACAGTGGCAACATCATCAACCAAACATTGACGCAGTCAAACACTGGGCATAATCCATCGATATCCATTCACGTCAAAATCGTTGGACTAATGATAGATTTTTTTAGGTTTGTTTCTACGAAATATGACGCAAACTCTGGTGGGTATGAACTTGATTTCTGTAAAGGCCTCGATGATTACCCCGTGTTGCTGATGAGAATTTAACAATAGAAAATACTATAAAATCTTCTTCAGATCGATGAGATTGGATCTTGGCTCGTCAAAAGTAACATAAAGATTATTGAAATATGGAGGAGGTCTATGAATATGAAGTAGAGGGAAGATTTAAACTTGCAGATATTTGACCCAAAAAAATATTCAGAAATTTAACCAACAAGAGGATAAATAAACTTGCAGATGGAGGAACTTAATTTTCAAAAAAAATATCAATCTACAAATATATAACTTAATACCAGTGATGGATTCCCCCCCCAAAAAAAATTCCTTTGTAAAATGAAACCATTTTCATACCAATCAAAATCATTGATCGATGTGACGACAAAGTTTTCCAATGGCTTCTTCACTTGAAATCTCTTCTTCACCAAAACGTGCATCACCATCCATGGATCTCAATACTATCACACCCTTAAGAACATAGGAGCTTTGATACTATCACCATTTCTTTACCATGTCTATGATACCAATTGATAAAATATAGACAAGAACAACAACATGGTGGAAAAGGCTCATTAGCCAACACACTTTGTATTCACTCTAATGTTACATATTTATAATACAATGGGTGATGCCACCTCATAGAAATATTTTCTCTAGATCCTAAAATCATGCATGATGACTAAGCTAGGAAATCTTAACTAAATCATTAGTCATCACTTGATGATATATTACTAATATCCTAAATGAATAATACAAATATAGGTGACAATTTAGACTTATTGATTGGTAAAGGCAAGCCATATGCTAACAATTGTGTATAAAAGAGAGATAAATCAAGAAACATATCAAGCAATGAAACACCCATCCCAATGTACAAGGACAATAAAAATGAAGAAATGAAGAGAAAAACTTCTCCCAAAAATTCAACCAAAGGAGGGTTTCTTGTCATCCCACATGTACTCAACAGGCACTATAGAGACCTAAGAAGGCTCAACAAGCATCAAATCCCACCCATAAAACACCACACCAAGAAAACAGGAAAGGAGAAAATGTGTATGCGAGTGTTTGAGAAAACAAAGCATATATACGCAGCTAGCAGTGAGACAGCCTGCGTGTATATGTGACTGTCAGGAAAAAAGGCATGTATATGCTTTGAAACAAGGCTAAGCAAGAGAGAAAGGATGAAAAATCAGACCTAGAGTGAACAGTTGTTTTCAAGCAATGATATGACAAGAACCACAATAGAAACAAGATAAATCTAAGGAGAAAAGTACTTCAAACCCTAAGAAAGAAGATTCATCCCTAGTATGGTCACCAATTATGTACGAGGAAAATCTCTCTATGGATAGAGTGAACCACAACAGACAGGTATGACTATAGAAATTGACTCAATTCCAACATATTCTATATAAACTAATGTGAAAGAGAAGTAAGAAAGAGGCTTACCTCATCACGTTTGATGATATGCATCGTTGATCACTTTGACCCAAAGCTTTATACCTTCAACAATTTCTCAACAAACAAGTAGAGCAAGCATATACCGATGATATAACATGTTAGCACATGAGATAGCATAATCCATTAATATACAAAACAAACATGCCCATGGATCATAACACCTATATTTGCAAGATATCAATTGGATGGGAAATGAGTATTTCTATTAATAAATGATTAGAAAAAGTGAAAACATTATAGATTTCTGTGTCAGCATGGTTCATAACCAAGAAACCTAGTTCCTTCCAACTGGGCCTCCACCACTTCAATCCTCCACCAAAGGAAAGATCATATAAAGGAGACAAAGAGGTTCTCCATCAACAAGGGAAGAGCTTGGGGGCTGAAAGTTGAGTTCATAATTAAAGGACAAAGGGATGCAGAATCAATAATGAAGTAATAATTTCTCCAGAGTAACTTTTCTCTCAAAGTTGAATTCGCTCCTCTTTTCCATAGCTCAGAATTGGATTCTTTATAGCCTTCAAAATGCAACTGAAGGGCTAAGTCATAATGTTTCCAGTATATGGAAGGCCAAGGATCAGAGATCTCCTATCGTGACATGGAAACCTGACATTTAATTTTTTTTTTCTGGCACAAATCTTGATGTACGCACTCTGTAGTGGAGCAGACAACATATACGCTTGTTGTATAGATTTCAAGGTGCATACAAGTGGAATTCTTTTTGTTTTTGGCTCTATATTTATCAATCAGGGAAAGTAAGTCTGCATGGGGGAATGGAATAAGGCCTTCTCTGCAAGATTTCATAGGGTGAGACAAATCTTGCTATAACACCCCCACACCCTTTTCTTCTAGGAATCAATGTAGTAACATGTTGGCATAATCACCGGCTCTGATACCACTATAATGTCCCCAACTAGGATGGATGGATATTTTATGCTTTTTCCCAAAATTATTCCTTCTTCTTAAGAAAATGTTTTTTTAACTTCTTATAAAATTGTTTACTCAATGAGAAATATTATCAAATAGATAACAAGCATCCATTAAACAAGATTAGAGCAGATAACCATGGCATATTTTTATGGGTGGAAGTTCCAAGAATCAATACAAAGATAACTAATGGTTTTAATAACAACTACAAAGTACTAATCATCACACAAACTAATGGATTCTAGGAAACATCACAATCTACTACATAAACACACACAAAAACCTTGAATGATGCCAATATATCAAAGCCCAAGGCTCTCCAATCCCGCCACTTCTCTACTCTAGTGACATCTACTCTATAGGAGGCCCTCTGAACTCTTCAAAACACCTTCACAAACTCAATCTACTGAAAACTCCCAATCTATAGGGCTCCTCACAGGATTCCTACAGGGTGTCTCATAGGGCCTCATAGGACGACCCTTTCCCAACCCACAGGGATGCCTTGTACTACGGCTGCATGAAACCCTCTGATACATGTGGATTTGGAGAATGGACTCTTCTTTATTCTTGTCGCAAACACTTTTTTCCAACTGATATACCTCCAAATCTCTAGTCCATAATAGAATCAAGCACCACAAGGAACTCAAAGAGGACTCCATATGAATTTCTATCTTTGTCTAGCTAGGTTGGATATTGCACCACCGAAACTAAACCTACAATGGAAGGGTTTTTCCCAAAATCCCAAGGAAAATCTTGGCTACAAGAGAACTCAATAAGATATCAAATCATAATGACAAGGGGAAGGGTTTCTCCTTTATTTATCCTTCCATTGGGCCTTCTAGATATATCCCCCATTTTTGACCAAATCAAATCTTTTTCCTCCAACTCCATTTAAATATGATTTCTTATTTTATTTAATGTCACTTTTAGGGTTTGTCAATATTTTAACCTAGTGACACCTCCTTGAATTCTTTTTTCCTTGTTGACTATAACCTACGATATTTGTATAGGCTATTGAGTCACCCCTCCATCACGGCCAATTGCAAGAGGACACTACACAAGACTAGTGTGAAAAGGATATGCTCAAGTTGAAGGAATATATTTTGAAGAAAGATTTTATCCCATGGCCAGAATGGAAGCAATCATAATGTTCTTATTTTACGCATGCTCCAAAAGGATCAAAATGTATCAGATGGATATAAAATCAACTTTTCTAAATGGATAATTAAAAGAATAAGTCTACACATAACAACCAAAAGGGTTTATGATATCAAAAAAGGAAGAATATGTTTGCAGATTGAAGAAAGCTATGTATGGACTAGAGCAAGCTTTGATATCTTGGTACTCAATATTGGACATGTACTTATAGCAACAAGGATTAAGAATGGGAAATCTTGATAGTAACCTCTACATAAAAATGGATCAAGGTAGTATGACCATTATTGAAGTGTATTTTTATGACATCATATTTGGAAGTGATGATGATATATTGAGTCAGAAAGTTTCCAATGATATGCATAATAAATTTGAAATTTCTATACTTGGGGAATTGAATTTCTTCTTGGTGTTAGCACAAATATTTGTATGGTGGGTGTTTTCCCCTTTAGGATTGGTCCTTGGGTGGAAAAATGTGAGAAGAGGGGCTAAAAAAAGCCACTTTTCGGCTTTATCCAAAGTAGGGGAGGTTGATTTAATGGCTTCGCCAGATCCCCTTCAACACCATACACGTCCGCCTACCAATCTTCCCTGCAAGCGTCCAACCAAGCGCAAGTGGAAAAGAAGAGGCCACCATATTTTCCAGGAGCCAAGTCGACTTGGCCTCGTTCTGATCCCGATGAAAAAGTTGTGAAAGCGGGGAGGTGGTTGAAACATTGTCTCCCCGATGAATGGAAAGTCAGAAGGTCTAACCGTAAAGGTAGTGTTGAGACCCGAAATTGACATCCCCATTACCCTATTATACTCTTCATCTATACCTTTTTGGCTTACCTAAGCTTGGGTCAATGAAAAGAACACTACCATTAGCCAATGATAAGGTCATAAGGTAAAGTATGGTTAATTCATGCATTTTGTGGTTTATTGACTTAGGGAATTAAATATTTCATGTACTAATGCTTCAATTTGCTATGTATAATCTTTGACCTCTAGATAAATCCAACCTTCATGTACCAGCTCAACTATCCAGTACTTGTGCACCAAGACTGCCACTGTCTAAATCCGGTACCAAACACATCCCGTACTAAATCGTATCTGTTGCGATCTGGTACCAACGACCGTGGACTGTCATGATCTGGTACCACCATTTTCACACTGTTGTGATCCAGTACCATCTACTTGTCATGATCCGGTACCAATATAGAGAGATGAACGTACCAAGTTTAGCTGCAGATCACCCAAGACAATTGGTGGATGTTTATTTTCTTTAGAAAGTCTATGTTAGAATAGTTTTTTGATTGCCTCATCCTCATGCACTTTGTGTCATGAGGATGAAGCTAAAATATGTAACTGAATAATTAAATTTAAACATTTGACTGATTTGCAAATCACTTCACCTCCTTGTGTTTCACGACTAAGACTGTTAAATAGCTATGGAAAGGATGGTGGAAGTGTAGGAGAGTTAACATATTACCAACTTGTGAAGCAGCGTGTGATATTGCAGAACATATTCTAAGTGAAGACTAATAGAAGAATGTCATTTATCTCCATGTCTTGATTGTCTATGATTGAATATGAGTTGAGTTGTTGACAAAATTTTGATGTTATGTTTTGAGATTTGAGTGGGAGAAATGTGTGGGTTGAAGACAAGCTTACTGTAGACTTCAGTAGCTGACCTGTTGAAGCGGCAAGGGCCCACCACCCAACAAAGGTCAGCATCTTTGTAGATTAGCATTAGCATTTGTTTTCAATAGTGTAAATGTTAAATTAGCTGAAACTTTAACTTTGTTAGATGATAGCAGTACAACTTATACTAGGATTTCCATTATATGATTGCTTAGAGATCTTTACTTGCTCTGTTTTTGCATATGCTCTGTTTTTATAAATTTGGTTTTTAGACATGAATGTTGGCAGTAGTAGTCAGACATATTTGAAGGAGAACTAGTGAAGTTCACAACATCACATTGTGAACCACAACATACTCAGTATATTGACTATTGAACTACCCATTCCATGTCTTGATGATTGATGTGTGATTTCCATTTTAGAAGTGTGCATTGCATAGTTAGTTTTTTGGGTCAGATAGCAGAGTTGATATGTCAAACCAAATCCATCTCATACTTGCATGTGCCATAATGGAGTAGATAGCCTCTTTGTAAAAGAAAACCAAGTGTATTTCGGTTTTCTATTTTGATTTGTTTCTAGCATGCATAATCTAGCTTAGTTCTATACTCATGACATTAGAAATTACCTTTCTTACTGGTGTCTTGTAACTCTATTGATTACGAATCCCATATTGATAATTAATGAGTGCATTATACTAAACATATAAGAAACACAACATTTTGGCACCGTTTTCGGGGAGTTTCAAACAGTAGGAAGTGATTTTTAGCTTAGATTATTTGTATAATTTTTTTTTCTTTTAAGGTTGCTTGAGGGAGGAGGATAAAACTTTTAAGACGTGAGTGAAGAGCCACGTGGCCACTAGAGTGGGGTTCTTTGAAGCCAGGTTGCCTTCTTACCTTCTAGATAGAATTAGGATTTCAATTTAGTTAAAGAATCAAATTTCCATTTTATGCATAGATATAGAGATAACAAGGGTAGATTTGTAAGCTCCAAAGATTCAAAAACAACTCCCCCCACTAATCCAACTGACACTGGGGCAAGAAATATTCCACCAAGAGAAAATTCAAGGGGAGCCAGCGAGGCTCCAGAAGGAGAACCTAAAATGGAAGAATCAGTATTGGGACAGGCATAACATGAGTCTGCTAAACATTTATGAGACACATAAAATCCAGTTTTTGAACCATCCATCAGTAGAATGGAAGAAGAAGAAGGAAATGAAGCCACAGAGACTGAGACTTTTGGGTTTCCAATCTTGGATATTTCCAAAAACATCAGCATGAAGAATATCCCACTATCATCGCTACCCACTTTCATAGGTATGTCAACTGAAGATCCATATTTATTTTTATTCGAGTTTGACATATTATGTAGAAGCTATAACTACTCAGACAATGCCCCAAAACGTAATCTATTTCCTGCTAAAATGAAATATTTAGCCTTAAGATGGTTCATGAGATTAGGATAAAATACAATCCTCTCTTCGGATCAAATGAAAGACACATTTTTACAGAAATACCAAGACTATTGTAAGGATAATGTTAAAAATGACATTTTTAAAATGCAGCAAACAAAAGATGAAAGCCCTGAAGACTACTTAGAAAGGTTCTTATACAACTATCAGAAGTCAAAACTATTCACCATAGACCTAGCTGTAGTAAGAACTGTATTCTTGAAAGGTCTCAGAGATGATTGGATAAAAGTTTTAAACTTTTTGAGTTCAGGAGATGTTCACCAAAATATTTTTTCAGAAATTGCAGATTATTGTAGGAGATACTCAAGAGGACAAGCTAAAATAGGCAAAGGACCAAGAGATCCTTTTAGCAGAAATAGAAAACAAAGCTCAGGGACTGTCACCAGAACTGAGTTAGGAAACTTATTGGAGAACTTTAAAACACCCCACATCTGAGTGTCCAACCTTGCTTGAGCTACAAGCCATGTATAGGGGAGGAGGAGTCTCACAAGAACAACCATACTTTTCCATAAGACCTTGGAGAGCCCAAAACCCCAATACATTTTATGATCCTAATGCACAATATCAAAAACAACAATGGGGTCCTTCCCTAGTGACCTATCCACAATGGACACCTCAGCAAACTCAACCTTGGAAACAAGGTTGGAGGGGACCTATGTATGGAAATACCTCTTAGCCTACATATCCACAGTACCTTGCAAACATTTCCCAATTACTACCTAGATTCAACCCACCACAGATGCAATCTTTACTCCCACCTCCTATATAGAAGCAATTTACAACCCCCTTGAACCCTAATCAACAGCAGGAAGTATCTATAAATGTCAATCAACAACCACAAAACCAAGCTGCCCACAATCCTCTGAGACCAACAACAATCCCTACCCAGCTAGTCCCTAACCCCAATAATCGACCCACCCACCCTATGCAGAATACAAAAGTTCAAACCTTTCCCACGTATGATATTCAACTATGATCGGGGAAAGTTGTAAACCAATCAGATCCTACAGTAATAATTTAGGAATAAAATGATAATCATTCTGAGGAAGAAAACACTCAAACCACCCCTGCAGAAGAAGAGGCTTCTCCTCTTATTCCAATCACTTCTTAGTCTATAGGAGTACCCCAACAAATTAATCTCCCACCTTACCCCGAAAGACTATTAGTGAAGAAACCCGACCCACCCTTGCACAAAGATATAGAAGATGAATTACGAAATGTGTGTATAAAAATACCCCTACTGCAAGCCATTAAGGATATCCCTATAAAAACCAAAATCATAAGGGATATTTTCATTAAGAAACTAGGAAGGAAGAAGAAGGAACCTCCCCTTGTTCAGGTAGTGGGACAATTATCTAAATTTATTTCTAAAATGCCATACAAATATAATGACCCTGGGAATCCAATAGTCATTGTTGAAATTAATGGCATTTCTCTACCAAACACACTCATTGATTTGGGTGAAACTATTAATGTAATTCCTTTTAACACTATGCAAAAGCTCCAAATCAACCAGTTAAGACCAACCCAAACCATGATCGAGTTGGTAGATAAGTGCAATATACCAGATATATAAAATATGCAGAACATAAATAAAATGCTAGAAATGGCAGAATAACAGTAAAATATCCAGCATAATCTCACAATACATAGTAATGATATATTAAATAGCAATAGAAAAATCACTTTGATTCAGAAAGAAATGTTCACAGGCCTCTTCGAGGGGCCAACCTCCTGTCGAGCAGCACTCTGTTACAATAATCTCCAAGCTAGGGTTCTCATACCCTCGACCCTTATTTATACTAAATATGTCTATTAAGAGAAGCATCTAGAGGAAGATCCTTCTAGAAGCAGAAGCTTCTATTAGGTCTTCTTACATCCAACTTATTCTATTTTATTGAAAGGCCTTATTAATATTGACCTTTATTACATCCAAATACATTGATCTACCTATGTGCAGGTTAGGACCTTAACATGTCCACCCCCTTAAAAACAACCTTGTCCTCAAGGCTTGAGATGTGGAAACTACTGCAGAATGGTAGCTGGTTCCCAAGTGGCATCTGCTGGAGTCATATATTTCCACTGTACTAGCACGTCCTTGGTGGTTCTCTGACACAGACGACGCTCACGCTGGTCCAAAACTGCTTCTGGTTGTAGCCAAATGGATCCTTCTTCAACTAACTCTGGAAGGTTGGTTTGAATTTGGCACCTGGTTCCAATCACCTTCTTCAAGCATGAAACATGAAAAACAGGATGTAGCTTCGACTGACTGGGCAGAGCTAACTGATATGCGACTTGTCCCACATGCTTGAGAACTGTGTAAGGGTCATAGAATTTGGTTGCTAGCTTCTGACAATGCTCGACCTTGAGGGAAGTTTGCTTATATGGTTGCAGTCTCAGAAACACCTGATCCCCTTCTGCAAATTGACGTTCAGAGCAACCTTGATCTGCTTGCTTCTTCATTCTATTATGTGCCATGACCAAGTTCTCTTTAAGGGTACAAAGGATATCCTCTCAGAATGTAAGTGTTTGGTCCATATACTTCTTCAAAAGGAGTCATGCGATTGGCTATATGGTATGTAGTGTTGTACCGCCATTCGGCGAGGGGTAACCATTGAGCCCACTGGTGTTGTTTTTCAAAGGCAAAGCACCTCAGATATGTTTCCAAACACTTGTTGACAACTTCCGTTTGACCATTCATTTGGGGATGATAAGCTGAGATGAGATGCAATTTTGTGCCTTGTAGCTTAAACAACTCTTGCAAAAAATTGCTTTTGAAAGTTGGGTCTCTATCAGAAACAATAGAGTGCGGCATGCCATGAAGCTTAAAGAACTGGTCCATGAAAATTTGAGCCACCATGGATGCAATAAATGGGTGGGGAAGAGTGCAAAAATGAGCATACTTGGAAAGGCGATCCACCACCACCATTATAACTGATTTGTTCCCTGATTTGGGTAAGCCTGTAATAAATTCCATAGAGATATCCTTCCAAATAGCAGGGGGAATCGGAAGCGGTTCAAGGGTGCCTAGAGACTTGACTGTTTCTCCCTTGTTGCGTTCACCAACCTCACATTCAACGACAAACTTACGGATGTCCTGTTTCATACCATCCCAGAAAAAAGAATGTTTGACTCGGTCATATGTTTTGGTGAACCCTAAGTGCCCCACTGTGGGTGTAGCATGAAGCTTAGAAAGCACCATGGATTTGAGCTTGGATTGTTTACTTAAATACAAGCGACCTTTGTATCGAAGCTCATCCTAGAGCCAGGAGTACCCTATGGGAGCTGGAGCCTTGTTCTGTAGTTGCTGGATCATATGTGAACTTTTGGGATCTTGAAGCCATTCCCGTCGCACAACTTGGAGCCAATCGGGTACAATGAAGGAAAGAGAAAAAAGGGATCCTTCATCTTCATATTTCCTGGACAGTGCATCTGCCACAACATTGTCTTTGCCCTTCTTGTAAATGATCTCATAATCATATCCAAAGATCTTAGTCACCCATTTTTGTTGTTCCTGGGAGGAAATGCATTGTTCCAGAAAGTACTTGAGGCTTTGATGGTCTGTCTTAATTTGGAAGCGTTTCCCCAAGAGATATGGACACCACAACTCAACAGCATGCAGAATCGCCAACATTTATTTTTCATAAAGGGGTTTTCCCATATTCTTTTCAGATAGTTGCTTGCTAGTGAAGGCAAAAGGTCGACCCTCTTGCGTAAGGACAACGCCAATTCCTTTCCCTGAGGTGTCACATTCTAACACAAAGGTCTTTGTGAAGTCGGGAAGGGCCAAAACCGGAGTGGTGCACATGGCCATATTCAAAGTTTGAAAATCTTGAGCAGCTGCTGGAGTCTAAGTGAAAGAGTTCTTTTTGAGGAGAGTCGTGAGAGGTGCTGCAATCTTTCCATAGTTCTTAACGAACTTGCGATAATACCCTGTGAGGTCCAAAAATCCATGCAAGCTTTTGAGAGTCTTTGGGTGTGACCAGTCTTGCATAGCTTCAATATTTTCTGGGTCCACCCTGATGCCATCCTTTCCCACCAGATGACCCAAGTATTCTACTTATGAGGCACCAAAAGCACATTTGGACTGTTTTAGGAAAAGTTGGTGTTGAGAGAGTAGGCAGAGAACTTGATCCACATGAGTAAGATGGTATGTCCAGGTTTTTCTATAGATGAGGATATCATCAAAGAAAACTAAGACAAAATGACGGAGAAAAGGGCGGAAGACATGGTTCATGAGGCTCTGGAAGGTGGAGGGGGCATTACACAAACCAAAGGGCATGACCAAAAACTCATAGTGGCCCTCATGAGTGAGAAAGGTTGTCTTGGGAATGTTGGCCAATTTTATATGTATCTGGTGATAGCTCGAGCAAAGATCAAGTTTGGTAAAGAATTGGGCGCCACTCAATTCATCCAGGAGGTCATCAATGACAGGAATGGGAAATTTGTCCTTGATGGTTAGTTTGTTGAGAGCACGGAAGTCAGGACACATTCTCCAAGAACCTTCTTTCTTCAGTACCATGATGATAGAAGACAAGTAAGGGGTCATACTAGGATGGATGACTCCGGCAATAAGGAGTTCTTGGGCCATTTTTTCAATTTCATTTTTTTGTGCAAAGGGGTGGCGATATGGACGTATATTGGGGGGAAGGATTCCTGGGACAAGGGGAATGGAATGATCATGGACACCACAGGAAGGAGGGAGTCCTTGGGGAGTGGAAAATACTGTTTGATGTTTAGAAAGGAGGGCTTCAAGGTCTTGGGGCACTGATGGGGTCTCTGTGGCTTGTATGGCGTGGAGTTGGTCAATGACACCAGAATGACCTTTTTTGAGTAGTTTTTACATGCGATGAGAATTGATGACCTTAGGTGAACCAACAATGATGCCTTGGAATTTATATTGGTGGCCTCCTTGGTCGAATTGCATGGTTAAGTTCTAAAAATCCATGAGAATGGGACCCAAAGTCCTTATCCATTCTGCACCCAACACAATGTCACAACCAGCCATGTCAATAGAAAACATGTGGGATTTGAGGTGGTAGTCACCAATTTGGAGATGTACATTTTCACAGTGCCCGCCACATTTCATAGAACCACCATTGGCAATCATGATTTGGAAATTGTTGACAGCATGGATGTAGCAATGGGTTTCTTGGGCAATACGACGATGAATAAAATTGTGGGTGCTGCCACTATCAACCAAAATGATGACCTTTCAATGCTTGATGTAACCGATTAACTTGAGGGTTTGGGGGGCAGAGAAGATGGTGAGAGCATTGAGGGAAATGATCGGTTCCACTTTGGGAAGGTTGGAGGGAGGGTTTATGTCAACATCTTCTTCATGAATATCCTCATAGATGGACATAAAGAGATTTTGTTCCTTACATTTGTGGCCTAGGAAATATTTGTCATCATAATTATAACAGAGGCCTTTGAGTTGGCATTCAACCATTTCAACCCTGGTCAATTTTTGGATTTTTAATGGGGCAAAGGGGGTAGTGGGGTTACTTGGTTTAGGGCGAGGGATAAATGAAGGCTTACGGTTTTGAGAGGAAACAATTTGTTGTTATTCTTTATCTTTTTTAGTAGCCTCCACCCAAGTCGTAGGGCGAGCCATGAGGACATGGGCTCAAATATCCTCCTTGAGGCCACTGATAAAACACTCGCAAAAGAAAGAATCAGTCATGCCCTCTATTCGAAAATCCAGACGCTCAAATGCATATATGAAGTCTTTTATTGTGCTTGATTGCTTCAATTTTGTCAAATGACCTAAATGGTTGGTGTTAGTGTCAAAGCGTTCATAAATCTCATCAACAAATTGGGTCCAAGCAATATACCCTTGACGAGAAGTTTTTCTCCATTGCCACCATTGCCAGCGTTCTTTATCTAGATGGAGAACACCATATCGAAGTTTGGCCAAGTCATCTGTAATGTTGTAGAGAGAGAAATAATGTTCCATTTGGGTGACTCAACCAGTGGGGTCCGAGCCATCAAATTTGGTTACATCCACCCGCGGAAGGTGTATGTCCCTTTGAAAGTGATGGGGTTGAAAGGAATGGGAGGAATTTTCACCTTCAGTCTTTTTATGTGCATCAGGAAAAGAGTCATCAGTAGGGATCTTGAGTTTGGTGCAGAGTGATGCAAAGACAGATTCAAGCTGGGTGGTCAGTTCATGTTTGACTTCCGCCATTGCGGACTGCACAGCTACATTTACGGATGCATTTATGGAGGCATCACGGGAGGCAATAGTAGAACTGAGTTGTTGTACTTATTGTTGGGTCTTGAGGAAACCATATTGCAAGGTGTTGAAGCGAGACTCTAGTTCTTGGCTATGGGTATGGGCCATGAGGATGGGTGAACTGAAAAGGGAGCGGGCGGGGTCAGAAATTTTTGCAGAAAAATGATATGGATGAATTTGATAAGGGGGATGAGATGAATATAATGGAATAGGTATCAAATAATGGTGAAACAATGCTTTGGTCTGAAGAATGCCGCAGTACTGAAATCCCCAAATTCTGAACCAGAGAGTATTTACTTAGCAAGACGAACACAGATGCATGTCAATAGATCTCAACGATTTAATTTGTTTATGTTCCCCAAGGGTTAGGTATTCAAGGGTTCTACAGACAAGGGTTTTCCCTGTGCTATAGCTCTCTGATATATGTGCGGGGTCCAACAGTAGCACTCGGCCCAATATCTCAGAGCACTAACTAAGGAGGATAGACCGTACCCTTAGCCATACTACCCGACTACCCAGGTACTAGAGAGTATCTTCCTGAGCGTTGTTCTCGGTGAAACTATAGCAGTCCGGCGACCGATAGGTTTATCTAAATAGGGCTTCAGGAAATCTAGGTCGATCCGTACACAGGTGTTTTCTGATGTGATAGCACTCGAAGGGGTACCAACAGGGGTTACAAGGGTGGCCAACAGATGTCCTCTTAAGAACCACTTGCATTTCCTACGTGTATGAATCCCGCAACCGCAGGTTTATGCGCGTAACGACAAATATTTGTGGCTTAAAGACGTCGGAATACGTCTCTACCCTGAAAAACAATACCCACAATTTCTGCCAAGGAAAGTGCTCTGATACCACTTGCAAGATACTAGATATATAAAATATGCAGAACATAAATAAAATGCTAGAAATGGCAAAATAACAGTAAAATATCCAGCATAATCTCACAATACACAGTAATGATATACGAAATAGCAATAGAAAATGCACTTTGATTCAGAAAGCAATGTTCACAGGCCTCTTCGAGGGGGCAACCTCCAGTCGAACAACACTCTGTTACAATAATCTCCAAGCTAGGGTTCTCATACCCT
Organism: Picea engelmannii; assembly: GCA_009831015.1. Taxonomy (NCBI): domain Eukaryota; kingdom Viridiplantae; phylum Streptophyta; class Pinopsida; order Pinales; family Pinaceae; genus Picea; species Picea engelmannii. The sequence goes on along the minus strand of ML789074.1, from coordinate 101,736 downwards.
CGACCCTTATTTATACTAAATATGTCTATTAAGAGAAGCATCTAGAGGAAGATCCTTCTAGAAGCAGAATCTTCTATTAGGTATTCTTACATCCACCTTATTCTATTTTATTGAAAGGCCTTATTAATATTGACCTTTATTACATCCGAATACATTGATCTACCTATGTGCGGGTTAGGACCTTAACAATAAGTCAGTCATTAGCCCTGCAGGAAGTCTAGATGATGTCACAGTCACTCTAGCTTCTTGGGAATATCCAGTAGAATTTTTAGTCATCTATTTTAAATCATCCTCCAAACCAGGACACCATGTGGTTCTTGGCCACCCTTGGCTAGTCACAACAGATGCCTTTATCAGCTGTCATTCTGGTGAGATGACTATATCTTATGGCACACATAGACAAAAACTTGTCCTCTTCCCTCTTGCCCAATCGACACAGGAAATACCTATTTGGTTAGAACACCCTTATGGAGAGGAAGATTGCATCAGACCTCTATTAACACTTGAACAAGTAAGAGGAATACAAGAACAATCAGATGAACAAGTCTTAAGCTTATTTTTGGCTGACACAAATTGCATTGAATACCCAAGGTCTTATGCAGAATTGTCACATATTTTTAGTTCTGAATTTCAACAAACTTGGCACCCTGATATCACTCAATTATATACTTTATCACCAGCCTCCTTAGATAAGGAAGAAACTACTGAACTTGTTGAGATTAGCCTAGGAAAACCTTTGTATATCAACTCTAGTTTGGAACTAGAACAAAAGACACAAATGATTGAAATGCTCCAAAGACAATTTGATGCCTTTACATGGGATTATGCAAACATGAAAGGCATTCACCCTGACAGATGCACACATCATATCTACACTAATGACCAAATCAGACCAGTTAGACAGCCGCAGGGAAGGGTGAATCCAACCCTTAAAGATATTGTAAAAGAGGAATTGCAAAAACTCCTCCGAGCCAATCTCATATACCTCATTTTAGATAGTCAATGGGTATCTCCACTTGTCATAGTTCCCAAGAAAAATGGTAAGTGGAGGATATGTGTATATTTCTGGGAGTTAAACAAATCCACCCATAGGGATTATTTTCCCTTACCATTTATTGATTAGGTGTTGGATACCCTATCCGGAAAGAAGTATTTTTCATTCTTGGATGGGTTTAGTGGTTACAACCAAATACAAATAGCACCCGAAGACTAGGAGAAGACCACTTTCACCTTTCCTTGGGGCACATATGCTTATAGGGTGCTCCCTTTCGGACTTTCCAATGCCCCGACCACTTTTCAAAGAGTTGTCCTAGCCATTTTCTCTGACTTGACCAATTATTGTGTGGAAGTCTACATGGATGAATTTACAGTGCATGGACAAGACTTCCAGGAAGAATTGACCAATCTAGAAAAAGTATTGATTAGATGTAAGGAAACTAATCTTTCCTTAAGTAATAAAAAATAAAAAATGATTCTCACTGAAGGTATTGTTTTGGGACATCACATTTCCAGTTCTGGAATGAGAGTTGATCCGGAAAATATTTATATCATCACACAAATCAGAATACCTTCCTCACAAAAGGAAATCCAGAACTTTTTAGGACATGTTGGCTACTATAGAAGATTCATTCCAAATTTTACAAGCCTAGCTACCCCTTTATTCAAATTATTATCTAAAGAAGCCGAATTTAAGTGGGATGATGAATGCCAAATATCTTTCAAAATTCTAAAATAGAAATTGTCAACTACCCTGTATTAAGAGGACCAAATTGGTCCCTTCCTTTTCATATCTGTATCGATGCCTAAGAAACAACCCTTGGGGAAGTCCTTGGACAAAAATAAAATCAAATGCCCTATGTTATTTACTTCATCAGTAAAAATCTGTCTCCAGCTGAAGTTAATTATATGGTCACAAAAAAAGAATTGCTAGTTGTAGTCCATGCTATCAATAAATTTAGACACTATATTACAGGATATCAAGATTTTGTACACACTGATCATTCAACCATCAAATTCTTAATGAACAAACCTGTAACAAATCATAGAGTTACATGATGGCTCTTATTATTACAAGATTTTAATATCAACATTATTGATAGACATGGTAAAGATAATCATGTGGCTGATTTCTTATCTAGAATGATTCATCTGGGAGATAATGCACCAGTAGAAGATAACTTTCCTGATGAAAATTTATTTTCTATTTCTACATTCACTCTATGGTATGCAGATGTCGCTAACTATCTTGTGACAGGGAAGATGCCTCAGAAATTGTCTCCTAGAGAAAAACATAAAGTAATTCAACTAAGTGCAAATTACATGTGGCACGATGATTGCCTCTACAAAACAGGACCAGATTTGGTGATCAGGAGATGTGTAAGGGAAGATGAAATTCATGATATTCTGCAACCCTGCCATGATGGTTCTTATGGAGGACACCTCGCAGACAAGAAGATCGCTTACAAAGTTCTGCAATCTGGTTACTATTGGCCCCATATTTTCAGAGATGCTAAAACCTATGTATCCAATTGTGATGAATGCCAATGAATGGGTAAGCCTAATGCACGAGACAAAATTCCACTTCAATCCCAAGTAGTTATTGAGCCTTTCGAGAAATGGGCATTATGTTTTGTAGGGCCCATAAACCTTGCATCTAAAAAGAAAAAGTATATACTTGTATGCACTGACTATGTTACTAAATGGGTTGAAGCAAAAGCTTTACCAGCTGCAAGTAAACAATTAGTGGTAGATTTCCTTTTTAATGATATCTTTACTAGATTTGGTGTACCTCGAGAAATTGTGACTGATCAGGGAACTCAATTTACCTCTCATCTAGTCAAAGATGTTACAGAACAATATCAAATTAAACACATGAAATCTACACCCTACCATCCACAGGAAAATGGACAAGTAGAATCTACCAACAAAGTTATTGAGTCCATTCTTACCAAAATAGTACAGCTGTACCATAAGGATTGGGCTGACAAATTATTAGAAGCCTTATGGGCTTATAGAATCACCTGGAGGAATACAACAAGACATACACCCTATGAGTTAGTGTATGGGAAGCAGGTGCTTCTTCCCATAGAATTCCAGATCAAAACCTTCAGGACTACAGTACAAGTTGGCATGAACTTGGATGAAGCCCAAAAACAAATACTCTTGCAGCTTAATGAGTTGGATGAAACCAGGAAAGAAACACTTCAAATAACTACCCTCATTCAAGAACAAAGAACAAAATGGCATGACAAGTATCTTAAAAAGAAATTTTTTCAACAAGGAGATTGGGCCCTATTGTATGACAACAGATTCAAGAACTTCAAAGGTAATTTAACTACCCGTTGGATGGGACCTTATGAAATTTACACTGTCTACGATAATGGTTCAATCAGGATAAAGAAAATTGATGAACAACAGACACCACTACTTGTGAATGGTTACCGGTTGCAAGTTTACAACAAACCCCTATCAAAAGAAGAATTCATGATTCATATACTACAGAATTCAGATATGCAGATGATCAGTAAGGAAGGAGACCCTCCTACTGATCCACATTGGTTGATTGGTTTATTTGAAATTTTTTTACATCGGTGTGGATAGAATTTTGTTAATAAGTTGAAGGTAACAAGAGATTCTTACCCCCTTTTGTTTTACTTTCGCAATTTGTTTCTTTTCTTTTTCTTGTGAGTAAAATTCTATAATTTATTTGATCCTTCATGAACTTGATAAACATCATTTTGTAGGCATCAACAATATTCTATTCTTATTCGGTACCATAAATCTTGTTTTGGTCCGGTGCCAATAGTCTGGTACCAGTAGTTTGGTACCAGTCTGGTACAAGAAGTTTGTCCTTCTACAATATTATCAAGACACATTACCTAATTGACAAAGAAGACTATGCATATTTCAAAATATTATGTTAATTAATCTGAAGTACGAATCCATGCAAACAACCACTTGATATGGAACCAAGAAGCCGAATGCAGTATCAAATGGCAGCCCTTGTGAAGCAATAATTTATTTTGGTTCTGTTGACAACTAAAGGGAAGTATTTTAATTTCTTTTGGATATGTTGCTAGTTAAAAAGAAGTATTTTAATTTCTTTTGGTTATGTTTCTTAAAAACAAAATAAAAAGAGGGACACAATCTTTACCTATGATTGCTCAAAGAACCATAATTCGCTTCAAAGACTAGAATTTGCCTTTACCCAGTATTTCAGCATGATTTAAAGGAAAAAATATATTAGCCTATAAGTAACTATCTCAGCCTAACTAGAATTCAATAATATTCATTGGACTATCTTATTAAAGAGTAACATATGAGTATATGAACACTCTCTACCATGGGAACACTACCAAAACTTTTATGGAATAGGATGTACCAGTACCCTAAGGAAACTTTAGGTCATTCTCTTATGGACAAATTCAAACATAATTATACATCTGGATCACTCTAAAGAAATAATGTGCATAAAAAGTTTATTTTTCCTTCAGATAAATCTTTAAAAGACATTCAAAAGAAGAGTATATGCCTTCCAACCCAATACCATCATGTTGGCATGTTTTACAGGTAGCATTTTCTTGTCATTGATGGCAAGGTCAGAGTATGCACTGAAGGCAAAACAAGAACAAAGTAAGCTCAGGAGGAATTAGCACAGAGTCAAACGCAATGCATAGGTACGCACCAGGAATGAGGTTAACCCATTGCCAAAGCTCAAGAGAGATAGCGTCAGGAAGATCAAAGGTCGAGGCCCTTGACACATAGAAATTATTCCAAGTAAGGAGGATGTGTAATCCTGGGAGGAGAAGCATCAGTGATCATTGGATCCTATCCTGAATTCCCGATGGCCGTCATATCTGAATGTAGACAAAAAGAATGCATAGAAGAGGAGGACAGATCTCAACCGTCAGATCTAAGTGTAAGATCCGACCATCATTAGATCAGGGAGAACCTACATGTTCATTAAAGAGCATGAAGTGGCGAAATCGCGAAGTGACAAAATCGCGAAGAGGCGAAATCGTGAAGTGGCGAAATCGCGAGAAGATCTGGACCGTCAATACACCAAGATTTTGGACCGTTGATCTAAGCTCCATCTCAAAACTTCGCCTATCTTGACTTAGAGTGACGAGAACCTCCATCTAAGGATCAACGAGATGCGAGATCATGAAAAGATTAGGACCATCAGATCACCAAGAATGAGGACCGTTGATCTAAGCTCCATCTCGGAGTCTCACCTATCGCAACTTGGAGTGACGAGAATCTCCATATAAGGATCAACGAGATGTGAGATCACGAAAAGATCAAGACCGTCAGATCACCAAGAACGAGGATCGTTGATCTGAGATCCACCTCGAAGTCTCACCTATCGTGACTTGGAGTGAGGAGAATCTCCATCTAAGGAACAACGAGATGTGAGATCATGAAAAGATCAGGACCATCTGATCACCAAGAACATGGACCGTTGATCTAAGCTCCATATCAGAGCTTCGCCTATCGTGACTTGGAGTGACGAGAACCTCCATCTTAGAAACAACGAGATGCGAGATCGCGAAAAGATATGGACCATTGATTCATCGAGATCATGGTCTGTCAATTAGGGTCGATGAAATTCATGAGTTCGCAGTGCCTTTTAGCGTAGCCTGTGGTCACCACCTGTGGTCATGTAGAGGAGGGAGCTAGAGCAGCCAAGATCCTCTTCAAAGCTCGCAACATGGAGACTCAAGATGTCTCATTGTAGAATCTCCGAATTGCGAAAGTGAAAAATGGGTAAATAATGACAATACTCTTCAGAGTAAATCCAATGGTTCAGGTGAATTTGAGCATAATCGGAGGGATAATGTAGCTCCTCACAGTTTAACTACTAGAAACCATTGATGGTTTCTACTAGAAGATTCGAAGAGACTCTATGTGATCGCCATAGGAGATGAAGAGTCTCCAAGCTTCATCTAGTGAAGAAAGAAAACTCTTAGAGGGATTGACAGGTGGATGAGCATTGAATTCTATAGCTGAAAATAGAAAGAATAAGTTCATCGAAGATAGAGAAGACGAAGAGCCTCAACTTCTAGAGAAGCTGAGAAATCTAGACAAAACACCCAGTGATGTTGAATGCGTGGGAAAAACTGTCGAAGAAGTTGAAGAGTCGCAATGATGATGAGGCAGAGCACTTGAGATGTGGAGGAATTTGGTGTGGAGTGAGCATGCAGAGGAATTGCGAATATTGCATGCACAAAGAGCACAGAGACTATAACAATGTGGAACAAAGAAGAGATAGGTGTTTTCGTTGTGCAGGAGAATTTAGGGGTGTGCAAGGAGGCAGAGTGCAGGAGAAGAAATGCACATTAGAGGAATGGTGCATTCAAGGGATATGGAACATAGAGCATAAAAGGTAGAAGAACAGAAAGTGAAAGGGGTGTGTAGAACACACTGATGCAGATAGGGCAGAGCAGTGTAATAGAACAACGACAAGGTTGGTAAGCCATTGAATAACTTTATATCGCTGTAATAAGTTTTAGTAACAAAGAATTTATAATTTAGGGAGGTTGGGAGGTGCTAGGGAGGACTGGTGTCCTCAGAGGTTCAAGTGGGTGCTTGAACACAGGGAGTTGGAGCTTCCTTCTAGTTGGTGCTAGAGAAATCAGGGAGTTGGTGTTTCCTTCTAGTGGGTGCTAGAGAAAATAGAGAGTTGGTTCTCTCATCAAGTAGCAGTTGCAAAAATGAGGTTGTAGCCTCATTATGAGTTGGTTCTCATATTTATGATAATGTAAATATTGTAACTATTACTTATCATATAAATAAAAAGAGGTTTTTACCTTGTATGGGTTTCCTCGGGAAATATTTGTCTCTGTGTTTCTCATATATGTGAATGATGCTGAATGTGCCGTTGTTTATTTCCCTACATTATTTTCATCATCATTGAGTGCCTTGTAATTTTTTTAAAAGAAGCATAATTGTTTAAGCACGGTAACAACTGATTCACCTCCCCATCTCAGTTGTCCAACAATTGGTATCAGAGCCGACCCCTTTTATCTAAGGGTAGATCCTAGAGCTTAAACATGTCAAGCCATGAAGGAAATTCAACCAATAAGGCCCCTCTATTCAATGGAACAAACTTTGCCTTCTGGAAAGTTAGAATGAGAACCTACATAATGGCTTTAGATGCAGATATCTGAGATACTAGTTATGTAAATTCAGTTGTGCTAGCTAATAAGGATGAAAAAATAGAATTTATCCTCAATGCTAAGGCTATGAATGCTATCTTGAGTGGGCTTGCATAAGAATAATTCATAAAAGTTATGCACCTAGGAACTACCAAAGAAATGTGGGACAAACTCATTAGCAGTTATGAGGGTAATGAGAAGGTAAAGGATGAAAAGCTTCAAACCTATAGAATACAACTTGAATAGCTGAAGATGAAGGAAGATGAAACTATTGGAAAATACTTTCTAAGAGTAGAAGAAATGGTAAATGCAATGAAGGAACTTGGTGAAACAATTGGGGAACCTTCTTTAGTTCAGAAAATATTGAGATCTCTCCCAGATAGGTTCAACCCAAAGGTCTCTGCTATAGAAGAACTTAATTATCTAAAAACCTTGCAATTTGATCAACTTCTAGGAACATTGATTGCATATGAAATGAGAATAGTTAAAGATAAACCCACCTCCAGAGAAGCATCATTTAAAGTAGAAAAGAATGAGGATTCTGAGCCCGATGAAATTGAAGAATTTTTTTTGAAGAGACTGAAGAAGGGATCAGGAAAATACAAAGGTAAACTGCCTTTCAAATGCTTTAACTTTGGTAGGATAGGTAATTTTGCAAATAAATGTCCCCACAAAGGAAAGGATCAGACTTATGATGATGAGGAGAAATACAAACACATAAATTTCTTTAAAGAAAATAACTTTGAGAAGAAAATTCTTTGTGTAAACAATGATGATGATCCTTCAGATGATGAAGAAAATGATTCATCTATTGAAGATAAACTAAATGACTTCATACTTATGGCCAAAGAGGACTATGACAATAATAGCACAGGGAGTGATGTTAATGAAGAAGAAGTTGTGGTTGACATGGAAGGAGAACTGATCAGTGCATTGGAAGAGATTGACAGATTAAGAATCAAGAACATAAAGCAAAGACAATTGTTGATACAGTTCAAGAAAGATAGTAAAGAACCTGATGAAGACCTTGTCCTACTAAAAGTAGAATTGGAAGAGGCAAATAAAATCGAAGAGATTCTAAAACAACAAATATCATAAAAGAAGGCAAGATGTGAAGCATTAGAACAAGAAGTAGTGAAAACAAGGAAATAAATGGAGAAGTTTCAAGCCTTGTATAATCAGAATCTGTCAAGTATCAAAGCCTCAGAAGGATTAGCCACCATTCTTAATCAGCAAAGGAATCCAAATCTGAAAACTGGTTTGGGTTATGAAGAGGGATCAAGCAGTGGGAAGCCAGTAAATGAAGAACCCATCAAGTTTGCCGAAAGTACAACCAATGAAAATAACAAACCTGCAGAAACAAAGGAAGACAATCAACCGCCTAGGATGAGTAAAGAAAAAGGTGCCAGGACTGAATCTGTAGAACGAAGAAACAATGCGCTCTCTGTTGAAAGACGTCATCAACAAGAAAGAAATCGATTTTCTCAAAGAAGACAACCATTTTCCAGGTACAAAGAATTTTTCTATGGCTATTGTTTCTACTGTTCTAACTTTGGTCACAAAGTTGTAAATTGCTCCTTAAGACTTAGACATGAGCAATTAAGATTTCAAAGGAACAAATACTTACCACAATAAAGAATGATACACTCAAGTAATAATCCTTCACAGACTGCAAATTGCCAAATTAAGTCTAGACACATACAACTAAGGAGGCCAAGAAATAATCAACAGTTGATAAGTATGAAACGCTGCAACAATAAGTTTGACCTATTGAATAATGAGGTTGAATGCTACACCTGTCATAACTTTGGACATAAATCTATTGACTGTCAGTTAAGGAACTATGAACCAGATTTGAAATCCCCTACTGAAAATGTCAAGTTTTGGAAGAAGGAGGAAAGTGACAAGTGTGGATTAGTATTGTATGCTCAAAGAAAAATGAACCCTTGTTCTATATACAGTAGATGATCCAAACACATGACGAGAAAAAGGCAAGTTTCTATCTCTAAGTGAAATCAAATTAGGAAGCGTAACCTTTGGAAATGATGCTCCAGGGAAAATAAAAGGCAAAGGGATGGTGAGCTTAAGTAATGGAAAAGGAAAAGCCCAAGATGTTCTACTTGTGGATGGGCTGAAACATAATCTTCTCAGTGTAAGTCAAATGTGTGATAGAGGATGCAAAGTGTTGTTCACATCCAAGGACTGCAAGATAAAGTCTGTAAACTTAGGACAAGTGGTGGCCAAAGGCATAAGGACAGAAAATAATGTATATGTGTTGAAAGAAAATAGAGAAGAATGTCATATAAGAAAACATGATGAAAGATGGTCATGGTATAGGATACTTGGACATCTAAACTTTGACCACTTAATCAAACTTAGAAATCTTGAGGCAGTAAAAGATCTTCCGAGAATATCAAAGCCCCAAGATTCAATGTGTAAACCCTGTCAAGTAGGGAAGCAAAAAAGGACACAGTTTAAGTCCAAGAGATTTACCTCAATAGAGAAACCACTCCAACTAGTTCATATGGATTTATGTGGACCATCAAGACAGGAAGGCACAGGGAAAGAAAACTACTTCATGTTGATTATCGATGATTACTCCATAATTACTTGGGTTTCCTTTCTCAAAGAAAAAAATGAAGCATTTGAGAACTTTAAAATATTTAAGGCTTTAATAGAGACTCAAATAGGCAAGAGGTTAAAGGCAGTAAGATCAGATCGGGGAGGAGATTTTATGTCAAGAGACTTCAAGGAATTCTGCAATGAACATGGGATCAAGAGAGAATACACAATCCCAAGAACTCCACAACAAAATGGAG
>ML789074.1:37542-77765 GCA_009831015.1 Picea engelmannii | reverse complement strand
TTTCATGCTTGAAGAAGGTGATTGGAACCAAGTGCCAAATTCAAACCAACCTTCTAGAGTTAGCTGAAGAAGGATCCATTTGGCTACAACCAGAAGCAGTTTTGGACCAGCGGGAGCGTCGCCTGCGTCAGAGAACCATCAAGAAAGTGCTAGTACAGTGGAAAGATATGACTCCAGCAGATGCCACTTGGGAACCAGCTACAATTCTGCAGCAGTTTCCACATCTCAAGCCTTGAGGACAAGGTTGTTTTTAAGGGGGCTAACATGTTAAGGTCCTAACCCGCACATAGGTAGATCAATGTATTCGGATGTAATAAAGGTCAATATTAATAAGACCTTTCAATAAAATAGAATAAGGTAGATGTAAGAAGACCTAATAGAAGCTTCCGCTTCTAGAAGGATCTTCCTCTAGATGCTTCTCTTAATAGACATATTATTATAAATAAGAGTCAAGGGTATGAAAACCCTAGCTTGGAGATTATTGTAACATAGCGCTTCTCGACTGGAGGTTTCTCCCTCGAAGAGGCCTGTGAACATTGCTATCTGATTCAAAGTGTTATTTTTGTTTCTATTTCATATATCATTTCTATGTATTGTGGAGATTATGTTGGATATTTTACTGTTATTCTGTCATTTCTAGCATTTCATTTATGTTCTGCATATTTTATATATCTAGTATCTTGCATAGTTGTTGTGTCTTCTAGATCACTGGTTGGACCCTTTCCAAGCATAGAAGGCCAAGATCCTTTTTGGTCTATGGGTGTTTTTAGACGGGACCTTTTTGGTGTAGGTTCAAGCATTGAAACTATCATCTCACCTGTGATTTCCAAAATCTCTACCCCAGAGACAGTACCATTTACTACTGCCTATTATTTTCCTGGTATGGATGCCCCGCGATCTGACCACATCTTGACCATCAATATAGAAATGGCCCATCACATAGATACTAAGAGTGTTCACACCAGGATTACCACGGTTAGTCTCGCCCCCATCGACACACCGTGTACACCCAGCGTCACCCCAACACTACCACCTGGATACCATGCGTTGAACGCTTCCATTCCCAATCCTACGCAAACCCCATCTGGCTCTCCTAGTGGTCCCTCCTCTTTCGAGCACTCTCTTCTCGGTTTTATTCTGACACTCCCTCAATTTCCTTTTGGAGGACCTTTCTCATCCTCCATTGGCAGTCTTAATCCTAGTGGCACTATTCCGTCATTCACACCAAATTACGATATTCTCGTTGGTAGAAAATTTCACCAAGGAGGTATGACTCAACCCCCTCTCAGCGGGAAAATTCCTATTGGAATTCAAATCCCAATTGGAACACAACCCCCAATTGGAATGCAGCCCCCAATTGGAACACCACCTTCGATAGGAGGACACACCCCACCTTATGGACAAAACATACCTCCATCCTTGGCCTAGTATTGGAATCATCTTATACAACATCCTCCTCAATTGACTGGAGGGCAACAGCTTCCAGCTGCATCTGTTATACCCCCTAATATAGGCCAACCATATCCAGTTACGTCTAATCCCATTTGGGGTTCGAATGCTCAAACTCTGTCCCTGTTCCAGGATACAATCCCATGAGCTACTATCCTCTCCAACAACCACCGAATCTGCCTGGGTATTCACATTGTATGTAGACTGCTTATGGTCCTACTAGTTTTTCGACGGGGCTTCCTCCCCAAAGCCACCAATACCCGCATGTGAATCGATAGTTACCCTTCTTGGCCACTTTGGATCTCCCAGACTTGTCGAGGATTTTGAATGATCCAATTCGTCACTCTCCCCAATGGCCCGCTATACCAGCCAAGCTACCATCAGACATCCCTAAATTCGATGGCAAAGCGGGAGAGGACCCAAACAATAACGTCATGACTTTTCACCTCTAGTGTTCATCCAACTCATTGATGGATGACTCTATTCATTTAGGTATTTTTCAATGGACCCTCACAGGTTGTGCTATGAACTGGTATATAGAATTACCATGAGGGTTTTTCGCTGACTTCAACACCCTAGCTATGGCTTTCCTCACCCACTACCAGTTACTGATCCATTATGAAATGGGGACTGATATTTTGAGTTCTTTCAAACAAAACAAAGTCACTCATATATCTTATCACATTCATGAGTGGCGATGGAGACGATGTCTCATCAAACTTGAACTCCCCAATCAGTTGTTGGAAGAGTGGTTCACCAAATCATTTGTGAACGACATTGGTCGTGACATCACCATGGGTGGAGTAGTCATGGAAGAATAGGCCATAAGTTGTGCTCAATAACTTGACCTCGTTTACTAACAAATGGGTACCCTTTATGACTTACTACATGACGCACCTCATCCTTCCACTTCCACCACTTCAACTACTCTAGCTGTTTCTCATGCAGTTGACGGTGTGATTGGCACTTTCCATGCCCAACCACAATCTGCCTCAAGCACCAACCCCAAACCTTCTTCTTCTAATGTTCAAAATTCTCTGTCTCCTTCCCCCCCCACCAGCAAGACTTCTGAGGTAAATGTAGTTCAATCTACCCCAGCCGGTAAAAACAAATCCAAAAAGGGAAGGGGTAAGAATAAGGAGGAAAAAAATACTTCTCAAGCAGAGCAAACCAAAGCTACACCTGTTGACGATCAGGATAAGCGCAAACCTCGATACTCTTGTCTTAGCTGTGGTGATGATCACTACATGAAGGATTGTCCACGATGCGCTGAAGTCACTAAGTTCCTTCAAGGATCCCCAAAACCACCTGCTACAACCATTTTTTCCCAACCCTTCCCGTCTCAACAATAGGCTCAATTGGTCATTCATGACCAACCCTCATCTTCTACTACATCCTATGTATTGATGTGTACTGGCGATTCAAAGAAGAACGACATTGCACTCACCACTCGAGCCAAAGATTATTCTCCCTCTAAAGAGAAGGTTGATGACATACCTCCTTCATTGGTATAACCCTCTCCCGTCACTCCACCTACCAATGGTCCTCTTCATCTTGAACGACTGAGCATTGACACAATTCTTTGACCCCCCCCAAAGAGTGTCGTTTAGAAATTGGCTTTCAATTCTCATGCTCGTGTTTCCCAGAACTATAGCATTGTGGAAGATCTGTCCCAAGCACCTTTTGCGATGTCAACCCTCAAAGTCCTTCAAAGTTGTCCCACACAACGAAAGGCACTGTTGAAATCTATTGGTGGAATCGACCCGACGGATACAAATTTAATAATTTTTGACTTGGAAGATCATGTTCCAAGGTTACCCCCTCAACTTGCATTCCAGATCCAAGTGATTGTCTCTGACAAAAAAAATTGTCAAACCGTTATCGACGAGGGTGCCTCGACGTGTGTCATGTCTCTTACTTGCTGGAAAGCCATTGGCTCTCCCTCTTTGAACAAATCCCATAAAACTCTCAAAGCCTTCAATGGCTCTGATTTTAAGCCCTATGATGTCCTTCCTTCATTGCCCATCACGTTAGAAGGTAAAGCAGTCCAAGTCAAAGTGGAAGTCTTTGACGCTCCCCTTGATTACAATCTTCTGCTTGGCTACAGCTAGATCGATTCCATGCGCGCAGTTGTGTCGACCCTTTTTCATGTGGTACATTTCCCACATCAAGGAAGGTAATCACTGTCGACCAGTTATCCTTCTTTAATTCTGATACCCGTACTGGCAATGTACCATTCATCACTAAAAACCCACCAGTTTATGAGAACGTCGATGTAGGCCTTCTAAAGACTCTTCGTTAATGGGTACTTTCCCCATTCCACCACCCGATGTTCCACGCTCATATGTTTCTTCAATCAACATGATCTCGACCTCGATTCACAAACTTCCTATGTCTCACAACCCATGGATAGTACCTGACCCTGGAGATCATCTTCTTTATGGTGACAAAATGTTGTTAAGTCCGGTCGAATCCACCTATCAGGCCATTCAATCGGCAACCCCTTCTACCCCGTCTCTTGGTGAGTTGTCTCCCGATCCCTTTCGTGTCATTTTTCCCACAGACAATATGATCATGTTTGTCATGGAGGACACCCCTTGGGACGATGGACATCATCGTTCCATCCTCTTCCTGGAGCAACATACCATTGAGAACTACCAATGGATATCGACTCCGTCGACCATTGTCATCATCTCAACCATTCCCAATTCCACACACGATGTGTTTTCCGAAGGGAAATTAAGAAATATATCACCCACTATTCCCCTCGACATATCCATCAAACCTGGAATTGTCGAAAATGTCCATATCGGAGCTTCGTGTTCCCTTGACGAAATCGTCACCTACACGTCCCTTTTCAAAGAGTTTTGTGACATCTTCTCCTGGAGCTATGAAGAAATGCTAGGTATCGACCCCGACATTGTGATACATGAGATCAATACATACCCCAATGCTAAACCCGTTTGGAAACACCTTCGTCCAGTTCACCCACGTAAAGCAGCTACTATTAAACTCGAAGTCGAGAAACTTCTCAAAGATGACTTTATTTACCCGGTGCCTCTCACTGACTGGGTTTCCAATCTTGTCCCGATCGATAAGAAACAAGGCACAATTCATGTATGCGTTGATTATAGGGATATCAACAAAGCTTGTCCCAAAGACAACTTTCCTACCCCCTTCGTCGTTCATATTGTCGACGATTGCACCGACAGTGAAATATTCTCTCCGATGGATGGTTTCTTCGGGTATAATCAAATCAACATTGTTCTCAAGGATCAACATAAGACTACTTTTATTTGTCCTTGGGGTACTTTTTCCTATTGGAAACTCCCCTTTGGTCTCAAGAATGTTGGCGCAACTTTCCAATGTGCTATGTATTATGGATTCCATGATATCAAGCACATCGTGCAACCATATCTGGATTATTTACCTGCTCACTCAATGCATCAAGTCAATCATCCCACCCACCTCCGAGCCATTTTCGTTCGCTGTTGGTTTTACCATATACGTTTGAATCCTCATAAGTGTGTTTTCTGTGTGGAATCCAACCAACTTATCGGTTTTATTGTTTCGCGTCAATGGATCAGGGTGGATCCTTTAAAGGTTGAGGTGATCCTTAATCTCCCTCCTCCTTCTACACTTCGCCAGTTACAAAGTTTGCAGGGGAAAGCAAAATTTCTTCATTGTTTTATTCCAAATTATGTCGAGATAACTCGTGCATTTACGCAGCTCCTAAAAAAGGGGTCTAAGTTCTCATGGGATACCATCGCCAACAACGCTTTCGAAGCTTTGAAATTGTCCCTAACACATGCTCTGCTTCTCTTTCCCCCCGATTACAGTCGCGATTATTTCCTCTACCTTGCTGCCTCGGATTACACCATTGGTATGGTTCTCGTCCAAGAGGATGATGCTAACGACGAACATGTTATATACTACTTGATTCAAAGTCTAACGCCTACCGAAATAAAGTATTTACATGTCGAAAAATTGGCCTTGGCAGCCGTCCAAGTCGTCCAACACTTCTGGCACTATATCCTCTCTCGCAAGACTACAGTGATTTCTAACTACAACACATTCTCACACATCAATTGCTAGGGGGAAAATACTCCAAATGGATCGTGATACTCCAGGATTTTGACTTGGAATTTGAACGCACCATGTCCAAGAAGTCCTTAGTGTTTGCTGAGTTGATATGCGACTTTCCCTATTCTGAAACGAAAAATGTACCAACTGATTCATTACCCAATGAATCCATTTTCCTCATCAGCTCTGATGATCTTTGGTATGGTGATATCATCATATATCTCCAAACCCATACTTTTCGGCCAACTTTGTCTAGTACTAACTGATGTCAAATACGCTATCAAGCCCATCAATATATTATCCTCGGGGATACTCTTTATCGTCGGGGGATTGACTCTATTTTTCGACACTGCCCCACATTCGATGAAGTCGATAAAGCTATGAATGAATGCCATTCTGGATCCTGTGGTGATCATATGTCTGGGTATGCTACTGCCCAGAAGATCTTATGAGCAGGGTATTTTTTGCCTTCTTTATTTAACGACTGCATAATTTCCGTTCAAAAATTCCATGCTTGCCAAACCTATAATCAGAAGATATGGTCACATCCCACTCCTCTTCACCCTATGGTCTCCATTGGTCCCTTTGCGAAATGGGGCATCGATTTCATGACATGTCACCCCCACTTGGTCAGGGGGCATGGATACATTATTGTAGCTGTAGATTACTTTACGAAATGGGCTAAGGCGATGTCGACATTTGACAACACTGGAAATACCGCAGCATTATTCATTTTTAATCACATCATAGCTCGTTTTGGTGTTCCCCGGGCTATCGTCACTGATCACGGTAGCCATTTTAGAAACTTCATGATGTTCGAACTTACTGAAAAGTTGGGTCTTTTCCATGAAAACTCAATGCCCTATTACCCACAAGACAACGGCCAAGTCGAAGCAATTAACAAAGTTTTCATAACTACACTCCAACGAATGATAGGGATTCACAAAACAAGTTGGCACACAATGTTGTTTTCAGAATTGTGGGCTTACCAGACATTCGTCAAGTCCGCTACTGGGTTTACACCTTTTCGGTTAGTCTATGGTTTGGAAGCCATTCTCTCAATTGAATGCGAGATACCCTCTTTAAAACTAGTTGTTGAACTCCTACCAAACACTTCTACTGAGGAAGAACGTCTATTGTATCTTATGTGATTAGACGAAACTCAACGCGATGCTACCCTAGTCATAGAAACTCAGAAAAAATGTGTCAAGGCCCAATACGACAAACATGTCAAGCCTCGCGTTTTCTCCAAAGGAGATATCGTTCTCCTCTATGAACAAGATCGAGATATGCTAGGAGATGGAAAATTCGAATCCATGTGGAGAGGTCCTTATATCGTTAGACGAGTGTTGGAAGAAGGGGCTTATGAGTTAGTAGATTACGATGGTATCCCTTTGAGTGAACCCAGGAATGGGTTGTACTTGAAGAAGTATTATGCATAAAATCACATGTGCATGAGTACTTGTATTTTTATTGTATCATACTTCTTATGTGTTACTGTAGCTTTCTTTTGTCATTATCTGGTCTCTTCCCTTATGTGACATTGTGTTTGATTTCCAGATGTCAGAGTCTTCGCTACCCTACATTGGCTTCACTGATGGAACTAGTCGTAGTACTCAGAACCTTGCTTCTGCTACATGGGTAATTTATGCCCCTACAAACGAACTTGTCTCCTTATGAGGTGTGTGTCTCGACTGTGCAACCAACAATATTGCAGAGTATAGTGCCGTTATCGAATTGTTGATTGATTCTATCTCACTAGGAATCCGTCATTTGGTTGTGCGACTCGATTCACAGCTTGTAGTACTACAGTTAAGTAATGTCTATACTATTCGAAGTCCTACTTTGTTACGGGTGTATTTGCGAATTCGCCTCTTGGAATGTTATTTTGATTATATTGAATATCAACATATTCCTAGATGTCTAAATACTTTAACTGATGCATTGGCTAACTATGTATTAGACAGACATTTGGATCATTTATAAATCAATCTCATCAATTTTCACACAACACAAGATCAACCGGTAGAAGTCGTATGTATATATAACGATCAAAAGAGTCTTTTACAAAAAAGGTTATGTCCGAGGACCAAAATTTCAAAATCTGAAGCTCATAGCTTCTACAAAGTGACGTCATGGATGAAATTCATGGTAACACATGACTGCTCTGGAAACCCTACGAAGAAGTTGGCCAATGGACTCTGAAACTCCTACTGTATGATGCTGATAACATCATGGAACCTCTCCAAGAGGCATGTCTGGAATATCTGTTGTCAAACCCTCTAGGTTTTGTTCCACTGCTTCATAATCCTCAGTGTCCCATCATGGCACTGGCACCACCTCTCCTTGCCACTGAATAGGAGAAGTACCAGGAGGTTGGTAAGGTCCCACATCTGTGTCATCAAAAATGAATTTTGTATTTAGTCCTTAGACAAACATATAATTTTTTTTTGCATATGATAAAATTCACAAAAACATTTAAAAAGAAAAAAAATGTATACTTCTTACAAAGTTCCCCCCACTGAGCACCCTCGGGCAGGACCAAGTCTGGATCTCCTTAGAAATCCAACCCGACGTAAGCATAATCGTTGACCATCAGCATCTATGGTCGCAACCAGTCGAAGAAGGTATCATCATATTTGATAATTGGTCCAACTACGTGTCGGGCCATGAGCTGACACCATCTCAACATTCTTGGATCTGTTGGGGCTGGTAAATCCCACTCAACCTGCAGCCTCAGCAAGGGAACCCTCTCAAGGAAGAAGGACACCAACAAAGACCCGTACCTGAATTGCTTCAGGTTACCTCGCCTGCATTTGGTCAACTGCCTCTTCATGCTATGAAGCACTGCATCTGCGCAGTTAAAAACCCAAGGCTCAGTACATTCTATGGCATACTAAATGTATCTCTAGAGAGTCATGTGAGGAGCGGAGCTCCCATCCATACGAGAAATGGTGAACAAAATAGTACAGAGGGTCAAATCCCACACTCCCCAAATAACTACTTTCCATTTTCTCCTCTCTGCCTCTGGAACACAGTGCAAGCGACATTACTCACTCATAGACAGCCCACCACCTCTGCTACCAGTCAGGCTCACATGGTACCCATGCCATGACAGTCTTGTCAAGAAGTAAATTTCCTCAATATCCAAGGACAATGTGTGGACCCCTACATGGAATACTTGCTAATCGGGATCCCACATATGCACAAGGTACTCCAATAACCTGACTTGGGTCCTCATGCCCGGGATACGAAAGAAATTCATAAGACCACAGTCTCGTAAAGCAGCAATGGTGGCCAGATGATTTTCGGCAATGGAATTATCTTCTTCATGCTCCCTTTCATGCCATTCAAGAACCACGGTGATGGCCAAATACCTGCATAAGAAGCACAAGAAGAAAGTTAATAACTCTACTCAACATTTGGTGTCTTTTCATTAAGCAAAACTTTAAAAAAAAATTATACTTTGCGGTTCTCACAGGTGCCCTTTAGGCATAGTGCAAGGTTCTCGCAGGCGCCTTTGGGCTCACCTGCGAGAATGGCCCATTCTCATAGGTCCCATGTGGCTCACTTGCGAGAATGACTGAGTGCAATAATAACCTCCAAAACAAACTCAAAATGGTGTTTTTTGCCAATGAAAATGAAAAATTAAACCATGAAAAGGTAGAGGACAAAGAGCCTACCTCACTTCCACTGATGGTTTGTTGAATTGATGCTCGTAACTCCCGCAATCGAACGCCGAATTTCAAGGGTAAAAGAGGGGTTTTTGGGCTCAAATACTGGTAAAGTTAAAATGATATGGTAAAAAGAGTTTTTACCCCATTATATTTACTTTTACCATTTTATTGGATTTTATAATTGTTTATTTATTAAAACCTAATCCCTAATGCCCTTTTGAGTACAACTTTTGCAGGCGTAATGACTTCGATGTTCATGCACAGGGATGCGAATATTTTTTCTTCTTCTTCTCATGTTTTGATTATTTTTTATGGTTTTTGTACAAAACCTCGAGCTTGGTATTTGTCCCTTCTCACACTCGAAAATACATGAGAACGTGATCGAGCACACTTTTATCACTTTTTCAGGCTCAACAAGGTTATACGAAAAAATAACCCCCCTGGAGTCTCCTTTAATCTCTTTTCAGACTCTCTAAACATGAAAAGATTGTCGAACGACCTTGCTATTTTCACGCTCGTTAAAGTATTTGAAGAAAGAGTCTATTGGGCAATAATTTATCTCTTTTTCAGTCTCATCAGTCTATTTTACGAAAAAAGGAACTGAGAGAGTTCTCTTTTAAGTTTTTTCCAGACTCTATAATCATGAAAAACCTTCAATTTTTCTATCTTTGGACTCGTTAAACAAACATCGACAGACCCGTAATGGGACCGAACCACTCCTTTCTAGGGTTCGTTAAACATACTTCGAAGGACTTATCCAAAGGATAAGATTATATCAACAAGCATATGTTATCCTCCTCAAGCTTGCGTAAAAATAAAGAGGTACTCTCCAGAAATGGTGGGGAAAAATTTGGGAAAGGGATGTGTTCTCATATTCACGTTAATTGGCAGTAAGTGTCGCTCTTAAACATGACACCCCCTATTCATTATTTGAAGCCGGTTTGGGAAATCCATTTGTCTCTCATTCGATTTGCTACAAGGTCATACCCTGTGTCGTCTCTGAGTCAATGTTGCCAAATCCTTGGTCGTGTCATTCATATGTTCAAGAGAAGTTCATCTGAAACCTCTATTGAGTGGGCCATCTACAGTTGTCCATTCTCTCTGTGTCGGCCTTCCTTGTGTTTAGTCCAACTTACATCATACTCTGTTTCACCTTCAAAACATGTTACCCATTTCGTCTCATTGATGGGGGATACATCAAGGAGCTCCTTTGATGAGTTTTGTTCCGTCGACTTCAACTCATTATTCAGAAACAAGACTTAGAAATTCTTTGGTACCTTGGAACCTTCATGCCTCAATGGCAGGTTTCCTTGCTTTCGACAGTGGGTTTACATCATTGACCCCTAACTGAAATATTTTGTCATATGTTCGACCTCAAATCATTCATCCACACTCGATGGATTGTACTAGTGTACCTTGGGAGTCATTGACATTAATGGTGATTTCCCTCGCACTTGTTAATGGTTTCATCAATGACTGTTAATCAAGTGGTTTATGCCATGCTCGAATTCAACACATGTAATCACATGGCTAGATTCATACTTTTGGGCGACAGGATTGAAGACCCTGGATATCATCTCTTTGTCCAGGTTGCAATGGAATATGTATAATTTGCAACACATAGATCCACTTTGTATTTCTCGTGGCTATGTTGTCTCAGTTTGAATTTTCTTGCATAGATCCATGGTGTATTCATGGTGGCTATGCTATATTTTGACGGTATGGATCCATAGTGTATGATTGGTGGCCATGACCTATGCCTATAATGTCATCTTTCCATGATCTGAGTATGGGAATTCCTACCTCAGAACTAGTATGATATTTTGTATATGCTTGGGTGTTCGCAAGTTTTCGATTAGGTGCGCTCTTGGTTTCCAACATGCACACACACGCAGTTTACAAAGTATTTCGACTGTCACTGATTCTGGCCTCATACTTTGGGGGACATTCTGTTACCCATGCTTTTGGTCATCATGATGGTGTATTGATGATGGTGTACTCATGATCCTAATAAGAACTTTCTCCTAAGAAAAGTGACATTGATCTCTTCCCAGAAAACATATTTTTGAAGAGAGTTCGCAGGTTGCTAATATCCTAGGGTGTGAGAATGACCCATTCTTGCAGACTGCCTTCAGCTAGGGTGTGAACTTCTCACATTGTTCTTCATAGCTAGGGTGTGAACTTGTTCTAAAGCTTGGAAAAAGATGAAGTCTCGATGGTTCTAGAAGGGAATCTTCTAGAGAATGGGTTGGCATTCGAATGGTTATCTTTGTACTGGTTTCCCTGATATTGTGGGATTATTCTTATCCAAGTAACCATCTCATCCTCTCCTATATATTGATGGAATTCTCATTGAAAAGGTTAAGCAAGATTCATTGGAGAATTGGTGAAAGAATTGTGTGAAGGACCTAGCTTGAACAGGAGCTTGGAGAATCAAGTAAGTCTATCAAGAGGAATTGGATCTTCTTCATACAAGGATCGAGCAAGTGTGTGTGTGTTGGACCCAAGAGCCACCGAAAGGAATCTTGCAACATCAAGGTGATCAGGTTGTATATTCTACTTTTGATTAATATGATACAGTGGCATGTCCTTTTCCCATAAATTCATTCTTACTTTATTGTGTAATTCCTTGATCATACACATAAGTTGACGATTGAATATATTTTTCTATCTTCACTTTGGTTGGTTTGTGTTGTCTTGGTCTTGACTTCACGAGAGAACCAGAGCGAAGCGAGAGCAATAGAGACCTTAGGAAGCGATACAAAGGTATGTTACGTGTTCCTCCTTACTAGCTAATTCAATGGTCATAACTTAGGGAAAGAGTCATGTCCTGTCCTATTTTGTTCTAGATCCAGGTATATCTAGGGAGATCTTTTAGTGTTTTCACTTATCGATTAGTCCGATAACAGGTTTTGGTTGAGAAATGTCTCATCTATACTTGTCGGATTGAAAAATTCACTTTTTTCCATCCAAAACAAAAGGAGCAAAGGTCACTATTGGCTTTCATGAGATACAAACTCCAGATTAATTAGCAACATAATTACTCCAAGAAAATGTCCATTTGAGAATCACCCTAAGTCAACTTACCAGTCTGACATCTAAAGCCTACATTACCTAAGAAGGAAACTTATTAAGAGTGGAGCCCTAACTAGGGAGTCTAATCTACTTATACTGTGAAATTTATCTATAACATCCAATGATAGTAAATCTCTTAAGCAAGTTAGGTGGGATCTTTTCTTCTGGCAAACATATAAATATTCCATGTTTCATTGTTGAATGCTACCTTTGTCAATAATCCATCAAAAGAAGGGCAATTTCACTTTTTATGTATCAGGTCATATGCTAGGTGATAAATGTCCTTCTGGAATTTGAATGGTTTCTTTTGCTCTTATCATATTTTCTCCATTATGATATAAAATGTTGAATCTTATTGCATAAAGATATACAACATCTTCGGCATGGGGGAAGGTCAAAGAGCCCCTTCAGAACTCTTTTTCAAACTCACATGATCACCCTACATAACCAAATACAAAAGAAGATAATCACAGAATAAAATAAGTAGAGGATATTCCCGTACCAAGTTTTCAAGATACTTCAGTCTAAAAGGATGAATTCTGACAATCTACAAGTAGTCGCACATGCTATGGGTATCGATCATACAAATGTAAAAGCAAAGGTAACATGGTATTTATTTTCCTATGCTCATAAAACTACAATAAGTATCAAAATATATACTAGATCTTATGACCTTAGTATTAAAACCATGCACCTATCACTCATACCCATATGCCTAAACTTAATCAATCCTCTCATAGTGCTCGAACATGGTTAAGGGAAAAATCACATCAAAATATGAAGCATGTCTAGTAATGATAAGCCACGAATATATTTTGTCCTTAATCAATTCACGAACCTATCTTATGTCATGAACCATGATCCAACATCAAATTCACCACCCGAAAGTCCATTCACCTATCCCAAAATGATGCTTTGACACCCAATGTCTTGTTCTCATCATTACAATAACGGGTAGAAATGAAATGGCTTATCTAGGTGGTAAAGCCATCCAGATAAGGCTCACCTGGTCATAAATTTTCCTTGCGGCATCCTTACTTAAACTTATCATTCGTATTATCAGCACCATCACCATATTCCCCTTGTCGTGAGTTTTCTCCAGTCCCAAGCCTACTCCTCTATGGTACCAAACCCTTACCCTCATCAATTGACTAAACCCTTGTGCTATAGCCTGATCCTTTTATCACAACTTATAATGATGGTCGTTAGTAGACACAAACCGGTCCTCCAAATTTATAGGGAAACCGAGGAGTTCCAATTATGTCAAGAAAAATATGCTAGATCGGGATGGATGCCATTTTTGGAAAAATTCACAGGCTGGCACGAGAAAATATCTCATGAATTTATTCAGGGTTACGATGGAGAGATTGCACATATAGGAAATCTACAACTGACAATCAATGAAGCAACCTTAAGGGAGGTCACAAGATTACCTAACAGAGGAGCCAAATACTTCAAAGGTGTAGGAATCAACAAGGAAATGTGCCAACAATTCTTGAAAGAAGACCATCAACACCCTGACTGGAAAAAGGGGATCCCTAGGAACGACATAAAGGAAGAGTATCATCCAATGATTACTAGTCTTCAACGATTCGTCACTTGTGAGGGAAAGTATGTTTTGACCTTTATATATCATCTTAGGCTTCTATTACATTTTGACTGAGGCCCTTAAATTGATTTCCCATATTTTCTATGGATGAGTTTGAACAAAATGGTAAGAGGTGTTAAATCCATATCCAAAACTGAGAAGACTAGAATTTACCATCAAGGTCTCATGAAAATGATAGTTTTACATGAACTTAGGAAATAGAGGATTAGTTGGAAAACCCTTATCACTCAACACCTTCCCACAGAAAACAAACTTGTGGAGGAAACCCAACATGTTCCAAAGAAAAATAAGGAACCTCAACAGAAAAAGGGCAAGAAGGATAAGACAACTCCACCATCATCTAGGGTAGTAAGCCAACATGAAAAAGAAGGGCCCTCTTCCACAGTCAATAAAACTTTTAAAATCTCAAAATCAAAAGGTAAAAACAAATTAGTAGAGGAGACTTCAATAGTGGCAGTTGAGAAAAAGGGCCATCGGACAAAAATGATGAAGAAAGGGAAGCATAGCTCAGAAACTAAAAGTAAACAGTCTATGGCACAATCCCCTGTCACCATTTCACAATTAGAAAAGAAGAAAAGGAAGCCTGTGAGAACCCCTGATATGATACTTCCTTGTAGAAGAACCATAAGAAGAATAGCAAAGAAGGGAAAAACAATCATCAGTCCTCATACACAGGAAGATCCAATCGATCTTACCTCCCCTTCTGAAGATTTATCAGTCCAAGATGACATCCCTAGTTTGATCGAGTAACAAGCCACTATTACTTTATGTGGGATGAGGGAGGAAGTCGAGGAAAGGGAATGCATCCATCCAGTAATAATGGAGTCAATGAAGACCTTGACAAAAGAAAAAATGAAGAAAAAGATTGGGGAACTGCAAAAACAAAATCAGGAACTCAAACAAGAAGTGAAGGAATACCAACTATTGGACAGGTATACCAAAAAGGAAAATGAGCAATTGAAATCAACCAGACAACAACTTCAAGACGACCATGAAGAGACTTCTAACAAGCTCAAGAAGTTACTATGACCCCTACAATACGTTAGGGTCATAAAAACGGAGCTGAAAGAAGAGGCCTCAACCATCAACATCATTGATCCACCAAAGTAAAGAACATAGTCTCAAGTTTTGAAAAATTTTGGGTTTGTTTTAAGTTGCATGAGGACATGCAATGATTTTGGCATGGGGGAATGTTGAGACCCAAAATTGACATCCCCATTACCCTATTATACTCTTCATCTATACCTTTTTGGCTTACCTAAGCTTGGGTGAATGACAAGAATGCTACCATTCGCCAGTGATAAGGTCATAAGGTAAAGTATAGTTAATTCATGCATTTTGTAGTTTATTGAGTTAGGGAATTAAATATTTCATGTACTAATGCTTCAATTTTCCATGTATAATCTTTGACCTCTAGATAAATCCAACCTTCATGTACCAACTCAGTTATCCGGTACTTGTGCACCAAGACTGCCACTATCTGAATCTGGTACCAAACACATCCGGTACTAAATCTCATCTGTTACGATCCGGTACCAATGGCCATGGAATGTCGTGATCTAGTACCACCATTTGCACACTGTTTTGATCTAGTACCATCTACCTGTCATGATCCGGTACCAATATAGAGAGCCGAATGCACCAAGTTTAGCTGCAGATTGCCCAAGACAATTGGTGGATGTTTATTTTCTTTAGCAAGGCTATGTTAGAATAGTTTGTTGATTGCCTCATCCTCATGCACTTCATGTCATGAGGATGAAGCTAAAATATGTAACTGAATAATTAAATTTAAACATTTGACTGATTTTCAAATCACTTCACCTCCTTGTGTTTCACGACTAAGACTGTTAAATAGTCATGGCAAGGATGGTGGAAGTGTAGGAGAGTTAGAATATTACCAACTTGTGAAGAAGCGTGTGATATTGCAGAACATATTCTGAGTGAATACTAATAGAAGAACGTCATTTATCTCCATGTCTTGATTGTCTATGATTGAATATGAGTCGAGTTGTTGACAAAAGTTTGATGTTATGTTTTGAGATTTGAGTGAGATCAATGTGTGGGTTGAATACAAGCTTACTGTAGACTTCAGTAGCTAACCTGTTGAAGCGGCAAGGGCCCACCACCCAACAAAGGTCAACATCTTTGTAGATTAGCATTAACATTTGTTTTTAATAGTGTAAATGTTAAATTAGCCGAAGATTTAACTCTGTTAGATGATAGTAGTACAACTTAGACTAGGATTTCCATCATATGATTGCTTAGAGATCTTTACTTGCTTTGTTTTTGCATATGCTCTGTTTTAATAAATTTGGTTTTTAGACATGAATGTTGGCAGCAGTAGTCATACATATAGGAGAACTAGTGAAGTTCACAACAACACATTGTGAACCACAACATACTCAGTATATTGACTATTGAACTACCCATGCCATGTCTTGATGATTGATGTGTGATTTCCCTTTCAAAAGTGTGGATTGCATAGTTATTTTTATGGGTCAGATAACAGAGTTGATCTGTCAAACCAACTCCATCTCATACTTGCATGTGCCATAATGGAGTAGATAGCCTCTGTGTGAAAGACAACCAAGTCCATTTCAGTTTGTTATTTTGATTTGTTTCCAGCATGCATAATCTAGCTTAGTTCTATACTCATGACATTAGAAATTACCTTTCTTACTGGTGTCTTGTAACTCTATTGATTACGAATCCCAGATTGATAATTAATGAGTTCATTATACTAAACATATAAGCAACACAACATGTAGTTTGTCATCCCAAGTAGTTCAAGCTTGTGTCTGACAACAAAACTACAGGTGCAATTTGACTGAGGAGACATAGATGTCTGGCATTGGATGAGAAGCTCGAGCATGCCTCTGTTGTTGTTGGAATATTATTTTGGATATATATATGTAGTTTTGAGTCATATTTTGCAGGTTCTAGGTTGATCAGAGCTCCCAATTTTGTAATTCTTTTGATGTCAGAGATGTTCTCT
Source organism: Picea engelmannii (assembly GCA_009831015.1). Lineage (NCBI taxonomy): Eukaryota > Viridiplantae > Streptophyta > Pinopsida > Pinales > Pinaceae > Picea > Picea engelmannii. Next base: position 60,877 of record ML789074.1, on the reverse strand, counting down.
GGTTATGTAATCGATTTGAGAATTTCATGTTAATAGAAGTCAGTTTCTTGTTTCTTTCCATTTTGTCTGTAAATTATGTATGAAACACTCGCATATGGAGGATCCAACCAAGGATCATTATAATGTTATGATGTAGTTTTGATCATGGTGGTGTCATGATCAGTTTCATTCATTTCCATGTGTTGTCTTTTCCCTCTCACACTGGATGGATTGGGAATGGAGGATCCAGTTGAGCTGTCACAGTTGTAGGATGATGGAGGTTTGATCATCATGTTTTTGTGATTGTGTTGCTTGCAACACATTTCGGTGTCTGACGCATGAACTTAGGACTGCTCTTGAGTTTGATTTTTTCATCTTCGATTTGTTGGAAGTCTGAATGCCCATAGTGGTCTCGTTCACTTCTCTCACTAAGTATTCCCTCTTCTCTCGCTTTAAATCAATTTTTCTGACTGAAGTTAATGTGGCCCTCACTTCCCTGTACATTTCTTGTCTAGTTCTATGTTGAAACATCATTCAGATTCTAAGTTTTGTCCATTGACCTCCATCCATATAAAACCAACATCCACCTAAACTCTAATGGCCACTGGGATTACCTTCTCTGCAATCACAAGGTGAATTCTAGTGCTAAAAATTGGGACTCCAAATATCTCAACTAGATGAAGGAATTTTCATTTCCAAAACCAAGTACATCAAGGAAATGTTAAAGAAGTTCAAAATGGAATATTGTAAACTTGTGAGTACTCCTATTGTTACTAGTTGCAAGTTGATAAAATATGATGAATATTAAGAAGTGGATCAAAGACTCTACAGATCAATGATTGGTAGTCTACTCTATTTTATAGCTTCAAGACCATATGTAATGCAAGAAGTTGGCAAGGTCGCAATATTCAAGAGACACTAAAGGAAATCCATGTTCCAGTAATGAAAAGGATCTTCAAATATCTTAAAGGAACAACAAATTTTTGGCAATGATATTTGAAAGGAAATGAGTTAACTGAGGTCATATAAATGGATGAATATTGGGTAGGAAGTATTGATGACATAATAAGTACAAGTGGAGAAAATTTCTACTTAGGTGACTTCTTAGTGCCCTGGTTGAGGAAGAAGCAATCTTCAATATCCTTATCCAAAACATAAGTAGAATATATCACATCAACAACATATTGTACTCATATTATCTGGATGAAGCAAACCCTGCAATACATACAAGTGATATATGACGATCCTATTCTGATACTCTATGACAACACCAGTTCTATAAGAATCTCCAAGAATCCAGTGATTCATTCGAGGACCAAACATATTTCTATTAAGTTCCACCTTTTGTGGGAATAATTCTTAGAAAATAATATCAAGTTGGAGTACATTGGGATAAAAGAATAGATTACAAACATCTTCATGAAGCATTTTCCTAGGGAGACCTTTGAGTATCTTCGACAAAAAATGGGAGGAATTCATGCTCCAAATTGATTTTCATAATATTTTATGAGAACAAAAAGGGGAATACTGTAATGGGGAGTTACCCTTTGCCATATATGTCAAAGGAAGAGAGAAAAACAATAAAACTAGAAGCGTGAAGACAAGGGGAGTCAACATGAATACAAGAGGAAAGTATAGTCATTAGGGTCAGAGCACAAATAAAATGGGAGAACAGTTATTTTACTAAGATTCCATCAATTCCAAAGGGGTATATTGTTGGAAAATTGGTTTTCATTGATTTAAACCTTAGAATAATCCCTAAATCAGAGCCAAGAAGACTCTAAAATTGATGATGATGTGTCCACTTGAATAATATTTGAAGACCCTTGAAGGCGCCTTGAAATACATGTATATAATTCCAAAGTGGTCCCCTTATGTCATAGATTTTAATCATGGCCCTAATGGGATGAGATAACATGTGGTTATTTCCACATGCCTACTTTGAGATGTACACAAATTGAGCCCTATTGGCCCTTGACCAAGTTTTGAGGAACACTTGGTCATATTTGACCACTTTTGGACATTGACACCCTATCAAACATGGAGCTCCAGGCGAAGCAAAGATCATAGGATCTCAGCCCACTTTTGGGGCCCTTTTAGGGTTTTGGGTTAATGTAATGGGAAAGGGATGTCAGCCCATGGGTTTACCCATGTTTTAGGCCTATGTTGTAAAGTATAAATAAGTATCTAGGCAATGTAAGAAGTGTCGACGGCTTAGTGCTAGTAATTAGATCTGTGTGATTGAATGTAAATGATTTTTGCATTATCGTAAGAGGCTTGTAGAGCTGAGTGCAAGTGTTGTAAGTGCTGAGTGCACGGATTGTAAGAAGGCTTTGTGCTAGATCTACTCGGGGAAGGAGGATATGGCAAGGTGCACGTAGATCTCCTATCTTATGCAGAGTACACGTTAAGCTATGTGTTGTAATCAGATTGACCAAAGCTAATAAGGAAGAAGAAGACTTTGTGGATTTAGCCCCAGGGTGGGGGTGAACCACGTAAACCTGTGTGTCTTGATTTGTTCTGTTTCTTCCTTGTGTTTTCACTATCTTGCTAAGTGTTATGCCATGATTAGATAGATTTGCTTATGCTTTGTGATTCTCTAGATGTATATGAATAGTATATATGATGTGTATGAGGATGCTTAGTGCTGATCTACATGATCTAATATGTTTTGTTGTTGCTAAGCACTAAAATATATTATATATAAGCAAGTACTGCAATGTTTTGTCTTATCTGCAGAGTACAATAAGGGTGAATAGTGATGAATGAACGATGCTAAGTGCTTTGTAAAGGATATAATCATAGATATGTGTCCTAGATAAGGTTGCAGACACCTAAGTCTTGAAACCACCCCTGCCTCTACCTCAGGTGAGACTTCATCTGCTTCGCAGGTGTTGCTGAAAGGGTCGGTAGTTAGGGCTATGTTGGTGTGATCTTGAGCATTGAACCCTGGGTCTTCCCCTGTGCCAACAAATGGTTATGTTACCGGGACCTAAAACTGTGATTGCTAGGAACTAAGGAAGAAGAAACTTTGTGAAAAAGAAAGCTTTGTGCGTAGATATGTTGCCCTAGTGCATAGGTTTTTACTTGACCTGTGAAGGTTTGTGCCAAAAATAAGGCCAGATATGAAGAAAGGAAGATAACATTTGAAGAAAAGAAGCAAGATATGAATGCTTTGTGCTCTACGAAAAGTAAAAGTGGAAATTTCTGAAAGAAAGAAGTCAGATTTGCAGAAAAGAGGTAAGATCTATAAGATCTATGCTCTAAATAAAGGTAAGAATAGTCAAACGTTTTTAGATCTGAAAGATTTGTGCTCTGTAGAAGTAAGATACGTGAATTTGTTTTTGTTTCTAAAGCATGGATCTAGGTATTCTTCATAGATTCTATCCTAGCTTCAAAACTAGGGCATTAATAGATGAAAGAAAGTTTGATATGAATAGATTTGATAAGTATAATGATAGATATGTCATACCTATGCATAGAAAGAATGTTTGGACTAACAAGTGGATGCAGGATCCTAGAAAGATTTTTTTGCAGGCTAGCTACCATGATCCTGGTGCACAGTACAATAGAAGTTGGGGAAAATTTAAACGAAAGAGAGGGTTAACCCTCTGTTATATTTGCAAAAGACCGTAACATATTGCTAAGGAATGCCCTGGTGGAAAACCTAGTTGTCTCTATTGCAAAGATTTGGACCATGAAGTGTTGGATTTCCCTAGAATGATTACTAAGATTGAAAGAATGAATCTGAATGAAGAAAACCCTAAGACAGATCCATAAATAGTAGAAACTCAGAAGGAATCAGAAAAGATATTTCTATATATGAAAGACACCTTGAATGATCACCAACATGTTAGGCTATTAGAGATCTTCAAAGAAAAGGAGCAAGTCAAAGCAAGAATAGGGGACTTCGACATTGACTGTATTCTTGATGAAGAAACAAAGTGAACATTATGCCAGAAAGAACTTGGGAAGCTATAGGAAATCCTTCCATGATCCCTTCCCTAGGAGGAACAAGTTTATTCAGAGAAAAGCTAGTAAACCTATGTGGAAGTCTTGCCCAGATACCTATGACTGTCAATGGAACTTCGATAGAGGAAGACTTTGAGATTATTAAATTTGTTGAAGATAGTGACCTGTTTACCATGCTCATAGGAAAACCTTGGATTGATAGAGAACAAGCCAAACGAAAACAAGAAGAAGAAGTTTTGGAACAAAAGAAGTAAGAGTTAAAATACTTTATGTCTAGAAAGATCGTGCACTTGATTGAAGAATAGAAGAGAAAATTGTAGATATTTAATACTAGCAACTTTGATGTCGAGGCTAAGAGAACACTAGAGGATCCATAGAAGATTGAGTTACCTATTTTTTATACAGAAGAAGTATTATCCAGGAACCCTAGGAAATAATTTCAACAGCACGAAGTAAATAAGACAACGAAAGGTAAGCATCAGAATGGTAAAAACATTACTGAGACGAAGCTCACTAGTAAGAACGATAGAAAATTAAGAAAGAAAAGGGATAATACTGTAAGGTTACAAGAGGTTATAGAGGATACTTTGCAGACCAAAAAATTGCAGAATTGGAGCTTCACCAAGATATAAGAACAACGACATAGAGTACTTTGCCATGACGAAGCAATATAGCCATTGGGGTCAATATATCCATTCGACTTCCACTTCGAATGAGCAGAAAAGTAATAAAGGTTCGTCATCCAACCATTGAAACATGCCATAACAGGTCGAACAAGAGTTAATGAAGGATCATACCCATTGAAAGCAAACCATTGCTAAGTTTCCCTACTTAGTCCATCATGTCGCGCATCGAGAATATTTTTTTCTAAGTGAGAATTTGAGCACAAAACCTAAGATTAACTCACCCTGAGATCATTTCCTTGTTCCCATACTATTCACTGTAGTCTCTGAATTCCTTTCGCACCCGAGATAGTTGACCCAAGCTTGTATGTCAGACAATCTCAACACTGCTGAGAAAATCGTTGAAGAATTTATAATTGACTTAATGACTGAGAGAGTGATGTCAGAGCGAGGAGTGTCTACAGGTGTATAGGCATCATCCTCAGGAGAATTTCTAGCTTCCCCCTCCACTGCTTGAGTAGGACCATCCTGACTACCTTCGAAAAGACGATCTAATCTCGGAAACGACTTTGCCACTATGAATATGATCCCAAGTATCTTGCCTAAGTATATCCCACCACTAATCGGCACAATGAATCAAGACACTGTACCTAGAGACTTCGACTATGTTGTGGTCATTGCGTACCTCCCGAAAGGAGTGCGCGCAGTTTGTGCTGACCAGGATAAGCTCACAGCGCTGAAATTTAGTGATTTTAACCTGGGAGATCGCAAGGTTTACAGTGTGCTATCCCCCTAGCCTCGCAAAAGTACTTAACTATCAAAAAAGGAAGGAACCCAAATATTTTCCCTCAACAATAGACCCATAACCTCACACAGTCAACCCTTCTCAATCTAATGAAGATTCTACATTTCGGGAGGCATCAGGAAGTGAATGCATGCATCAGATTGTTGTTGTCTTGCTACCATGGAGGATACTTATGGTTGGACCGCTGCATCACTTTGGATCCGATTCTGATCAATCAGATCATAGGGCTAAGCATGCAGGTCCCTGATCGGCACGAGTTTTACCCTAGAAAGACCACATATCGCTCTCTCACCCAGTGAATAAAAGACACATATGGTGATGTAGAGAAGGGCATGCGAGGCTACAAGGTATCCTCCATTGAGAATGAAGTAGTGCGCCTCGGTTTCCAGCTGATCGTAGGGAATTTATTCCACAAAACAGACCCACACAGGTGATTGAATTTGTAGTTGACCTCACAGGGAAGTGCACGAAGGGACTACAAATGAACTGGGAAAAGTATCTTGTAAATCAGCTAGAGCTTGACTGCAGACAAGAACAAGACCAAGGGTATGATTTCCACTTTAGTTGGTTGCTCATAATCATTTCTTTCATTGCTTCGGAGCTACTAGAAGGTGCCACTTTTCCAGAGATAGAACCCTTCGAACCACTGGCCGCGAAGTTCTATATGTTGTGGTACTCCAGCGACATGAACAAGCAGTGGTAGTCCAATGTCGTTTTCCACACTTATTACAATCAATTTAAGAATGCAATCCAGTCTACACCATGCCTCACACCAAATACACTTCATAGGTTTATATTGTTGATCAAATTTATCATAGACCACCACTTCACCTATATCACAGCACGCGATGATGAGCACAAACAACAACTCCAGTCATACTATAAGTTGACATAAGAAGACTTGGAGAAGATTACCAAGGAATTGTCGGTGGACCTCCTTGTTGCAGTAGACCCCACAGAGATGTTCGACATGGATAGCCCTGAAGCTATGTCGGATACACCTGGACCACACAAGACTAATAAGGATGTGTAAATTCAAGATGTCCATAGCACATCCATGAAGACCACTTCGATCTCACCTGCGAAGGGAGGTTAGGATGAAGAACTAGGTGGTACAGAAGTTGAGAAAAACAAAGGCAAGGTTACTCTTCCTGAAGAGGAGGAGGATCCCTCCAAGAAAAGGAATACTACCCCACCAAATCCCTCATCCTGAAAGAAAACTAAGGCCACCCAGACTACATTCAAAACTAACCTTACATAGGACGACTTCGACTTCTTGATCGCTGCGCTTAATGATGCTTCACTAGAGATCGTAGATAGGCAACAAGCGAAGAAGGAGGAGATATTCAGCCGACTCAAGGGTGAATTTCAAGAAGTACAGCAGGCACTCCAGTCTAGTAGAGAATTTTTTACGGCACCCTTAACAATTGAAACAACAGGAATAGGTGATGAGCCCACCCATTTACGCCAGATCACTGAGAAAGTCGAATTTCACCTTCGATGAGATCAAGAACAAATAGCGCAAGCCACCCAAGATTTGGCACAAGTACAGAGAACACATATAGTACAATAGAGGAAGGTATAACAAGAAAATATTTCCCTAGAAGCGAAGTGGGAGGAGGAAAAATCACAATTACAGTAGAGCAAGGACCAGTTGCTAGCAGAGCAACTTGAAGTATAGGAAAGAGTTCATAGAGCACTTCACTTTGTGATGGTCATTGAAGTGAAAATTGAAGAACGCGTACCACAATAGGTGTCACAACTTTAATAAATAATCCAACAACTTCAACAATGTATCACAAATCTGGAACTTCGTACTGTGTTCGAGACTCGATAAGAAGTAAGAGATTTGAGGGAGGAAACTGCTTGCAGCATAGTTGACATATTAAAAACCTTGCCTTTGGAATGTAAGTAGCTGAGTGCTAGAAGCTCCTAGACTTCTGAGAACCTCATAGAGAACCTAGAATTGTATACATTAGAAGCACAGCTCCAAGAAGCAAAGCAACATGCAGATATGCTACAAGCGCATCAAAAGGCCTTAACCCCAGTTGAAAGAATGAAGTGATTTCCAGAACAACGCACCACCCAACAACAGGTACACATGTTGCAAAATAAAGTGATGGAAGTCTCTCAACGACTTCAACTACTCCAAGAGAAATCATGTCAACTATTCACTAAAGTTGAGAGTTAGGAAGTCGAGGTTGAACAGGTTGTCATCACTACAGAAAAGGGCATGGAAGGACCAGTAAATGATGTAGTGATCTAGGAGGTCACTGAGCAAGAGGGTTTCTCACTACAACAATTCAAAGTATCTTGGTCCAATATCGATACATTCAAAGTGGATTTGATCAGACCAGAGTGACTCAAGATGAGTCATAGGTGAGTGTTGGGGTCCTGTTGGCCCTTGACCAAGTTTTGAGGAACACTTGGTCATATTTGACCGTTTTTGGACATCGACACCCTGTCAAACATGGAGCACCAAGAGAAGTAAAGATCAATGGATCTCGACCCTCTTTTGGGGCCCTTTTAGGGTTTTGGATTAATGTAATGGGAAAGGGATGTTGGCCCATGGGTTTACCCATGTTTTAGGCCTATGTTGTAAAGTATAAATAAGTATCTAGGCAATGTAAGAAGTGTCGATGGTTTAGTGCTAGTAATTAGATCTGTGTGATCGAATGTAAATTCTCTGTGCACAATTGTAAGAGGCTTGCAGAGCTGAGTGAAAGTGTTGTAAGTGTTGAGTGCATGGATTGTAAGAAGGCTTTGTGCTAGATATACTCGAGGAAGGAGGATCTGGCGAGGTGTGCGCAGATCTCCTGTCCTATGTGGAGTACAAGTTAAGCTCTGTGTTGTAATCAGATTGACCAAAGCTAATAAGGAAGAAGAAGACTTTGTGTACATAGCCCTAGGGTGGGGGTGAACCACATAAACCCATGTGTCTTGATTTGTGTTGTTGCTTCCTTGTGTTTTCACTATCTTGCGAAGTGTTATGCCATGATTAGATAGATTTTCTTATGCTTTGTGATTCTCTAGATGTATATGAATAGTATATCTTATGTGTATGAGGATACTTAGTGCTAATCTATAAGATCTAATATGTTTTGTTGTTGCTAAGCATTGAAATATCTTATATTTGAGCAAGTATTGTGATTTTTTGTCTTATCTGTGAAGTACAATAAGGGTGAATAGTGATGAATGAACGATGTTAAGTGTTATGTAAAGGATATAATCACATATCTGTGTCCCAACTAAGGTTGTAGACACCTGATTCTTGAAACCACCCCTACCTCTACCTCGGGTGAGACTTCATCTGCTTCACATGTGTTTCTGAAAGGGCCAATATTTAGGGCTTTGTTGGTGCGCTATTGAGCATTGAACCCTGGGTCTGCCCCTGTGCCAACAAGCCTTGAAGGAGCCTTGAAGAAGCCCTAAAACCAAGTGAAGAAGCCCCTGAACCAAGAGAATAAGACCCTAAATCCAAGTGAAGAATCCCCTAAATCCAAGAGAATAATCCCCTAAATTAAAGTAAAATAATCCACTAAGGTCGACCATCCTTAAGGAAGAGGTGCAACCCAAAATTTGTGACCCTTGGTTGCACCCCCTCATGTGGAGAAGACTCATATAAATAAGAGGATCCGCATTTGGAATTTGGATCACACCAATTTTACTTAGCCAAGGACGAGGAGAGAATTTAAGACTAGAGGAACAAATTTCTAAAGGAAGATGAACTGAATAAGGGAAAAATTCCAAGGGAATATGAAGTCTTGTGATGATTTGTTCTAGGGTTTTCTTTGAAGGTCATCTTGGAATTTTTGATATAATTTTTTTTATAGAATGATTCAGATAGAAAAACTTGGAATTTTTTTAGAAGAGATAGAGAAGAATTGTGGGTATGAATTTCCGGTCTTGACTCATTATAGGTTGGAATTTATACTTAGTGGAAGTTTAGGTTTTTAAAACTAGGGTTTTCTTCTTCAAAACAGGTCATCTTTGCATTTTCTCTATAAATGTTTTTCCGTGCAGTATAACCAGGTGCCTCATTATAACATGTTGAGAGGGGATCGAGCTAGCTACAGAGGCGGAGGAAGAGAAAGAGGAGGCTTTGGAAGATGTAGAGGACCAGCGGTATGTCATAATTTTCAACAACTAGGAGACTACGCATGAGAATATCCACTCCCACCAGCAACCTGTATGTATTGGCGTGCATCAAATCATGACATGGAAGAATTACCAACACTATTAGGGAAGATCCAGGAGAAGAGAAATCGATACAATTAGAATGTTCAGTGGTTTTCAGCAGAAGTGACGGATGAAGGAATAAACATCAACATAGTTACATGTGGAGGAGCTAAAATAGGAAACGACGCAGTATGACAAGAGCCAACACAACACCAATGGGTGAAGAAGAATGTCGAACCAAGGAAGTTGTTTGATGCACAGAAAAAGAAGGAGAGATTCAAGCAAGCCAAATAAGAATTCCTGAAGCTAGAAATTGTGTCGACATCAACTGTGCAACATAGTAAGCAAGTACCAGAGTATGATATGCCTCCATCGTTGGATCAAACTAAAGAAACAAAATCCCTCAGACAAGTAAATACGATTAAAGGATTTTTTCAATCATGTGTAAAACTAAATGATCCATCCTCTATTAAAATTACAAAATATGCTAGAAAGACATAGCATAGAAGAAAAAGGAAACCTAGAACAAAAAACAGTCAATCACCTGCATACAAGGAGAAGAAAAAGTAGGGAATTCAGGTTGAACGCCAACATTGGAGATTTTAATGTAGGAGATATTATACTAGATTTAGGATCCAAAGTCAATGTATTACCCAAGAAGACATGGAAATGTATGGGAGAACCCACATTAGGATATTCACCTGTTCAGCTGAAACTAGAAAATCAACACAAATTTCTACCAATTGGAAGACTAAAAGGAGTGACAATAGATTTGGACGGAGTACGGACTAAATCTGACTTCGAAGTGATTGAGATAGTGGATGAGTCGTCTTCTATTGCTATGGATGTCAGTCTCTAGTGTTAGAAATTTTATCTTAGAAGGAGAATTAGAGCTTGAATTTAATAAATGGGTTGAGGTCGATGATGATATTATTGAATGGGTATCAATGTTGCATGGATCTCTACATTCCTTTCATTATTAGTGGCCCTCCTTCTAGTGCCAAAATGTTGATTCCTAGAAAAATGCTTGTCAAACAATGTGCAAAATTGCCCAATGAAGGCTTCAATTAGGCCTATACTCATTTGATATGGTGATCCTCACTAGAATGTGGGATCTATTTCCACTAAGGAGAATTTCTCCTCGAAAGTATATTTTCTTTGAATATCTTTTAAACTACTATGCAAAAAAATAAATGGACTAATCTAATTCTATTCTACAAGTACATTATCCTAATTGGAATAGTGGAAGTAATTTGTAATATTCCAGTTGGTAGTAAAAGAGAATCTTCTAATGAATATGAGATAAAAGATAATTTATTAAGATGCATAAATAGTTCACATAACTTGATAACATTTAAAATAAATACACTTTAGTTTTAACTTAGTAAATATACCAAGAAAACACCATTATGTATACTCACATTCTATAACATAAATGAAACATGAAACAAAGATCATTTTTCAGACCACAAAAGTAGTTCTTATAGTCAAAGAATAGTACTTAAAGCTAATGCATATCAATAGCATACTCAGTAAATAGTTACCAAAAAGTCATTAATGTGCATGTTCATGTTCATATCAAATTCAGTTAAGAATGAAATAACATAAAGATTTCATATAAATTATAACAACAATGCATAAATTTATATCATAAACCTTGATTCATAAAAAAATATGATAGTATAATAATATGGCTTGAAAAAATCAATATTTCATTAACCTTGAATAGTAGTACGGAAACCAGTGAAATATCATATAACCGATGCCACTTCTGAGTCTTCAAATCTCAAAATTATGGCTTTTACAATAGTGTACAAAGCCCTATTTTCATAATTTCCAACCCCTTTGGCTCTCTACAAAATTACAATAAATAGAAGAAAAGAGGCTAGATTGTAGAAATGATTCCTTCATTTGATCAAATTGATAGGACAAGATATTTGATTTGATTTTCTAGCAGATATTAAGGAGATATATTCACCTGAGTTCCAACGTCACCTTTGATAACTTTTTCCACTTGCATTTGCATGTGACTTTGCCACCAGGAAACTTTCTTTAACATAAGTGCAATTAATGGAGGTTGGGGAATTTCCTTATTTAATTTACATCGATAAATGTTTTTAGAAATTTACTCTCATCCAAATGAAAACTTTGATAAATTTATCAATTTATTTTGAACATTTAGCTGGATGAGTAAGAAACTGTCTAACGCTTTCCAGGTTCCAAAAATTCAAATTATTGATTCCATTTTCCCTTGATTCTACCTGTTGCACATATGTAAGATAATTTGATAAGGGCATAGATATTCCAATAAATTGCACATGAGGAATCTTGTAGTCTTCAATAATATCTACTGTTGAATCCCATAAGTTTGAGAAATAGTTTCTCATTTTGATAAACTTCAAACTCCTTAGTCATAGCCTTAATAGTGTTGTTGATGAAGTGAGTGCCTTGGTCACTCATCAAAATCCTTGGGTAGCCAAATCTAGTGATCACTTGCTCAAACAATAAGTATGTTGTTGCCTCTGTGTTTCAATCATTTACTGGTGTTTCTTTTTCCCATCTTGTCAGGTATTCTGTCGCAGTGATAATGTACCTCACTCGTGACCCTTTTGTTGGTGGGTGAATTGGTCCCACAAAATCTATTGCCCATTTGTCGAATACCTGCAATGTTACTTGGGGTCAGAGGGGCATCTCGTCCCTTCTATTCAGTTTACCAAACCTATGACATACATCACATTTCTGAAAATAGTCCTTTGAGTCTCTATGAATGGTCGACCACCATAGTCCTGCGTGTAATACCTTCTGCAAGATAGATTTTCCTGCATAACGTCCTCCTACTATTCCCTCGTGGGATTCTACTAAGATCCTTGGTATTTCATGGTCTAGCACACATCTCCTCAATATGTTATCTGCACCCATTTTGTATAAGTGTATTGCAATCAATTGGCAATCTACAACCTTGACTACAAGATTTTTCTTCTACGCAGTGTTGTATTCCTGTGGCACAGTGCCTACACTCAAGTATTGGATGATGTCTGCGAAGTATTCATCGGATATCTTGACTAAAAATAACTATGCGTTGGGAATGTTTTCCTCTAGATTCATAGGTTCCTCCCCATTAGTAATCTACAACAGGTGATGAGGTCATGTGTTCAACTTTCCTGGTTTGACTATCACTTCAAATTCAAATTCTTGAAATAGTAATAACCATCTACAAATCCTACCCCCCAACACTGGCTTTTTGACGAGGTATTTGAGCGTTGAATGGTCTATGAACATCTTTAAATTTTTTCCTAATAAATAATTCATGAACTTATGAAGCATGTAGACCATAGCTAAGCCTTCCCTCTTTGTGGTGTTGTAGTTCTTCTCCAATTATGACAGTTTTCTGCTACCAAATGCTATAGGATGGTCCAATTCTCCTTCTCCTAGCTTCGCTAGAATAGCTCCAAGTGATATGGTGGATGCATCTACATGTACATGGATTTTATTTTCCCAATATGAGAATACTAGTATTGGTGCAGTTACCATCTTCTCTTTTAGGGTATCCAGACTGTGCTGACAATCCTCATTCCACTGGAACTTTTTGTCTCTCCTTAGAAATGTATCATTGGCGCAGTGATCTTCTCATACCCCTTTATAATTTTTATGTAGTATCCTTTGTGTCCCAATGTCGCTCTTAATTGGCAGACTGGTTTTGGTGGTGGAAGGTTAACAATGACTACAATCTTGGTAGGATCTACTAGCAAGCCTTGCTTGCATACTATATGGCCCAATAGTATCCCAAAAGGTGTTTTGAAGATGCACTTCTTGATATTTAATGATATATGTCATTGCATACATTTTTCTAACATTATCCATAAGACCTCTGCATGGTCCTTCAACAAAATATAGACTGTCCAATCGTCTCGATATACTTCTAGAAACTAGTGGATAAACTCTTTAAATGCAGCTATGATTAATCTAGAAAATATTGTTGGTGCATTCTCTAATCCAAATGACATGATTGTATACTAGTAGGATCCCCATTATGTGGCAAAAGTGGTCTTGTGTATATCTTCTGGTGCTATCTTGATCTAATGGTATCCTGAGAATCTGTCGGTAAATGAATAAGCTTCTTGTCCTCCTACATTCTCCAAGACTTCATCTGTGAACGGGGTAGGGAATGGGTCATGTAGGAACGCATCATTCAACTTCCTCAAGTCGAAACATATTTGTATCCGCCCTTGTTTCTTCTCCTTAACTACCATCGGGCTTGGCCATTCAGATTCTTTTACAGGTTCTATGATTCCATCCTCCAACATCCTATCGATCCCAGCTTTGAATTTTTTCTTGTATATCAGGTTTAGTCTATATGGTTGTTGTCTGATTGGTATGGCTTCAAATATGAGTTGTATCTTCATTTTTACCATCTCTCCTTATATGCCTTTCATTTCTATGAACTTTTTTGGGAACAGGTCATTGTACTCGTGCAATAACTTTGTTATAATTTCCATTGTTTGTTCATCCCAATAGTCTCCAATGCTGGCCATTTTGGGATTCTCAAGTGTCCCAATGTTGACTTTATTTACGTTTATCGGTGTAGTAGTTACTTTTGATTCCATAGGTGGACCTTCCACTTCTCACTCACCTTCAACTTCATCAATATGAATATCGCATGAGTCATCTTCATCTGGTGCTTCTTCCTGCACATGGTAGAATGACAAAAGTTCTTTCATTGTCTGTTTGTTTTGATGTTGTTTCCTATTATAAGTTCAAATTTTGGTTCCTTAATGAATATCACCCCTCTAATTTGTTTAAGTTTTGTGTCTATTTTGGGGTTCTCATGCTCAAATGAGAAAGTAATGGTAAAGTTTTGTTGTAATATTTTCCATCTCCTAGTTCCTCTATGCAGTTCTTGGTCTGTATACTAGTTTCCTGGGATTCCCTCTAATGTGTGCACAAAATGGTGAGGTCATTCCTCTGGTGGTGTTAGTTTCCATAGTGCTCTGCACCTCTCCAAGTTTTCTGCTAGTGCCCCTTGTCCATCATATTTCTACATCATAGTAACTACTTACATTGATACCAATCCTTGATTGTTTCTTTGTGTGCACCCCACCATCTCACAGGTGTTTCCTTGAGTTCTATATCTAGGGCTAAGAGTCTCTAATTTTATAACACTTCATCTTTGTACCATGTTAATAATGCTTCTAATTCGTTCACCCCATGGAATATGGGAGGTTCCCTTATCTCTGTACCTACCCATCTTATTGTGTGGTCTATTATTATGCATCTTCTTGTGGAGACTTCATGTAACCTTTGTTGTTAATTTTCTAAGCACGTATCTGATTCTAACACACATGAGGTGATGCTTTGCTAACTGAGTGCCCCATCTGCAGTTGGGTTTACATAATATTAATCTTATGTAGTTGTTCTGTATAACTAGTTAATTCACTCAAGGTCCAAGCAAGTGGGCTCCAATGGCGCAATGACTCAGTATTCTCCTAACTCAAAGGTCATCTTCCCTATCTTTAAGGTGATTATGGCCTGGTCATAAAATTCCAAATCCAAGCCAAGAAATTTTGAATAAGGTTTTGTGTCATCCACTATCTCAATCACTTCGAAGTCAGCTTTAGTCTGTACTCCGTCCAAATCTATTGTCACTCCTTTTAGTCTTCCAATTGGTAGAAATTTGTGTTGATTTTCTAGTTTCAGCTGAACAAGTGAATATCCTAATGTGGGTTCTCCCATACATTTCCATGTCTTCTTGGGTAATACATTGAATTTGGATCCTAAATCTAGTATAATATCTCCTACGTTAAAATCTCCAATGTTGGCGTTCAGCCTGAATTCCCTACTTTTTCTTCTCCTTGTATGTAGGTGATTGACTGTTTTTTGTTCTAGGTTTCCTTTTTCTTCTATGCTACGTCTTTCTAGCATATTTTGTAATTTTAATAGAGGATGGATCATTTAGTTTTACACATGATTGAAAAAATCCTTTAATCGTATTTACTTATCTGAGGGATTTTGTTTCTTTAGTTTGATCCAACGATGGAGGCATATCGTACTCTGGTACTTCCTTACTATGTTGCACAGTTGATGTCAACACAATTTCTAGCTTCAAGAATTCTTATTTGGCTTGCTTGAATCTCTCCTTCTTTTTTTGTGCATCAAACAACTTCCTTGGTTTGACATTCTTCTTCACCCATTGGTGTTGTGTTGGCTCTTGTCATACTGCGTCGTTTCCTATTTTAGCTCCTCCACATGTAACTATGTTGATGTTTCTTCCTTCATCCATCGCTTCTGCTGAAATCCATTGAACATTCTAATTGTTTTGATTTCTCTTCTCCTGGATCTTCCCTAATAGTGTTGGGAATTATTCCATGTCATGATTTGATGCACGACAATACATACAAGTTGTTGGTGGGAGTGGACATTCTCATGCGTAGTCTCGTGGTTGTTGAAAATTATGACATACCACTGGTCCTCTACATCTTCCAAAGCCTCCTCTTTCTCTTCCTCTACCTCTGTAGCCAGCTCGATCCCCTCTCAACATGTTATACTGAGGCACCTGGTTATACTGCACGGTATTATAGTGTGGTTGTGTGGTATTATATTGCGACTGCACAGTGTTGTATGGTTGTTGTGCATTGTTATACTGTTGTTGTGAAGTGTTGTAGGGGGTTGGTACTTGGTTAAACTGAGGTGTGGCTTTCCCGGTCATCATTTAGTCCTGTACCCTATATTCATATGATGTTCTTTCCCTCATCAAATCCATGGTTATGCAGTCCTTGTCATCGTGGCCTATTGACTTGCAAAAGTTTCAATATGAGGTCTTTGGTATTGTCTGGTACTTCTGCATCATTGGGCAGTGGTATGGATCATGACCTTTTTTCTTACAGATATCGCACCATAGTCCTTGTTCTTGTTCTGGTTTAGCTAAAATGTTAAGTTATTTAGATCCTGCTTCAGCTCCTCCACGGCTGGATTTGTCTTCTAATATTGGTTTTCTTCCAGTTGCAGGGTTTCCTGTAGAGCCTCTTCCTACGTATGAAACTTATGTTGTCGTAGTAGATATGTAATATACCAGATATAAAAAGTATGCAGAACAGAAATAAAATGATGGAAATGGAAGAATAACAGTAATATAACCAAAGCCCTGGATGGGGTGACACGCGGCGAGGAGGTGACAACAGGCTTAGCACTAAGCCTGGGTTTAAATGCTAATGGCTGCCACCCACACATCTGCATTTATGATGGTGGATGGCCATAGCAGCAGCATAGCGATGGAGGGACTCCTCCCTCGAGCAACCATTTACGATCTTGGTGTACTCAGCATGGTAGGGGTTAAAGGCGGTCATGGGCTCTCGGTGTCTGGTTATGTGTTTTCATATGCTCCGGCCTCGGCTCTGATCCTCGCTTGGAGGCTTTGGTGCAGCTCCGTGTTCCTTGTGCCCTCGCTCACCACCCTTTCGTGGCACATTGGCAAGGATTTTCCAAGAAGTTTGTCTTCATGTGTGCCGAGACAGAGCTGGCCTGCTTGTGCTATGAATTGGCCACCGCCCGTGTCCTAGATTTCGTGCTTATCTCTGCACACGCTTTGCACTCTCACTCACCCCCAGGAAACTATGGTTAGAAAAAGAGGAAGACCTCATCGAGGCTCATCTTGGAACGCCCACAAGGCGCAACGGCGATGGAAAGAGAAATTTGAACGTGCTCTGGCAATGGCGACCTCCTTGCTTCGGAAGAAGGCTCGGACTGAGAAATTGGCACTGCTCGCCACCATCGCCGAAACGGGAGCTGGCTACAGCAAAGTGGACACAGCTAGGAAGGAGGATGGAACAGAGGATATGTATCCCACCTGCATCGTGGAGGAAGACCCGAATCTGGAGGACCTGTTAACAGTGGAGGCGCCCCGCACCACAGTGACGTCTTGCAGAGAGGAGAGCAAACCCAATTTGGGTATGGACAAAGATTTTCCTGGCTGCATTGTGGAAGAGGTTCCTTGGAAGGACCTTGAAGCATCATTGGAAGTGGACAACAATCGCTCAATGGGAAAGGTTGTGGAGGATGGTGCGAAGCAGAGGAAGCTCGATGACACAGATGGCGGTCTCCATGGCTTTCTCCTCCATGCGGAGCACCTGTCTCTGGTGTTCAAGCTCCGAGGCCACATGTCTGACCTGGAGCATTGTGCCCTCCTCATGGGCCAATGCCTGGACATGCTTCTCGATGCTTACTCTAATGTTCTAGCTCAGCGAAAGTTCCCCCTCTGTGCGCAGTCTTTTGCCATCCCGGCTGGGTCCACGTGGAAGACCGACGATGGCGACAGGTCACTGGGTACCTAGGTTTTTATGCTCTCTTTGTTTTTTAGTTTTTTAAGCTACTGTTTTACGCTCTTCTAGATTATAGACATCTGTCCTGGTTTCCTCCAGGCAGGACAGATGCTACTATCATACAACTGTTATGTGCTCTGCACCTATGTTGGTTTCCGGTTTTCGGCAACATTTTTGGTGACTCAGACCCATGACTTGTATATCTTGTTAAAGTTTTTTGTTAATCTAATATAGTAGGCTTCCCCTTTTTTATTTAAAAAAAAAAAAACAGTAATATAACCAACATAATCTCCACAATAACATAGAAAGGGTATAAGAACAACAACATAAATAGCACTATGATTCAGAAAGCAATGTTCACGGGCCTCTTTGAGATGGAAACCTCTAGTCAAGTAGTACTCTATTACAATAATCTCCAAGCTAGGGTTTTCATACCCTCGACCTTTATTTATACTAAATATGTCTATCAAGAGAAGCATATAGAGGAAGATCCTTCTAGAAGCAGAAACTTCTATTAGGTCGTCTTACATCCGCCTTATTCTATTTTATTGAAAGACCTTATTAATATTGACCTTTATTACATCCAAATATATTTCTCTACCTATGTGCGGGTTAGGACCCTAACATGTCTGCCCCCTTAAAAACAACCATGTCCTCAAGGCTTGAGATGTGGAAACTGTTGCAGAATGGTAACCGGTTCCCAAGTGGCATCTGCTGGAGTTGTATCTTTCCACTGGACTATCACTTCCTTGATGGTTATCTGCCATAGGTGATTCTCACGCTGGTCCAAAAATGCTTCTGGTTGTAGCCAAATGGATCCTTCTTCATCTAAATTAGGAAGGTTGGTTTGAATTTGGCACCTATTTCCAATCACCTTCTTTAAGCATGAAACGTAAAAAACAAAATGTAGCTTCAAATGACTGGGCAGAGCTAACTGATAGGAAACTTGTCCCACATGCTTGAGAACTATATAAGGACTATAAAATTTGGGTGCTAGCTTCTGAAAATTCTCAGCCTTGAGGGAAGTTTTATTGTATGGTTGCAGTCACAGAAACACCTGATACCCTTCTGCAAATTGACGTTTAGAGTGACCTTGATCTGCTTGTTGCTTCATGCAATTCTATGCCATGACCAAGTTCTCTTTGAGTGTACAGAGAATATCCTCTTGAACTATAAGTGTTTGGTCAACCACCTAGACCTTCGAGGTACCCGGTAAGTATGAGAGAACTAAAGGTGGATTATGTCCATATACTTCTTCAAAAGGAGTCATGCATGTAGTTGTATGGTAGGAAGTTTTGTACCACCATTCAGCTAGGGGTAACCATTGAGCCCACTGATTTTTCTTTTTAGAGGAAAAACATCTCATATATGTTTCCAAACATTTGTTGACAACTTTCATTTGACCATCATTCTAGGGATGATAAGTTGTGCTGAGATGCAATTGGGTGCCCTATAGCTTGAACAGTTCTTGCCAAAAATTTCTTGTGAAAGTTGGGTCACAATAAAAAACAATAGAGTGCGGCATGCCATGAAGATTGAAGACCTAGTCCATGAAAATTTGAGCCACCGTGGATGAGGTAAATGGGTGTTGAAGAGTGCAGAAATGAGCATACTTGGAAAGGCGATCCACAACCACCGTTATGACTGATTTATTTCCTGATTTGGGTAATACGGTAATAAATTCCATAGAGATATCCTTCCAAATAGCAGGTGGAATTAGAAGCGGTTGTAGTGTGCCTAGAGATTTGACTGTTTCTCCCTTATTGTGTTGACACACATCACATTCAATGACAAAATTACGGATGTCCTGTTTCATACCATCCCAGAAAAAAGAACGTTTGACCTTGTCATAGGTTTTGGTGAACCCGGAGTGCCCTGATGTGGCTGTAGCATGAATCTCAGAAAGTAACATGGATTTAATCTTTGATTATTTACTTAAATACAAACGGACTTTGTATCGAAGCTCATCCTGGAGACAAGAGTACCCTAGGGGAGATGGAGAATTGGTATGCAATTGTTGGATCATATGTGAACTTTTAGGATCTTGTAGCCATTCCTGGCGAACAGCTTGGAGCCAATTTGGTACAATGAAGGAAAGAGAAAAAAGGGATCCTTCTTCTTCATATTTTCGGGACAGTGCATCCGCCACCACATTGTCTTTTCCTTTCTTGTAAATGATCTCATAATCATATCCAAAGAGCTTAGTCACCCATTTTTTTTGCTCCCAGGAGGAAATGCGTTGTTCCAGAAAGTATTTGAGGCTTTGATGGTCTGTCTTAATTTGGAAATGTTGCCCCGAGAGATAAGGGTGCCACAGATCAACGACATGTAGAATAGCCAACATTTTCTTTTCATAGATGGGTTTGCCCAGATTCCTTTCAGATAGTTGCTTGCTGGTGAAGGCCAAAGGTCAACCCTCTTGCATAAGGACAACACTGATTCCTTTCCCTAAGTCATCACATTCCAACACAAAGGTCTTTGTGAAATCAGGAAGGGCCAGAACCAGAGTGGTGCATATGGCCATCTTCAAGGTTTGAAAATATTGAGCAGCGACTGGAGTCCAAGTGAAAGAGTTCTTTTTGAGGAGAGTAGTGAGAGGTACTACAATCTTTCCATAATTCTTAACAAACTTGTGATAATACCCTGTTAAGCCCATAAATCCACACAATCTTTTGAGAGTCTTTGGGTGCGGCCATTCTTGCATAGCTTCAATCTTTTTTGAAACCACACTGACGCCATCCTTGCCAACAAGATGACCCAAGTATTCTACTTTTGAGGCACCAAAAGCACATTTAGACTGTTTTAGGAAAATTTAGTGTTGAGAGAGTAGATGGAGAACTCGATCCACATGAGTAAGATGGTATGTCCAGTTTTTTCTATAGATGAGGATATCATCAAAGAAAACGAAGACAAAATGATGGAGAAAGGGACGAAAGACATGATTCATGAGGCTTTGGAAGGTAGAGGGGGCATTACACAAGCCAAAGGGCATGACCAAAAACTCATAGTGGCCCTCATGAGATTGAAAGGCTATCTTGGGAATGTCTGCCTCTTTCATACATATCTGATGATAGCCCAAGTGAAGATCAAGTTTAGTAAAGAATTGGGCACCACTCAATTCATCCAGGAGGTCATCAATGACAGGAATGAGAAATTTGTCTTTAATGGTCAGTTTTTTGAGGGCATGAAAGTCAGGACACATTCTCCAAGAACCTTCTTTTTTCAAGACCATGACTAGAGGAGAAGAGTAAGGGCTTGTACTTGGGCAGATAATGCCTACATTAAGGAGTTCCTGGACCATTTTCTCAATTTCAATTTTTTTTGAAAAGGGGTGGCGATACAGACGGATATTGGGAGGAAGGCTTCCAGGTACAAGGGGAATGGAATGATCATGAACACCATGGGAAAGAGGGAGTCCTTGGGGAGTGGAAAATACCATTTGATGTTTAGAAAGGAGGGCTTGGAGGTATTGTGGCACTGGGGGTGTCTTTGTTGCTTGTATGGCATGGAGTTGGGAAATGACACTAGAATGACCTTTTTTGAGCAGCTTTTCCATGTGATGGGAACTAATGACCTTAGCTGAACCAACAATGATGCCTTAGAATTTATACTGGTGGCCTTCCTAGTTGAATTGCATGGTTAATTCCTTAAAATCCATGAGAATGGGACCCAAAGTCCTTAGCCAGATTGCACCCAACACAATGTCACAACCACCCATGTCGATAGAAAACATATGGGATTTTAGGTGGTAGTCACCAATTTGGAGATGGACATTTTCACAACACCCTCCACATTTCATTGAACCACCATTGGCAATCATGATTTGGAAATTGTTGACGGCATGGATGTAGCAATGAGTTTCTTGGGCAATGCGGCAATGAATAAAATTATGGGTGCTTCAACTATCAACCATAATGATGACCTTCCAATGCTTGATGTAACTGATTAACTTGAGGGTTTGGGGAACGGAGAAGCCAGTGAGAGCATTGAGGGAAATGACCGGTTCTACTTTGGGAGGGTCTGAGGGAGGGGTTATGTCAGTGATTTCAGGTGACTCAGACACACGGGGAGTTTCAACATCCTCAGAGATGGCCATAAAAATATTTTGTTCCTTACACTTGTGGCCCGAGAAATATTTTTCATCACAATTATATCAAAGGCCTTTGAGTTGGCATTCATCCATTTCATCCCTGGTCAATTTTTGGATCTTTAATGGGGCAAAGCGAGTAGTGGGATTTATGGGTTTAGGGTGACAGATAAAGGAGGGTTTTGGGTTTTGAGAGGATACAACCTATTGTGCTTCTTTATCTCCTTTAGTAGCCTCCACCCAACTCAAGGGTAGAGCCATGAGGACATGGGTCTGAATCTCCTCCTTGAGGCCACTGATAAAACACTCTTGAAAGAAAGCATCAACCATTCCCTCTGTTCGAAAATCCAGGTGCTCAAAGGAAGCTATGGAGTCTTCTACTGTTCCTGATTGTTTCAATTTTGTCAAATGGCCCAAATCGTTGGTGTTAGTGTTAAAGAGTTCATAAAGCTCAGTCACAAATTGGGTCCAAGAAATATACCCTTGACGAGAAGTTTTTCTCCATTGCCTCCATTGCCAACATTCTTTATCTATATGGAGAACACCATACCAGAGTTTGGCCAAGTCATCTGTAATGTCGTATAAAGAGAAATAATGTTCCATTTGGGTTACCCAACCAGTGGGGTTTGAGCCATCAAATTTGGTCACATCCACCCATGGAAGGCGTAGGCCACATTGAAAGTGATGGTGCTGAAAGGTATGGGAGTGGGAGGATTTTTCACCTTCAATCTTTGGAGGTGCATCAGAGAAAGGGTCATCTATAGGGATCTTCAGTTTAGTGCAGAGTGATGCAAAGAAAGATTCAAGCTGGGTGGTTATTTCTTGTTTGACTTCCTCCATTGAGGACTGGATGGTTGTATTTATGGTTGTATTGATGGTTGTATCGATGGAGACAACATTGGCACTGAGTTGTTTTACTTCTTTTTGGGTCTCGAGGATGTTGATTAAGGTCGATTGTCATTGATGTCAACCCTTGAAGAAAGACCCGTAGCACAAAGTTTTGGGTAATGGACCCAATAGTGTTTTATGTAAATATGACTCATTATTGTTTTGTCATGGTTGATAAGAAGTAAATATGGATGAACTCCAAAGTGGTCCCCTTATGGTGAAAGCCCTCACGGGAAGACACTTTGTGGAGTAAGAGAACCCATACTTAATTATGGAATAATGAGATGAAGGAAAGTGAATTTGTCAGGGAAAATATCCTATATGGATATTTCTTGTCATTTCATTTGTGGTGGTATGTGGAACGTCACATAATTCCTCACGGTTAGAGAGTTATGGCCATGAGAAGTTGGAGACCCCAGGTTTGGGTAATGGACCCAAGTTTGTTTGATGGGTAATGGTATGAGTTATGATATATTTTTAGATAATAATA
>ML789074.1:14141-31085 GCA_009831015.1 Picea engelmannii | reverse complement strand
ATTATTTCAATAATAATTTTAATGGATAAATTAGAAGTGGACCCAACCCTAAAATAAGGAAAGTGGGGCCAAGTGACCTAGAATATGTTTTTAAGGAAGCTACTTGGAGAGTATAAATAAGAGGCAAGGCTCTCTTATTTGAAACACACTTGAAAATATTGAATATCTATAGGTGTATGAGGTTTACAAATGATATCTAAGCCGAAATTCTGAGGAAAATGAAGAAAAGAAGGCCGAAATGCAAGGAAGGATAAATTATTTTGATGGTGCTTTCTAAGGTATGTTATTTTCAAGTCATCTCACCATTTTCACTATAACCTTTTTTCTATAATTATTCAGATCCTGAAATTTATAGGAAAGTGAGAAAACATATCCAAGTATCTGTGGTTCAAAATTCAGCTTGTGGGTCATTGTATTTTGGAAGTTACGCTCTGTTGAAAATAGGGTTTGTGGCCAGTCCTGAAACTAGTCAAAATCAGTTGTTTCGGGTAAAAACGTCATAACTTCTTCATAACAGATCCAAATTAAGTGAGATCAAATGTGTTGGTTAGGGTACTGTCTTTAGTATGCTTTGTAACAGTTTTAGATCATTTCATCAAATATTTTGTGCGGGGAACTCTCTACAAGGTCGCTCTCTAGAATAAGACAAAATTCAGCAAGGTATGCCATTTTTGCTATAACTCCTTTTTTGAGAGGTTCCAAGTAGTGCCACTTGGATGAATTGCATAAAAAATACTGAAGAACTTTGCGTATCAGTTTCAGATCTTTATACATTACAGGTTCAAAGTTATGATTACTTCAATTTAGGGTTGTTGACTAATCCAAAACTAGGCATGTGAGACTAAAGAAAAGTTTGATGAAAATGCTAGTTTCTTGTTGTTAAAGTTAATGAAGGTTTGCAGAAATGTGATCAGAAACACTAGGTTTATTACAGAGATACAAATCAGATTTTGATGATGAAATTGATGAGGGCTTTTGGTTGAGGTACATGTTGAGTACATGGTTGAGATAGTAGTTGATGAGTTGGCACATACATGAAGTGTATAGTTGATGATGTTGGTACATATTGACGAGTCATAGTTGATGAGTAGTTGACACATGATTGGTACATACTTGGTACATGGTTGGATGCACTTGTTTATGGTACATGTTGATTACAGGTTGGTGCATGATTGATGCACTTGTTTATGGTACAGGTTGATTACAGGTTGGTGCATGGTTGATGCACTTGTTTATGGTACAGGTTGATTACAAGTTGATGCATGGTTGATGCATGGTTCAGATTTATTGGTACAGGTTTACAACAGTATATATCACAGTGATAGTGTGATAGTGGTTCCATCATTCTACTTCTACTTCAGGGTGGTAGGACGGGGCAAGGACAGGTGGTTGTAGCCACCTTCCGGTTGTAGCCGGAGGACATTGGGGGTTGTAGCCTCCTTTTGGTTGTAGCCAAAGATTTGGGGAGTTGGAGATTCCCTCAAGTTGTAGTGTAAGAAACTAGGAGGTTGGAACCTCCTTCCAGTTGAAGCTGGAAAACAAAGGAAGTTGGTGCTTCCAATGAATGTAATTCTTCAAGACATATAAGAAAAATCATTCTATGGTTTTCTCTCGATTTGGGTTTCCACGTAAAACATTGGTGTACTATGCATGTGTGTGATTGTTTATTTATTACTTCTCATTATTGGATAATAATTCTACATTGATATAACATTTGAAGAAAAAGGATTATAATTACGTTATTACTGATTCACCCCCCCTCTCAGTAATCCAACAGAGGAGACCAGATTGCATGGTTTTGAAGCGAGCTTCCAGGTCTTGGCTACGGGTATGGGCCATAAGGATGGGTGAACTAAAAAGGGGCGAGCGGGGTCAAATTCTTTTCCAAAAAATGATATGGATGAATGTGATAAGGGAGAAGAGATGAATCCAATGGAATAGGTCTCAAATAATGGTGAAATAATTTCCAGACATTTTTTTTTTTACACCTGCGGAGTTATACTCCAGTCTAAAGAATACTGCAGTGATGAAATTCCCAAATGCTTAACTAGTAAGAAAAGTGTAGTGATTTGACAACACGAACACAGTTGTGCGGCAATAGATCTTGCCTATTTTAATTTGTTTATGTTTCTGTCCCCCCAAGGGTTAGGTATTCAAGGGTTCTATAGACAAGGGTTTTCCCTGTGCTATAGCTCTCTAATATACATGTGGGGTCCAAAAATAGTACTCGACCCAATATCTCAGGGCACTAACTAAGGAGGATAGACCGTACCCTTAGCTATACTACTCGACTACCCAGGTACTAGAGAGTATCCTTCCGAGTGTTGTTCTCGACGACACTATAGCAGTCAGGAAACCAATTGGTTTATCTAAAGAGGGCTTCAGGAAATCTAGGTAGATCCATACACAGGTGATATCTAATGTGCTACCACTCGAAGGGGTACCAGTAGGGGTTACAAGGGTGGCCAATAGATGTGCACTTAAGAACCACTTATATTTCCTGCGTGTATGAATCCCTCAACCGTGGGTTTATGCATGTAATGACAGATCTCTGTGACTTAAAGACGTCGGAATACATCTCTACCTTGAAAAAAAATTCCCACAATTTCTACCAAGGAAAGTGATCTGATACCACTTGTAATATACCAGATATAAAAAGTATGCAGAACATAAATAAAATGCTAGAAATGGTAGAATAATAGTAATATAACCAGCATAATCTCCACAATAACACAAAAATGATATAAGAACAACAACATAAATAACACTTTGATTCAAAAAGCAATGTTCACGGGCCTCTTCGAGGGGGAAACCTCCAGTCGAGCAACGCTCCGTTACAATAATCTCCAAGCTAGGGTTTTCATACCCTTGACCCTTATTTATACTAAATATGTCTATCAAGAGAAGCATCTAGAGGAAGATCCTTCTAGAAGCGGAAGATTCTATTAGGTCTTCTTACATCTGCCTTATTTTATTTTGTTGAAAGGCCTTATTAATAATGACCTTTATTACATCTGAATATATTGCTCTACCTATGTGTGGGTTAGGACCCCATCAGGATAATTCAAGTGTGGTAACATCGAATTGACAAACAGATGCATGTGTTGCATATCTGTCATGAAGTATTTTATCTTTCCCTTCAGTCGTTTGAATCTCCTTTCAATCTCCCATACATATTCTTTGGGTTTCTGTTTGATCTCTATCATCTTGTTCATGTATTGATCCTTTGAACTTTGTTTTTGGAACTCATTTATCACCATCTTCTTGATATCTCCAATCGTTCTGGTTGTCCTTGGAAGACTCTTTCCAACTAGACTCATATACCAATCCAATGCGCGATCTCTTAATGTGATAGCTAACTGTGCAAGTTTAGTGTCCTCGTCTGTGATCTATTTTGCTTTCCAAAACATTTCATAGTTAAATAGGTGCTTCTCTGGGTCCTCCGACGCTTCTCCTTTGAATTATGGTAACATGATGGTGTGATCATGTCCTACCATATTAAATGTTGAACTACTACCTCCGCACAGTGTAGATACTTGACTACTGCGTTCTGAACTGGCTCCCCTAGTTGTTATTCCTTGTGTATATGTACTTCTTGCTATCTTCCTTCTCCCAAAATTCGGTTGTCTAAACAGTGGTGTTCTTCTTGGTGTGTTAGTCGCACATGGATTTATGGGTTCCACACTAACATTGATATGGATAGAAGTGGTTCCTTCTATTTATTCTCTTGGACCTCTCGTATTCCTCTCATATGTTGTGTGCAGGATTTTGTCAATATTCTCCACATCCTGAAGATCCTCTACCTCCTCTTCATCACTTTCCAAGCCATCCCTCGCAGCTACGACCCTCTTCTTGTTGTTCACCTTATATTGGTAGGGTACTCCACTGCACGTCTTTCCATTTGTCGCCATGATATTCTTGATCTGGTCTTCTTCCATCATAATTGGGTCCAAGGCCTCCTACTTATTTCCTTTATCTCCTTCTCCTTCCATTTTGCCTTTTCCTGTCAGTGCTTCCCCCATGCACGTAGGGAAGTTTAGCTATCTCACTCCATTTTCATTACACCTTTTTTATATAGAAATATATTAATGGACGTATATAATGATCTGATGCACCTAACTCGAGGTCCCTTCAATAATTCTTGTTTAGTTTCACTATACAACTTTGTTGTGTCTACTGCAAAATTTGTGATAAATATGACAACAATGTTGTCTAGACAGAAATATATTGCGCACGTAAACTTATTATCAACTCGTTGTAGCTGCACGATCTCTTTAGGATTCCACTCTAGTTGTTTGATCTGATTCTTAGTATTCTTATCTTTCAATATTTTTATCCACTCCTGCAATATGTGTGGGAAATCACAGAAAAATAATTCATGCAAGTCAATGAATACGTACTTGTCCAGATATTTGTGTAGTGTTAACTTCAGGTTTTTTTTATCTTTCTGCGCAAACTCTAGATCCTTTGTCTTCAACCAACTCTCTATATCTTCCTTCATGGGATTCCATGGTCTCAACACCCCCCTTTTAGAATCACATTCTTTCACCTTCTTGTCATCTGATCCCATATTCTCTTGATGCTTATTTAGAAGATCTCATACGCTCAATCCCATTCTTTTCCAATCAATCGACAACAAAACCATTTTTTGGTTTTTCCCTTTTATATATCTAGTATAATGGTCTTGAGGATTCCTTATGTGGTATTCTAATTCTCATTAACCCTTAGAGTTTGACCTTGGTTCATAACTAAGAAGCTTCCCAACAAAATCCCTTAAAGACTATCGTCCCCTCTGGTAAAACAGAAGGCAACGCAGTACATAGAGTGCATTGCAAAGTCTCACCCAATATAGTTGTATGGGTGGCTGCAATACTCAGGTGTTTGCAACCTAAGAGTGAGAGAGATCTGTGGTTGTGTCGTAACTCTATTCAGTCCATCTAACATTCAGTGATAAAATTCATTCTAGGCATGCATGCAAAATACCATATCTACTTAACTACTTCATTCATTCAACATTCATCAACTAATAAGACATAAATATGCCTTCATTGATTCATATAACAAAGTTTTATTATGGTTCACCCCCTCCTGGGCTACATCCACAAATATTTGGCTCTCATATTTTATTATAGTTTGGAAATATTGCATGTCACGTGTGGTTACAATCTTAGTTCTCCCTCCTTCCCACATGCTCCTTGATCCCTATGAGGATTACTAGATCGCACCAAGATCCTCAACCTATGATTTAACCCTCGGGATCGAGTCACTCACTCCTTCCTTATCTCACTAGCTTAATGAGCCATACAACTCTTACATTTCTCTCTCTTTTTGTTTTTTTGTCTCTCTTGATCTCTCTGTCTTTCTCCTCTTCTAAGTACTACTTATTTATATCTTCAGATCACCAACCATTACAATGAATTACAAAAACCCTAACCCTAGAGTTGTTAGGTCTTCCATGCATGTGCGCATGTTGCTTTTCCTTCCATATGTCTTTTTCCTCTTGCATGCGTCTCCTCAAAAAATAGTCATTCTTTTTTATTCGGCCTGCATCCAACAAATCCTTTAACTTTGAGAAATATTTTCTCGTTTTCTCAATAAAACCCTGTGAAAACAAACTATTAACTTGCCGGGAGTGAAATGAGGCTTGTGTTTGGATTGTTTCTTATTCATACATTTTGGAATACCCTAGTGGAAAACTAGTTCATTGTGCCTCCCACATCTTCAAATTATCAAATAAAGCTTGAAACTCCTTTTTCTTCTCATATTTTACTTGAGACTCTGCCAAAAAACTCAAGTATCTCTTCATGTTGATCTTTAATGACATACAATTGTGAATAAAATAATACCTATAAGGATGATAATTTAGTATGTATTTTCATTAATTCCTTCATTAGGATTTTTGAATTCTCAATTTTGATTTTCATTTCTTATAATTGAGCACTCAAGGTATCCACTTGATTGTCATAATCTTTTCTCATTTTTTCTCTCTTTAAGAAAAATGGCTACTTGTCTATCATGCTCACTTTTAATCTCATCTATTTTTGTTGTCAACTTTGAAATGATATTTTGAGAGAGATTATTTTCTTTTTAAAGATCCTTTTGTTGAGATTCATGTTTTTGTGACCAATTGTCTTCTTTTACCTTCTGTTGTTATTGAATTTCTTTCACTTTTTTCTTCTCTTTCTTTAAGTGGTTATACAATCTACCTATAGACCATTTATTTGCATTGGAAAATGGTACTAAGGCATCAAAAACTTCCTCTTCAAATTCTTCATCATTTAAATTTGTAGCATTCCATAGTCGGGTTACTTCTTCTGTAATATCTTCATGATGGGTAATTTTCCTTTTTTTGGACTTTATCCTTTCTATAGTTTTGGTTTTATCATAGTTCTCCAAAGACAAAACAATATCATGTATATATCGGATGTTGTCAATATATAAATAGGTTGCAACCAAACTTCCTATAATTGAAGTTATGGGAGTAGTATCAATAGGATTAGTAATTAGAATGACCATTGTTTGAGAGTGCTCCATATCTATGTTGGTGTTGAATTATATGTTCACTTTAGGAAACTTAGTAGCAGTATGGGTAGTTATTCAACTTGCATCTTCTTTTCTTATTACAACCTTCTGATGTGAAATTTATCCATCTATTCTTCTATTGTGGAAACATTGTGATTTGGTTTCGTTTCAAATTTGGATAATTTATCCTCATCTGTAACTTCATCCATCTCAATTTCTCCAATTCCTTGTTTTCCATTATTTTCCTTAAGAAAATATTTATTTCTTTTATCTTTCCATTCAATGAAGTTTAATAAATTAGAACTATTTCTAATTGCATCATTTCTCTGAGATAGTTCATGAAAACTTGTGGCTCTCTGAAGGATAATGTCAAAGGAGTCATTCTCATGGATATATTCTTTTCTCTTGACTATAGAACAATGCTTTCTAACAACCTCTGTTGGATCATGTTTTTTAAAATTTCCTTGGGACAACCATATTCTATATAATTGATCAACTTCCTTTTGATCATGTTTTTCATTTAATAAGTTATAAATTCCTAGTGAAATTGGGAATGTAGGTCATTGCTCTTTTTGATATTTTGACAAAGTGGATGCAATGCTGACACTGACAATTTGATATGTGATTTTTCTTAATGCTATCATGTTTGTGACATACATGGGAAATATATAAGGATCTACTTCACAACCAATATTGATATGTGACATACAAACTAGTCACCAATTTCTTTTATAACATTCATGGGCTCTTGGGTGAATCTAGGGGCTGGTTGATTTTTTAAAAGAATATTCAAGGGAATAATAAAGAAATTACATATTTCATAGTTATTTTTGTCACTGATGGACGATGTCTCAACACTTTGAATCTTGGGATTTTGATAATTAGAAGTTTTATTTTCCTCTGTGGGATATATCCCATGTGCAATTACCGCATTGATTATGAAATATGAATATATGGCATGCTATAGGGAACTATTTGACGCATTGTGCACTTTAGTTGACCCATGGGCTCTCTCCTTGGTGCCTTTCGTGTGTTTTTATTACTCGACATATGAATGAAACCTTTGGTGAGATGGTCTAACCTTGTATGCTTGAAAACTGAGGCTTGATGGTGACTGTCCCAAAATATTTTAATGAAAATAATTAAAGAGTGTTTGGGTTTACACATGACTTGGATATGGTGATGGCTTAGCAAATTAGTTGTGACATAGGGTTTGGATAATAAAAGCGAAAAAAATTTAGATCACAAATTTTAGAATTAATATAAAAATATTAATTTAAAATTATATATAAAAAAGTTTTAAAATAATATAATTATATTAATTATTTTCAATGAAAAATACTATGGGTTTAATTCAATATGGCATGATACATTTAGACAACTTTGGAGCTTTTTCGTAATACTTAAAAAATCCAAAGAATTGTAGGACTTCACCACATTGATAATTTAAGATTATAGAAGAGATTTCAACAAAGTTTGATGCAAGGATTCAGAGGCTTGACAAAATTGGCAAAGGACTTATAGGTTTTAGACAATGAGAATCTTACGTAAAATGACACAAGGATTTAAAGTTAGCGAGGATGGTATAATTTTGGTGAGAGACAATAAATATTGGAAATGTAAATTTTTGTCCTAACAGATATCATTATTGCAGTTGATTTCCCACATTTTAGAGCAGTACAAGTGAATTTCCTCCTCAGAGAGAGAGAAACTCCAAGCTAAAAGGGGGAAGGGGGTAACTGCACAAAAAACATCAACTAAATAAGTAGACATGAACAATCCTTAACAATATCTTGGAGGTTGTTATTGATACTTTTTCACTTCTTATTCAATATTACCAGAGATTATATTATCCCAATTGAAAATATTTCATGTGAGGACTTGGTGGATGAGAGGAACCCAACCCAACTTGAATTTTAAAGAATCATTTTTGTTGTATAGATGAAAAATAATGATGGAAACCAACATGGGGGTTTTCCTTAGTCTAGGGACATGGTAAATATTGTCTCCTAGTATTTTAAAAGAGTTGGGGTCATACCTCCATTCTTTAATTAAATCAACCATCTGTATACCTATCCACGACTACACATGCAACCCATTTACTATTAAGGAAACCCTACACACACACACACACATTACTTGTACATTTATCCCCATGTATGACCCCCACTTGGGGTCATATCATATGCATTTAACCACATATGTTCCCCCCTTGGGTCATAACATAATACCCTCCTTCAAAATGATTTGTCCTCAAAGCTTTCAAATTAAAGGATTCACATGTTATGAAACCAAGTAATATGATTTTATTATGTTCTTTCTTTCTTCTTTCCATTGATGATGATTCATCCATCCAAAATCAATTCTTTGCAGTGATAATCCCTGGTGGCTAGTTGTTGCATAATTTTATTTCCCTTGATTCCATGTATTGTTGTTTAAGATTCTCTAATTTGTAGTAGATGTTGTTATACGATAATATCTTATTGAATAATGGTTTTGTGATGACTTGTTCCATGAATATTGATAATTATTACATCTTCTTCCTGATAATGTTGATATCAATCGTCTTGTCTTCCTTGAAATATTTCTCAATAATGAAGGTGTCGATATGGTTTCACATTTGATGATTTTCCATCACTCTTCACATGCATTCATCTATATTATTTTTAGAGACAATGCAATAGTCTACTCTCTTTTCTTGGTCTTTGATTACTCTAGTCTTTGAGATAATATCATCATATTTTCCATGTGCATCCTCTAGATGAAGTTCAACTTCTTCAAGTATCTTCCAATGACCTACTTGAATCTTGTCTCCTTTCTCCTTTTGAAGCTACAATGTCACTCCATTTATCAAATTTTGAATTCCTTATTCAAATATGTATTTCATTTCTAATTTTAACTCATTAGTATTTTTGGATTCCTCAACCTTCTTGCAAATTTCCCCTTCAAGTATATTGGTAGAATCTTCATCTAATATCCTTTCTTTTTCTTGATTTTTACAATGCTTCTTTTATTTTTTCAATCTCTTAACCTCATCTAATAGTTTTTTTTTTATTATGGTTTCGTAATCTACATATTTCTTCATCTTTCTTTTTTAATTCTTCTCTTGTCTCATCCTTTTCCCACTTCCCTTTACTACTCATTCCATGTTTTAATTTTTGAACGTCTTTAACAAGTGCTTCATTAAGGTCTCATATCTTGTATAGCTCATCACCCTTCCTCTTGATCTCTTCTTTTTCTTCTTTCAACTCTTGAATTTTATACATCTCCTCCCTTTTTGTATCCTTGATCCATTTATTTGAGAATATTTTTTCAAAAACAATCCATGTGGGTGAGATTTTAGTACCTTTGTCAAGGCTAGCCCACCACTTGAAAGCTTCATTAGTTGAAAATTGTTGTCATAAAGGGTGTAAAATCAGTTTTATGTATCATCCTCAACCCTCCCATGGGATGTATTTCATCTTTATATTCATCTCCACTAAACTTAGGCATTGTCATTAATGCTTAATTTAGGTCTTACCCAAACATTCAACTTATAACTTAAATATATTAAGAATTTAAATCTAAAATAGTTACAAAACTTGTTCCGATAAAATATCTATATGTTCTCTTTCCAATGGATTTTGAATTAGCTCAATTGAACATCCCAATCAAATTTTATGATAGTTTTAAATGAACATACCTTTGAAACCCTGATTTGGAGTCTGTCCTTTTGGATGACATTCCTTCTTATGTATTTCTGAAATTTCGGCTCCTATAAGTTTGAATTTTTTTCTTATAGTACTCTGATATGTCTTCTCTACAATGCCATAGATCTGATCAAAATTTGATGTGCCAAGTGAAATTTATGGTAACTTTCCCAAACCATGTTTATTTTTGGTCTTCCCTGGAGAGCGAACTTGTACATAATGCCATGTGTCCATTATTTAATACCTTATTCTGAAATTTGTACTAGAAGTACTAATTTCAACTATTTTCACTAAATTTGAATCCTATCTGAAGAAAATATGAATGTCTTACCTAGAACACCTTTTTGAGACTAGTTATAGGACTAGTAAAAAACCCTATCTTCCACAGGGTATATCTCCAAAAGTATAACGACCCAAAAGATAAAACTTGTACAATAGATACCTAGATATGTCGTATAAATAACCTCCATGTTTATCCATCTAAATCATCCCAAAACAATTTATAGCAAAAATCCCAATATGACTCGTTCAAAACTAAATTCAGGATGAGTCAAAAACCCTATTTTCCATAGGTTATATCTTGAAATTCTAATGACCCAAAAGTTGAAATTTGTACCATATGTGTGTGTGTGTTTGTCTTTTAAACAACCTCCATGTTTCACTATTTGAATCGTCCTTGAAAAAATCATAGCGAAAAAACTAAGATGACTTTCTTGTAGAATAAAAACCCTAGGATCGATGCTCTGAAACGAAATGTTACGTACCAAATGATTAATATATCATGATAGCATAAAAGAACACACCATGTAAAACAATTTGAGAATGGAAAAAAACTACAAGATAGATAATAGAGATACATTATATAATAACTTCTTAAATAATAGGAGAACCTCCTCCAAATACCCAATTGCATTCATACATCACAATTCACATGTACTCAATAATGAATACACAATATCTATATATACCTATTCACACCTACACATGAGGCCTCATTACTATTATTTCGACCCTATTACATATATATTTACATGTTACATGTACATGTATCCCCATATATTCAATTTCTTGGGGTCATATCATAGACATTTAACCCTATATATGCCCCCTTTGGGTCATAATAGGTTGCCCTTCTAAGTTCAGGTAACTAGTGTGTATAACCTCATTGATATCCTTAGAGTCGGCCTCAAAATGGATTGAAAATTCTATATTCTTGATCCTTCCTTCTTTCCAAATCATATTGGGTCTTTGTCCTCTTCCTCACATATTTACTCTACTCCCCTTATTGAAGAAGCTCATCTATTGCCATTTCATATAGTCAATTAAAATATTGATGTAATATACAACATGTAGTAAATAAACATACTTTGCTAAATTTTGTTGAGTATGATTAACAAGGATCTCACTATAGTGTATAAGACAAAGCATGCAACAAGGGAAATGGAAAGGGGAAGTTACTAATGAAATAGGAAAGCAACTCATGCATACATGTTATTCTTTACTTCAACCTATTAAAAAAATTATTTCAAAGACTTCGTTATGAGATTCATATTATGTTGAAATTTTCATGCCAAAGTACTTCTATATTCCTTAATAAAAATCACAATAGGGAAAACATAAATAGGGAATGTAAAATGGTAAGAACGGAAGATTTAAATAACTTTGTTATATTATATAACACCTCTATGTATAAGTGTTACCATAATAGATTTTGGGTTATTTTTCTTTATAAAAACTAAGGATATATCGATCAAAATCATGGAATAATTTATGGAAAGTGAAAACATGAGGAATGAGCTTAAATATGTGTCTAAATCAATATTCTAGACCTCAAATCATCCACAAATATCACTATATATTCATTACCATTCGTGGTTTTTTAAATGATAGTAAAATATATATATATGATCATTCAAACATCAAAATTAATTGGGCATGAGAATCAGGGTTTGATATACCCTATATTTCAACCAAACCTAGGTCTAACCTTGTATCAACCTTTAACTATTGAGTAAAACAAGTTTTAACTTTTAACTAGTGGCTAAAATTGCTTGTTTTTCCATTCATTTTTACCATCAAACAAAACAAATAATTTCTATAAAATAATTTCTTATAATTTTGACTTGATCCCAAGACATCAACACAAATTCAATGCATTCAAACCATTAACATGGTGAGCTTAACCCAAAAAAATTAATCACGGTCAACCATTCCCAACAATGTTTCCAATTTGCAAATACCAAAACCGGGCATGCATAATTGAGACAATAATGGAGTATGGAAAGTGGAAATAATGGAGAATAAAACAAAATGAATAAAAATCATGTCTATGTAAGCCCTTGAAGCATGGGTTTTCACAGTATTCACAACAAAAACTTTAAATACCATCCATTCACTAAAACCCAAACTATTACCAATTCAATTCACTAAGAAAAGAGGGGAAAGAAGGGGAAAATAAACTCATATTGAGCGAGCAACTTATATTTGAGCCAAATTAATTAATTTATCAACGAAATGAACCTACAATAATGCTTAAAAAACTACATGGGTAATTACCTCATCCGAAAGTTTTCTTTTATATCAATCTAGAACTCAAATATGTTGCACAACGACTTGGTCATAATTCAATTGCAGCTTAAATGAAACAACTGAGCTTCGAACTCAAATATTTTATAACACCAAATGAGAAAAAAAGAAACCATAATGAAATCCAAGGGTGGTAGTATACGTGTTCGAAGACATTAATGTCCCACTCATTCCATATTAAAGGCATGGATTTATGTAATAGTCAACTCATTATTCTTATGCCACCAATCTCATATCACATCCAAGGTTATCTGTGTTGGAAAATTGATTGTCATTGATGTCAACTTTAGAGGAAGTATAGAAGCCTCTATAAGTATTGGGTATAATTGAAGAAGTCTCCAAATTGGTCCCCTTATGGTGTATCTTTAAGAATGGCCCTCACAAGAAGATACTTTGAAGAAGTCTACAAGAAACCCATAGGTATGGTCATGAGACCCAAAGTTGACTAAGGAAAATGAGGTTGAAGAATACTTCAAGTGTATACAAAACCCTCATATATGGATATCCATCATCATGTTGTACATCATGTAGTTGCTTGCGGTTGAGGAGTTATGAGGTCATCAAGATGGAAAACCTGAAGAGTGGTTACGAATCCCCTAGACAATGACAAGTCATTAATTAAAAGGGTAATGTGGTAATAACATGAAACTACAGGTCGAACCTAAAGTTAAAGAAATAATTCACATGAAAAAGTATAAATACACTTCAAGAATCCTCTCATTCTTACACAAACAAGTTCAATGATTATCTATCTTTCAAGAGATATTTTGGTTTATCTTTTCGTAATATATCTGAGGTAGTGAAGTCTAAGGTAGTGAAGACTGACATAGTGAAGGGAAGTGAAATAAAAGTTGGAATTTTTTTTTATAAGGTTATCTTTGAGTTGCAGTGGAGAAGGGTGTAGAAATCCAAGCATCACAGTGGAGAAAAGTGTGGACATTCGTGGGTTGACAATGTACAGGTTGTAGATATGTGAAAAGGGCTTGAATTATATGGTATCTCTTGTTTGTTGAAGATGGCATGCACCATGTTGGTTTGTTGAGATGAGATTATATGCTTCAGGTCTTCTTCATGAGTAAAGGTATGTATTTTGTGTTCTTTTTTGAGGCTTGTATCATGGATGGTATGGCACATGCTTAAGGCATGTCTTGGAGGCCCTTAGTTTAGGTTCATATCTTGATGATATTGATACATGCTTGACACATATCCTTATTACATTGTGTATGGATGTTATGGTTCATTTTTAGAGGAACATCTTTGCTATATTGGTATATATTGAAGGCATATACTTGGTATATGATCTTGGTTGTTATGGTGCATACTTGAGGTATATTTTTGAGACATTGGCACATCTTAGATACTTGGTATATGGTATGGTATATGCTTGAGGCATATCTATCAGACAGTTGGCTTAGATTGATGGAACATTAGTATGGATTGTTGGTTTTCATTGATTTCAACCATTAGAGAGTGATATTGTAGATTGATGTCAACGATTAGTGATTTATGTCAACCCTTGGAGAATGTCTGGTAGAGAATTCTGGTAGCACAAAGGTTTTGGTAATGGACCCAAGGTTGTTTCATGTATAATGTTATGTTTTTTAATATATTTTAAGTTAATACTATTCTATATTGATATTAGATATCATTCCATTTCCGGTGGTATGTGGAACGTCACATAACTCCTCATGGTTAGAGAGTTATGGCCATGAGAAGTTGGAGAAAGCAGGTTTTGGTAATGGACCCAAGTTCATTTGATGGATAATGGTACGAGTTTTGATATATTTGCAGGAAATAATATTCTATATGGATAGTAAATGTCATGCCATTTCCAGTGGTATGTGGAACTTCACATAACTCCTCACGGTTAGAGAGTTATGGCCATGTGAAGTTGGAGAACCCTCATTAGTCATCTAGAAGCCCCAAAAGGTCAAAGTAGTCAAAGTGGTTTAAGAGATTTTAGAAGGTAAATAATAAAGTGAAGTGATGAGTGTACTATAATTCAAAGTGAATACAAAATAAAGAATTTAAATAATAAATTTAATGGAGAAATTAGAAGTGGGTTAACCCTAAAATAAGGAAAGTGGATTAAGACGGTTAAAAGGTAACCCCTTGAGGAAGCTACATGAAAGTATAAATAAGAGGCAAGGCTCTCTCATTTTATTCACACTTGAGAATATTGAATATCTATAGGTGAATGAAGTAACCAAAACATATCTAACCCAAATTTCATAGGGAAGGTGAAGAAAAGAACGTTGAAATTCAAGGGAGGATAAATTCTTTTGATGATACTTTCTAAGGTATGTTATTTACAGGCCATCTCACCATTTTCACAATAATTGTTTTTATAGAATGATTCATACCATGAAATTGGGAGGAAAATGAGGAAACATATCCAAGTATCTATGGTACAAGTTTCAACTTGTGGGTCGTTGTATTTTTGGAGTTACACTCTGTGGAAAATAGGGTTTGTGGCTAGTCCTGAAATTAGTCTAAAACATGTGTTTAGGGTAAAAATGTCATAAATTATTCATAAAAGATCCAAATTTAGTAAGACAAATGTTTTTGGTTACATTAAATTATGTATTATTTTGTGTACAATTTTTAGATCCATGCAACAAACATTCCGGGTGGGGCACGCTCTACAAGTTCGCTCTCTAGAATAAGCCAAAATTCAACAAGGTATGTCATTTTTTGTATAACTCATTTTATGAGAGGTTCCAAGTAGTGAAATATAGAGGAATTGCATAAAATTCACTGACGAACATTGTGTACCATTTTCATATATTTATTCATTACAGGTACATAGTTATGATTATTTCAAGTTAGGGTTTTTGACTAATCCAAAATTAGGCATGTGAGACTAAAGTAAAGTTTGATAAAAATTCTAGTCTCTTGTTGTTAAAGTTAAGGAAGGTTTGCAGGTATGTGATCTTATATGCCAACTCTATTATAGTGTTACAAATCATATTTGGATGATGAAATTGATGAGGGTTTTTGGTTGAGGTACATGTTGGGTACATGGTTGAGACAAGTAGTTGATGATTTGGCACATACATGAGGTGTGTAGGTTATGATGTTGGTACATATTGATGTGTCATAGTTTATGTGTATTTGATACATTATTGGTACATACTTGGTACATGGTTGGAGGCACTTTCTAGTAGTATTGTTGACACATGGTTTATGGATGATGTAGAATACTTGTCTTGGTATATTATTATAAGCACATATTGATCTTGGTGATGATTATGAGTTGTTGTGGTATGCTTGGTTGATGGACATCTTTGAGAGTTGTCTTGGTGATTGATCTTGGTGAGTAGATCTTATTTGATTGATAAGATTGTTGAGACAAGTTGTTGTGATAGGTTGTTTGGATAGGTTGTTATGACAGGTTATTTGTACAGTTTTGGTGCATGGTTGATGCACTTGTTCATGGTACAGGTTGGTGCATGGTTGATGCACTTTTTTATGGTACAGGTTGATTACAGGTTGTTTGGTACAGGTTGGTGCATGGTTGATGAACTTGTTTATGGTATAGGTTGATTACAAGTTGAGGTACTGTTTGATGCATGGTTCAAGTTATTGGTATAGTTTGTTTGGTGCAGGTTGATTGGTACAGGTTTACAGTAGTATATCTCATAGTGATAGTGTGACAGTGGTTCCATCATTCTACTTATACATAAGGGAGGTTGGACGGGACAAGGACAGGTGGTTGTATCTTGTAGCCTCCTTATAGTTGTATCCAGAGAATTGGGGAGTTGTAGCTTCCCTGAGGTTGTATCCTAAGAAACTAGGGGGTTGGAGCCTCCTTCTAGTTGTAGCCAGAGAATAGGTGAGTTGGAGCGTCCTTCAGGTTGTAGCCTGAGAAAGTAGGGGGTTGGAGCCTCCTTCCAATTGTAGCTAGAAAACAAATGAAGTGTGTGCTTCCAATGAATGCAATTCTTAAAGACATAGAAGAAAAAACATTATGTGGTTTTCTCCCGCTTTGGGTTTCCATGTCAAACAATGGTGTATTGTGTATGTGTGTGATTGCTCATTTGTTCATTTTTTATTTACTCTAAAACTATTGGATGATAATGCTACATTGATATAACAATTTCATTTTATGGTGAGAAATGATTAAATTTCTCTATTACTGATTCAC
>ML789074.1:0-14125 GCA_009831015.1 Picea engelmannii | reverse complement strand
CAATAATCCAACAATTGGTATCAAAGTCGGTTCCTTCAGGAAAATATTTAACCATTGGAAGGAGATCATGGATTATTCTAAGAATAGATTACCAATGTTTAATGGTCAGAATGGTTTTAAGTATGATATGTGGAGGAGAAGGACATAAGTATTTTTATAGGGACACGGAAATTATATTTGGCTATAAGTTGTTATAGGATATGACACTTCAACAAGGGAAAATACTGTAGCCAATAAGGAATTGAAGAAGAAAAACAAAATAGAAATGGATTTCATCTGAGAAGGATTAGCTAATCTGGTAAGAGAAAAGGTTGGTAAATATTCATCAGTCAAAGAACTCGGGGATAAGTTACATGACATATATTCTTCACTGATTGCAGATTCATAAAATGCCAAGAAGATGTAGATATAGTCTACAAATCAAGAAGAATTATGTTCACCATTTCAAACAAATTTAGAATATGAAGAGTACATAATCACCAGAGAATTGATTAGTGCTTTAGATGAACTAAGAGAATAAAATAAGTCACTCAAGAAATAACTGATGAAACAAAAGGAAAGTGTTCACATTTTTTAATAAGCCCAAGAGGTCATCGAGAACGTAAGATCTCAGCTAGAAGAAGCCAGAAAGATCGAAGAAATTATTGAATATCAAAAGCAGTATTTGGAAGCCAACATAGAAGCACAACAGAAATAAGCATAAATGAGAGAGAAGATATTGACATATCATCTTAAGGAAATAACTAATGATCTAAACTAGCTTGCGGTAGAGTTTGGTCAAGAAGAGAAAGGACTTGAAGAAGAAGTAATCACATTAAACATTCAGCTTGAAGAAGCGAAAAGAACAGAAGAAGTCATGAAGTCTCAGATAATGAAGAAAGAATAAGAGGTTGAGAATCTTGAAGAAGAAGTTTTCAAATTGATAAGTAAAATCGTCAAGATCAACAAGAACATTGAAGAGATAGAAACATCCACATCAATTATAGAGAATGAAGAGAAGCACTCAAGGTTGCTGTAAAAGAAGAATGAAGAAAATAAAAAGAGTTATGCAGAAGTATTCAAAGGAAGGAATCATGGTCAATCAGAATCTAAGAAAACTATTGAAGATACATATTCAAGAATACCATTCATGTTCAAGCCACACAAAAGCTTCAATCATGATCATGATTAGTCAAGGAAGAAATTTAGAAGGACTACACCACAAAGAAGATCATTCACTCCCAGGTATGCAAATTTATTTTATGGTCATTGTTTTTATTGTACTAATTTTGGACATAAATTTGCATATTGCGGGGATTATAAAATAAATGTTCTAGAAAGAAGTGCATATGTGGCCCCATGTAACATTGAATGTTACAAATTTCATAACTATGAAAACATTGCTAGTGATTATAGAAAAATGATTGATACTTCCATGAAAGAGAACATTGATATCAGATATAAGAAAGTATGGATAAGAAAAAACTAAGAAAATGTGAACAAATACCAGGTCCCAAAGATTGCAAGATTGGAAATAAAACAAGATGAATAAAATTCTACAGAGAAAAAGAAATATGTCAGATACAGAAAGTTTTGGAAAATAACTAAAAGAAAAGAAGGACAGATAAATAAGGAATAAGTTCAAGAGATCGTACTTTTAGGCATTGTAGTGAAATATGAATCTATAGATAGAAATAAAGAAGTCATAGCTCAGAGAGATAATGAATCTAACAATGAAGATGATGATGAATACACATCAGAGAGGGAATTGTTATGAGCCATCCAACTTAGAGACTCCTAGGTAATATGAATATTAGACAGGGGGAGTCTATGTGATAGTTGTGACATACCAAAGAACCATCCTTCGAGAAACTTGCAGAGTTTGAGAAGATAGATCCAGAGAAGTCAGTTAGCGGAAGTATAATTTGATGGATTAATCAAGACTTCGTGATAGTATAGTGATAAATGGGTCAGCATTATGGGTAGTTGCGTAAGTAGATTCTTGGACAGTATGGATGAGAGAATGGATTCATATATTGGTTCAAAGAGTGGTTCAGAGTGTAATATTATAGATATAAAAAGTATGCAAAACATAAATAAAATGAGAGAAATGGAAGATGAACAACAATATAACCAGAACAATGCCACAATAATACTGAAATGATACCAGAATAACACCAGAAAGAACATTTTGATTATTGAGAGCAATGTTCACTTGCCTCTTCGATTACTGAGAGAATGTTACCAGAATGGTAGTTGGTTCCCAAGTGGCATCTCCTGGGGTTGTATCTTTCCAATGGACTAACACTTCCTTGATGGTTCTCTAACACATGTGATGCTCACGCTAGTACAAAACTAGTTGTGGTTGTATCCAAATGGATCCTTCTTCATCCAACTTGGGAAGGTTGGTTTAATTTTGGCACTTAGTTCCAATCACCTTATTTAAGCAGGAAACATGAAA
The DNA here is from genome assembly GCA_009831015.1 of Picea engelmannii. NCBI lineage: Eukaryota > Viridiplantae > Streptophyta > Pinopsida > Pinales > Pinaceae > Picea > Picea engelmannii. Next base: position 11,685 of record ML789074.1, on the reverse strand, counting down.
AACAAGATGTAGCTTAGAATGACTAGGCAAAGCTAACTGATAGGCCACCTGTCCCACATGCTTGAGAACGGTAGAAGGACCATAAAATTTGGGTGTTAATTTCCGACAATGGTCAACCTTGAGGGAATTTTTATTATAAGGTTGCAGCCAAAGAAACACCTGATCCCCTTCTGCAAATTGACGTTCAGAGCGACCTTGATCTTCTTGTTGCTTCATGCGATTTTGGGCCATGACCAAATTCTCTTTGAGGATACAAAGAATAACCTCTCAAACTATAAGCGTTTCATCAACCGCCTGGCTCTTCGAGACACTTGGTAAATATGAGAGAACTGAAAATGTATTTTATCCGTATACCGCTTCAAAAGGAGTCATGCGGGTAGTTGTATGGTATGAAGTGTTGTACCACCATTCAACTAGTGGTAACCATTGAACCCACTGATTTTTCTTTTCTAATGCAAAACACCTCAAATATGTTTCCAAAAATTTGTTGACAACTTCAGTTTGACCATCAGTATGGGGATGATAAGTTGTGTTGAGATGCAACTAGGTGCCTTGTAGCTTGAAAAATTCTCTGCCAAAAATTTCTAGTGAAAGTTGGGTCGTGATCAGAAACAATAGAATGTGGCATGCCATGAAACTTGAAGACCTAATCCATGAAATGTTGAGCCACAATGGATTTTTTAAATGGGTGTTGAAGAGAACACAAATGAGCATACTCAGAAAGACGATCAGCTACCACCATGATGACTGATTTATTGCCCGATTTAGGTAATCCTGTAATAAAATCCATAGATATATCCCGCCAAATAGCAGGTGGAATCGGAAGCAGTTATAGTGTGCCAGGAGATTTGACTGTTTCACCCTTTTTGCATTGACACACATCACATTTAGCCACAAAATTATGAACATCTTGTTTTATACCATCCCAGAAAAAAGAACGTTTGACCCTATCATAGGTTTTGGTAAACCCGGAGTGCCTAGTTGTGGGTGTAGCATGAAGCCTAGAAAGTACCATGGATTTAAGTTTTGATTGTTTACTTAAATAAAAATGGCCTTTGTATCAAATCTCATCATGGAGCCAAGAGTACCCTGAGGAAACTAGAGAATTGGACTGCAATTATTGTATCAAATGCGAATTTTTGGGATCGTGTAGCCATTCTTGGAGAATAGCTTGGAGACAATCTAGTACAATGAAGGAGAGAGAAAAAAGGGACTCTTCATCTTCATATTTTTGGGAAAGTGCATCCACAACAACATTTTCTTTACATTTCTTGTAAATTATCTCATAATCATATCCAAAGAGATTAGTCACCCAATTTTGTTGCTCTGGGGAGGAAATGCGTTGTTCCAGAAAATACTTGAGGCTTTGATGATATGTCTTAATTTGGAAGCGTTTACCCAATATATAAGGGAACCAAAGATCAATAGCATGAAGAATATCCAATATTTCATTTTCATATATTGATTTTCCCAAATTTTGTTTAGGTAGTTGTTTGTTGGTAAAGGCCAAAGGTTGACTCTCTTGCATAAGGACAATGCCAATTCCTTTCCCTGAAGCATCACATTCCAGGACAAAGGTCTTTGTGAAATTAGGAAGGACCAGGACTTGAGTGGTTCACATGGCCATCTTCAAGGTTTGAAAAACCTGAGTAGCTGTTGGAGTCCAAGTGAATGAATTATTTTTAAGGAGTGCAGTGAGAGATGCCACAATATTTCCATGATTCTTAACAAACTTGCGATAATAACTTGTTAAGCCCTAAAATCCATGCAATATTTTGAGATTCTTTGGGTGAGGCCAGTCTTGCATAGCTTCAATATTTTTAGGATCCACCTTGACGTCATCGTTTCCAACAAGATGACCCAAGTACTCGACTTCTGAGGCGCCAAAAGAAAATTTAGATTGTTTCGGGAAAAGTTGGTGCTAAGAGAGTAGATGGAGAACTCGATCCACATGAGCAAGATGGTTTGTCCAAGTTTTTCTATAGATGAGGATATCATCAAAGAAACCTAAGACAAATGACAGAGAAAAGGATGGAAGACATGATTCATGAGGCTTTGGAAAGTGGAGGGAGCATTACACAAGCCAAAGGGCATGACCAAAATCTCATAGTGGCCCTCATGAGTTCTAAATGTAGTCTTAGGAATGTCTGCTTCTTTCATATGGATCTGGTGGTAGGTAGAGCAAATATCAAGTTTAGAAAATAAATGGGTGCCACTTAATTCATCCAAGAGGTCATCAATGAAAGAAATGAGAAATTTGTCTTTAATGGTGAGTTTTTTTAGGGTGTGAAAGTCAGGACACATGCACCAAGAACCTTCTTTCTTCATGACCATGATCACAAGAGAAGAGTAGGGGCTCGTACTAGGGTGGATAACACCTGCATTAAGCAGTTATTGAACCATTTTCTCGATTTCATTTTTTTAGGAAAAGGGGTGACGATAGGGACGTATATTGGGAGGAAGGCTTCCTGGGATAAGGGGAATGGAATGATCATGAACACCATGGGAAGGAGGGAATCCCTGGGGGGTGGAAAAAACCACGTGATGTTTATAGAGGATGGATTGGAGGTCTGACGACACAGAGGGTGATCAATTTCTTGTATGGCATGGAGTTGGGAAATGACGTTAGAATGACCTTTTTTTAGCATCTTTTCCATGCGATGGGAACTAATGATCTTAGGGGAACTATTGGTGATGCCTTGGAACTTATATTGTTGGCCCTCCTGGTCAAATTGCATGGTTAATTCCTTTAAATCCATGAGAATGGGACCCAAATTTCTTATCTATTCTGCACCCAACACAATGTCACAATCGCCCATGTCGATAGCAAACATATGAGATTTCAGGTGGTAGACACCAATTTGGAGACACACATTTTCACAATGCCCTCCACATTTCATGGACCCACCATTGGTAATCATGATTTAGAAATTATGGACTACATGGATATAGCAATTAGTTTCTTGGGCAATGCGGCGATGAATAAATATATGGGTGATTCCACTATCAACAAGAATGATGACCTTCATATTCTTGATGTAGCCAATTAGTTTGAGGGTTTGGGGAGCAGAGAAGCCAATGAGAGAATTTAGGGAAATGAATGGTTCTACTTCGGGAGGGACTGAGGGAGGAGTTATGTGAGTGGGTTCAGGTGACACAGACACAAGGGGAGCTTTAACATCCTCTTCCAAAACATCCTTTGAGATGGTCATAAAAAGATTGTGTTTCGTACACTTGTGTCCCAAAAAATATTTGTCATCACAATTATAACAAAGGCCTTTGAGTTGGCTTTCAACCATTTCGTCCCCGGTCAATTTTTGGATCTTTAGTGGAGTAGAAGGAGGAGTGGGATTTACCAGTTTAGTGCGAGGAATAAAGGAGGGTTTCCGGTTTTGAGAAGAGACAACCTGTTTTTCTTCCTTATCTCTTTTAGTAGACTCTACCCAACTTTGAGGTCGAGCCATGAGGACATGGGAACGAATCGTATCCTTCAGGCCACTGATAAAACATTCTCAGAAAAAAGCATCAGACATGCCCTCTATACGAAAATCCAGTATCTCAAAAGAAGTTGTAAAGTCTTCCAATGTGCCAGATTGTTTCAACTCTGTCAAAGATCCTAAATGGTTGGTTTCTATGTCAAAGAGTTCATAAATCTCTGCCACAAAGTGTGTCCAAGCAACATACCCTTGATGGGCAGTTTTTCTCCATTTCCACCATTGCCAACATTCTTGATCTATATGGAGAACACCATACCGGAGTTTGGCCAACTCATCTGTAATGTCGTACAAAGAGAAATAATGTTCCATTTGATTTACCCAACCAGTGGGATCTGAGCCATCAAATTTGGTCACATCCACACATGGAAGGAGTAGTTCACGTTGAAAGTGATGGTGCTGAAAATTATGGGAATGAGTGGAAGATTAAGATTTGGTATGCAAAGGTGGTTCGCATAAAGGGGGATATGCAGCCTGCTGCAGATCATCGAGGTGACAGATTCAAGCTAGGTAGTAATGTCTTGTTTGAGGTCTTCTTTGAGTTCCTAGATTGAAGCAGTGATGGAGGAATTCATGTTTTTATTGATGGTGGCAATATTGGCACTGAGTTGTCTCACTTCTTGTTGGGTCTCCGTGAAATTAGATTGGAAGGTATTGAAGCGAGATTCCAAGTCTTGGATATGGGTATGGGCCATGATGATAAGGGAACTGAAAAATGGATGGGTGGGGTCAAAAACGTTTCTGAAAAATGATAGGTATGAATGTGATAAGGGTGAACAGATAAATCCAATGAAATAGGTCTCAAATAATAGTGCAAAAAAATCTTGACATTTATTTATTTATTTTGTTTACACCTGCGGAGTTATACTCTGATCTGAAGAATATTGTAGTGATTAAATGCCCAAATGCTTAAGAAGGAAGAAATGTGTAGTGGTTTGGAAACTCGAACAAAGTTGCACAACAGTAGATCTTGTTTGTTTGTTTGTTTTTTTCATCCCCAAGGGTTAGGTATTCAAGGGTTCTACAAACAAGGGTTTTCCCTGTGCTATAGCTCTTTGATATACGTGCGGGGTCCAACAGTAGTAATCGGCCCAATATCTCAGGGCACCAACTAAGGAGGCTAGACCATTCTCTTATCCATACTACCTGAATACCCATGTACTAGAGAGTATCTCCCTGAGTGTTGTTCTCAGTGGCACTATAGCAGTCAGGTGGTCGATTGATTTATCTAAAGAGGGATTTAGGAGGTCTAGGTCGGTCCATATACATGTATTGTTTGATGCGCTACCACTCAAAGGGGTACCAAAAAGGGTTGCAAGGGTGGCCAACATATGTGCACTTAAGTACCACTTGTATTTCCTACGTGTATCAATCCCTGAACGCTGGTTTACACGCGTAATGGCAGATCTATGTAGCTTAAAGACATTGGAGTACGTCTCTACCCTGAAAAAAAATAACCCACAATTTTCTACCAAGAAAAGTTCTTTGATACCACTTGTAATATTCCAGATATAAAAAATATGCAGAACATAAATAAAATGCGAGAAATGGAAGATGAACAACAATATAACTAGAACAACACCACAATAATACTGAAATGATACTAGAATAATACCAGAAAGAACACTTTGATTACTGAGAGAAACGTTCACTTGCCTCTTCGAGGGGGAAACCTCCAGTCAAGAAGAGATCTATTACAATAATATCCAAGACAACAGTTCTCATACCCTCGACTCCTATTTATACTAAATACGTCTATCAAAAGAACCATTTAAAGGAAGATCCTTCTAGAAGCGGAAGCTTCTATTAGGTCTTATTACATTCGACTTATTCTTCCTTATTGCTAGGCCTTATTAATATTGACCTTTATTACATCAAAATATATTATTCTACCTACGTGAGGGGATAGGTCCCTAACATGGAGACAAATGAACATTATCATAATGGATGATAATTACACAAGAAATGGCTCAAACAATGATAATGGATTCCAAATTGAAAGATATTTTTTGGACACATGCAATGCATAAAACAATTCACATTGAAAATAGAGTAATGCTCAGAAACAACAATGACAAAACTCCCTACGAACTATGGAAATGAAGTGTAGACAACAACCTCTACATCAAGGTAACTCAAGGTAGTATTTTATTAATTGAAATTTATGTTGATGATATTATTTTTGGAAGTACTAATGACAGGTTAAGCCAGAAATTTGCAAAGGATATGCAGAATGAATTTGAAATGTCACTACCTGGAGAAATATCCTTATTTATGAGTCTTCAGATATGTCAAAGAAACCAAGGAATTTTTATTTCTCAAACTAAGTATATCATAGAAATGCTAAAGAGGTTCATAATGGAATATTGCAAACCACTTGCATGATGAGAAAAGATGATGATTCAAAGTCTATAGACCAGAGACAATACAGGTCAATGATTAGTAGCTTACTATATGTGACAACATCTAGACCAGATGTAATGCACACAGTTGGACAGGTGGAAAGATTTCAAGAAACACCAAAGGAATCTCATGTCTTAGAAGTAAAGACAATTTTCATATATATCAAAGGAACATAAGAGTTTTGATTATGGTATCCAAAAGGAAATGATCTATCACTTATTACCTACACAGATGCAGATTGGGAAGGTTGCATTGATGACCAATGAAGCACCAGTGGAGAAGTGTTATACTTAGGTGAGTGTTTAATATCTTGGCTAAGTAAGAAACAATCATAAATATATTTATCTACAGCCAAAGAAGATTATATTGCAATAGCAGGATGGTGTACTCGGGTTCTATGGATGAAACAAACTTTGACAGATATACAAGTTGAGTATGATGAGCCCATTCCAATATATTGTGATAATACATGCGCCATCAGTATCTCAAAGAACCCGGTGATGCACTCCAAGAAGAAGCACATTCAAATAAAGTATCACTTTCTATGGAAACATATTGTAGAGAAGAACATCAGAGTTGAATATGTGGGAACAAAAGAACAAGTGGCATACATATTTTAAAAATCGCTTCCAAGGGAAGCCTTTGAGTATTTTCGCCAGAGACTCAGAGTAATTTCTACTCCAAAATGAATTCTTTTGAATGCTTATCTTATATGTCTTAGATTTACATGAGGAAGCACCATAAATAGGACAGTTCATGTTGGGGGATCAGTGTCAGGAAGAGTTCAGCCAGGGGGAGTATCCCCAAGGACAGTTCAGTAAGGGGGAGTAGCCTCGAATGGAAAGATACATTTTTTATTGACGAAAAGGGGGAGAGATTTATCATATGCAAAGGTAAATGCTCCAAGAGAGATCATAGAGGCATGGTTCCAGGGCGAGTGATGGTCACAAGGTAAGAATGAGTGATATGACTTCAGAGTGATACCCTTTGTCAAAGGGGGAGATATTATTCATATGAAGGGAGAGAGAGTAATCAGAGGCTTATAAACACAAAGAAAAATCAAAGGCATGTAGACAGGGGGAGCATCCCCAAGGAGAGTTCAATTATGGGGAGAAACCCCAAAGGGAGATAACCTTTTCCATTGATCTCAAATGGGGGAGAGATAGAAACATTGATGAGGAGTATAAGCATAAATGTTATCATGACTAAATGTTTCCATCAATGCCAAAGGGTAAGATTGTCAAACGGTTGGCTTAGGTTGATGGACAGTTGGTATGGATTGTTGGTTGTCATTGATTTCAACAATTGGAGAGTGATATTGTAGATTGATGTCAACCCTTACTGATTTATGTCAAACCTTGGAGAAAGTATGGTAGTGAATTACAGTAGCACAAAGGTTTGGGTAATGGACCCAAGTTTGTTTCATGTATAATGGTATGAGTTTTAATATATTTTAAGGTACAAATATTCAATATGGATATCACATATCATTCCATTTTCGTTGGTATGTGGAACGTCGTATAACTCCTCACAGTTAGAGAGTTATGGCCATGAGAAGTTGGAGAACACAGTTTTGGGTAATCGACCTAAGTTTTTTTTATGGGTAATGTTGGGTATGTGTTATATTCTTTGCATGTGTGTGTGTGGGCATGTCAGATATGACAACTGTGTCTGACGATCCCTATATTAGAGCTCTTTGTGTCATGTGTGTCGGGCGCTTTCCTAGGGGGGTCTTAGGTGGGGGGGAGATATCCCCCTCCCTGGTTATGCACAACGTTCGGCAATGGGCAGTAGCCTGGGGCAGCACCCCGAAATTGTTTTTTGGGTGGTTTTTTCTATTTTTAGCGGATTTTTCTATTTTTAGTGGTCTATTAAAAATAATCTCATTTTTAGGGATTAGGGTTTTGGTATCTACGGAATACCTAAAAACATTGTATATATTGTATAGTGAATGGTGAAATTCGATATAATGAATATAAGAAATTTTTTCCTAGTTGAGGGTTTCTGGTATAAAATCTTTGTGTAATCTGTGTATGAGCCATTGATTAAATTTTGTTTTTCTTAAGAATCTATATCCATTGCTTTACTTCACAAGTTTAAACCTTACAGATAATGGTATGAGTTTTGATATATTTGCAGGAACCACTATTCTATATGGATAGTACATGTCATTCCATTTCTATTGGTATGTGGAACGTCACATAACTCCTCATAGTTAGAGAGTTGTGGCCATGTGAAGTTGGAGAACCCTCATGGGTCATCTAGAAGCCCCAAAAGGTCAAAGTAGTCAAAGTGGTTTAAGATATTTTAGAAGGTAAATAATAAAGTGAAGTGATGTGTGTACTATAATTCAAAGTGAATAAAAAATAAATTATTTAAATAATAAAATTAATGGAGAAATTAGAAGTGGGTTAACCCTAAAATAAGGAAAGTGGGTTAAGATGGTTAAAAGGTAACCCCTTGAGGAAGATACATGAAAGTATAAATAAGAGGCGAGGCTCTCTCATTTTAATCACACTTGAGCATATTGAATATCTATAGGTTACTTAGGTAACCAAAGGATATCTAAGCCAAATTTCATAGGGAAGGTTAAGTAAAGAAGGCAGAAATTCAAGGGAGGATAAATTCTTTTGATGATGCTTTCTAAGGTATGTTATTTACAAGTCATCTCACAATTTTCGCAATATTTTTTTTAATAGAATGATTCAGACCGTGAAATTGGGAGGCCATTGAGGAAACACATCCAAGTATCTATGGTACAAATTTCAGCTTGTGGTTCATTGTGTTTTTGGAGTTACACTCCGTGGAAAATAAGGTTTATGGCTAGTCTTGAAACTACTCTAAAACAGGTGTTTAGGGTAAAAAAGTCATAAATTATTCATAATAGATCGACATTTAGTAAGACAAAAAAAATTGGTTAGAGTACAGTCTATATTATTCTGTGTACAATTTTCAGATCCAGACAACAAATATTCTGGGTGGGGCAGTCTCTACAAATTTGCTCTCTAGAATAAGATAGAATTCAACGAGGTATGCCATTTTTGCTATAAATCATTTTTCTGAGAGGTTCCAAGTAGTGAAATATGGATGAATTGCATAAAATACACTGAAGAACACTTTGTACCATTTTCAGATCTTTATTCATTACAGGTACATAGCTATGATTATTGCAAGTTAGGGTTTTTAACTAATCCAAAATTAGTCATGTGAGACTAAAGTAAAGTTTGATGAAAATGCTAGTCTCTTGATATTAAAGTTAATGAAGGCTTGCAGGTATGTGATCTTATACACCATATCTATTGAAGAGTTACAAATCATATTTAGATGATGAAATTGATGAGGGATTTTGGTTGAGGTACATGTTGGTTACATGTTTGAGACAAGTAGTTGATGAGTTGACACATACATGAGGTGTATAGTTGATGATATTGGTACATCTTAATGAGTCATAGTTTATGTGTATTTTATACATGATTGGTACATACTTGGTACATGGTTCGAGGCACTTGTTAGTAGTATTGTTGACACATGGTTTATCTTGGTATATTATTAGAATCACATATTGATCTTGGTGATGATTATGAGTTGTTGTGTTATGCTTGGTTGATGGACATATTTGAGAGTTGTCTTGGTGATTCATCTTGGTGAGTAGATCTAATTTGATTGATAAGATTGTTGATATAGGTTGTTGTGATAGGTTGTTTGGACAGGTTTTTGTGATAGGTTATTTGTACAGGTTTGGTGCATGGTTTATGCACTTGTTCATGGTACAAGTTGAGGTATAGGTTGGTGCATGGTTGATGCACTTGTTTATGGTACAAGTTGATTACAATTTGTTTGGTACAGGTTAGTGCATGGTTGATGCACTTGTTTATGGTACATGTTTATTACAGGTTGATGCATGGTTGATGCATGGTTCAGGTTATTGGTACAGGTTGTTTGGTGCAGGTTGATTGGTACATGTTTACAACAGTATATCTCACAGTGATAGTGTGATAGTGGTTCCATCATTCTACTTATACATCATGGAGGTTGGACGAGGCAAGGATAGGTGGTTGTAGCCACCTTCTGGTTGTAGATGGAGAACATAGGGGGCTTTATCCTCCTTCTGGTTATATCTAGAGAATTGGGGAGTTGGATCTTCCCTCAGGTTGTATCTTGAGAAACTAGGGGGTTGGAGCCTCCTTCCAATTGTAGCCAGAGAATTAGGGAGTTGGAGCTTCCTTCAGGTTGCAACCTGAAAAACTTGGGGTTTGGATCCTCCTTCTAGTTGCAGCTAGAAAACAAAGGAAGTTGGTTCTTCCAATGAATGTAATTCTTAAAGAAATAGAAGAAAAATCATTTTGTCGTTTTCTCCCGCTTTGGGTTTCCATGTAAAACACTGGTGTACTGTGTGTGATTTCTCATCTATTCATTATTTATTTACCCTGCAACTATTGGATGATAATTCTACATTGATATAACACTTGCATTTTATGGTGAAAAAGGATTAAATTTCTCTATTACTAATTCACCCCCCCTCTCAGTAATCCAACAATATCTTGGATAAATTGGATTATATTTTTGGTATATGGTGTATGGCATGACTGAGACACATCATGAGTGATATTGTATATGGTTGAGGTATATTTTATGGTACATGTTCTTGTACATGGTTGGTGTACATGGTATTGTGACATTTTTGGTATCTATGTGAGTGGATATGGTTATGGTTGGTTGATCAGTGATAGAGACAATGACAAGTTAGATGATTAGTTGATCATCAGTTGATATGACAATAACAGTGATAGTGATAGTGACAGGTTAATGTATCAATGAAAGTGGCAGTTATAGGTTGATTAGTGATAGTGAAAGTGAGTCTACACTTATATTTCAGGGTGGTAGGACGAGGCAAGGAAAATGGGTTGTAGCCTCCTTTCGGTTCATGTCGGAGAAATTAGGGAGTTGGATATTCCTTTAGGTTGGTTCCTATAAATTAGGGGTTTGTATCCTCCTTCTAGTCGTAGCTTGAGAATTCAGGTATTTGTAGCTTCCTTCAGGTTGGTGCCTATAAATCAGGGGGTTGGGGCCTCCATCCAATTGGTGCTAGAGAATTTGGAAGTTGGTGCTTCCTATGAATGTAATTTTTGACATATAAGAAAGAATTATGTGGTTTTTTCCCATTTGGTTTTCCACATAAATTTTGGTGTATTGTGCATCTACGGTTATTTTCTATGCTACGTTGATTGATATTTCTCATGATATATTGATGATAAATTTAATGATTACATGTTCTGATTAAAAGTGGTAAAATATTGCATAATAATGATTGAAACCCCCTCTCGGTATTCCAACAATTTATATCAGAGAAGGTCCTTCAAGAAAACATTCTAACCACTAGAAGGAATATCATGGAGTATGCTAAGATTGGAGAACCTGTTAGAAAAATAGGACCGTGGAGTAATAAAATAAAACAAATGCGGAAATAAAACACAGAAGATACACAATACAAGAGAGACACAGATTTACGTGGTTCACCCAGTGTGGGCTATGTTCACCAGAGAAATTGCTAGGTCCTTTCTTTATTATTATTGTTATCACTGAAATTTCGTCCGCACAGGGCGACAAGAACTCCGCATCATCAACACAGAAAAAAAGTCATTCACGGTGTTCGTGCTCTTTTCGTCAATGTGTGAGCAAAAAGTGAGCACTTACATGCCTAGTTGGGCTCTTCTAGTCATGACAGCTGTAATGCAAAAGGTTAGAAAGAAAATAGTAAAGGTATTAACAAGAATTAAACTAGAACTAA
>ML789073.1:889654-916999 GCA_009831015.1 Picea engelmannii | reverse complement strand
CCCATGCCGGTCCTGTGGGGAGAGGCATAGAGGCTTGTCCGGGGTTCCATTGATTGTGGAAAGCAGTACCCCAGAACGGCATTCCCGTGGCGGGATTGGATCCTTGTCCTGAGTTCCAAGGTCCTGGTATATGTGCCCCCAGCACAGGAATAGTACCCTGTGCCAGATTAGACTGTCCAAAGATGGGTGTGCCCCCTGATGGGAAAGCAGCAGATGCGAAGGTGTTATTACCACACGTCCCGTTCCAAACAAACGGTGACGAACCTACCGGCTGAGTTTGTCCGAGTGTTCCTTGAATCCCGGCTCCAAATGAGCTTGTGTTTATAGGCTGCCCGACGGACTGCTGATGCGGACCACCGAGCGAAGGGGACGAAGGGGGGATGTGACCTCCAGTGTAAGGAAACGCATTGAAAGGGACATGAGTGCCCCCAGGTTGACCTTGCAGAGAAGTGTTTGAGCTTCCTGCCCCCAGACCCAAAGTCTGTGAAATGGAAGAAGTGAGTGCAGGAAAAGTACCTGAACTAGGCATACCGTATGAAAACGGAGCGCCTGTCGCCCTAGGTGTGCAAGGTTGCGTGGCCACCGCGATAGAGGAGGGCGGTCCACTGTGCGACGTAGTTGCGGCCGAGACCATGGTGGCCCAAACCATCGACAAAGGCAAGTTAGGAGAGGCTTCTCCTGTGGTAGCAACAGTGATAGGAATGGAAGAGGTCCCAGTTGAAATGATTTGTTCCATAACGGGGTTAGGTGCTGATAAGCATTCGTAAAACTGAATCGGCACAATAATGTCCGGCCCAAAATCAGCGTTTGAGGTTTCAACCAATCCAAGATTGGTGGTCGATTCCTCGGGGGGTTGTTCGGGATCGAAAGCCCCGGTTGCTTCGAAAGACCCAAGATGGTCTAATTTCCGCCTCAGTGGTGGCGGGGGTGGCTCCAGGATAACCGGCGGCAGGCCCAGAAGCCTTCGTGATCGGCGGAGCTCTGAATCCTCCACTGTGTGAGAAGATTCACGACACACTAAGGTATTCTACACGAACAAACAGTAACACGCACTAAAATAAAGCCCCTAGAAGATAAATCAAGCAAGCACTATATTAGTAGGAAGAACAGTTACAACAACCAACACTAAAGTACCTTACCGGTGCAAGTGAAACTCGAATACGGAAGCACCCTCCGGGTCTACTCTACAAAGCGTTGGTTCGATGTCCGTCCTAGGTACCACGGTATACCCCCGCAGTCACCTGTGTATGTCCCTAGAAAAGATAGGCAACTAATTTTCCAACACGTGAACAGCTATCAGGCGGGTACAGTCGACAGTCAGGAAACCACAATGAGCAGGGTATCAAGCCCAAAACCTGTCAAGGGTATCGAGAGAAAGTGTTCTGGAAGACGACTGAGGACCTCGAACGGATTCGAGACCCACGAAGCTCCGTGGCAAATGATAACGACGGAATCCCTTAACAGATCCTCTATATGTGTTCTCCGCAACGCTCGGTCCAACTTTGGAGGGGTTATCTTCGCTACCTTTCCTTACGCGACCTCATGTTTATCCCCTGTGTTAGAGGGGGGTCCTGAATAACCTTCCATAACTGGACTTCTACACTCCCTAATGACAGACTCCAATGTTTGGTTTGGGTGGCCTTGGAGAATTTACTCTCCAACCTATTCCAAGGCCCTATCCTGAACTAATGTGTGCACCCTACAAACGGAAAAGTCTACTTGATTTTATTTAGCGTTGCTTTTAATGGTCTTTTTTAAATCTCAAGGTGCGGAAGTGAAACTGATGGTGTGTAAAACAGACTCAAAGCAAAATGCACAAAAAATGCTTGGAAACAAAAACTTCTTCAAACAAATGCAAACCAACAACTTTTCAAAAATATTCTTTTCTTAACTTTCACAAGGTTTCATGCAGCAATCGTACAGAATTTTCACTCAGATTTGCGAGCTACTTATACTTTGAACTGTACTGAAAAAACTTATGTAAAAGACTTCTTTCCGAGCTACTGACGCAACAACAAAATCTTCAAACCAAGAAGACAATTTTTTATTTTTTATTTTTTATTTATTGCAAAATAATGCAACTAGGAAAAATGATGACAAGATAAAAACCAAGAGAATGAAAAGAGAACTCTGGCTTAAAGCGCAGATCGCAAATAGAATCAGAGCACAAAAATGCTGAAAAGCAATCAAGACAACCCCGATTCAAACACTTGCCTAAAAACCATGGAATGAATATTTTTTCTCTTTTGTTTTTTCTGTCAAAAAATCAAATAACAAGCACAAGCTAAGGGAGAAATTCCCTAACATGCTGACTGCACAGCCCCAGACTCTAAACTCCTGAGAGGAGCTCTTCTCACCACAGGAGGGGATGACTGCCCCACCCAAGATGAAAAGCTACCTAACAGACCCGCGACTGTCACCAAGACAGCCCGCGTGTAACCGCGCGCTGCACTACTACAGAGCGCGGGTACCTGTGTGCTAAACTTAAGCAGGCCGCGGGTATGTTTAAAAACTAAGATAAAATCACACACAGACAGTCTAGTCCTGAAAAAGGCTTCTGGTACTGACAACCAGAGTCTCTGACAGGCTGATATGCTATCACTTTAACAGAAAAAACAAATTTGCAAAAAAAAGAAAAACCAATGTGAAGAAACACACAACAAGAAAGACTGAAACACAAGACAATAAACCAATCAAGACCCAGACAGGATTCAGAAAGCCCCCTGAGAAGATAAACTTCTGACAGGGAAGAGGAGACTGCCTCTCTAGCTTCCTGAAAACTACATGTTACTGAAACTACTATAGCCCGCGGATACCCGCGTGCTGTAGACAGTTAGGGCGCGGGTTACCCGCATGCAGGCCTCTTGCAGGCCGCGGGTACCTCTGTGTGTCCCGAGACTAAATGTCAAGCACCAGTCAAGGAAAACTGGTATTGATGACCAGGTTCCCTGCTAGATTTTGACTAACAGAAAACAAAATAAGCAAAGAAAGTAAAGCTCGACTTCTTTGATCTACCCAAAAGATCTTTAACCAAATCCGGAAACCCTAAGAGTAAGAACTCCCCAGTGGAGTCGCCAATTCTGTTGTGGGGTATTCTACCCTACGGACTAGCAATCTAGGGCTCTAAACTTGCATGCAGATCATGACCCTTTCTAAGCTACTTTTAACCTTCTACCCGAATCTGAAACCCCTTTTTCTTAGGCAAACATGAGAAGAGTAAACCAACCTTTTTCCGACAGTTGAAGTAGATCCTCCGTTGAGATTTTATCCCCTTGCTGCTGCTGCTCCTTCCAAAAAGCTTCCCTGCAATCAAGACACACTATGCATGCATGCTACTGATCTATTATAGGGTTAGAGATTAAACACAAAATCAAATAACATAGATAAGACTCATGTATTCGGGACGGGAAAAGTATCTTTTTCATTAACCTCTATATGAACCAACTTACAATGATTTCTGAGGCCGGCCACCGTTCCACGATCCTGATCCTGGGCTCTTCCTCTTCTTTGTCCTCCAACTGTTGTGCTTGAACTTCTCCTAAAGCTTGAGGAAAGGCTAAAGGGTTGGGGACAATAATGGACTTGGCAATTTTGGCAGAGTTTCTTTGCTATGATTTTTCCCTTCTTTGAATAGTACCCCTACCCCTCCTTTTATAGGCTAGAAGGAGCTAGGGTTTTAGGTGAACTCTCGGCCATGCATGGCGAAGAGTTCCAGTTAACTGAGAAAAAGTTGTTCATCCCGACGAAAACTTTCCTGATTTTTTTCTTTGTTAGGTAAACGCGGGCTGTAGTGGGTTAGCCCGTGGGCACCCGCGCACAGTAGAAGGCCAGCAAGCGGTCACCCGCGCCCAGTGAAAGGTTAGGATGCGGGTTCCTTGATTTAAGTGGTTTTTTGAGGATTTGTTTAGCATGGCTTTGGCTAGGAAGAGGCATGAGTTGGCCTAATGTCAGGTAAACCTGTGCGGTGCATTTTAGGGTTATAACAGCCAGTGAAGAGACACTTCCACACATGCCAAAATTGTATAAATAAGAGAGGCCAGCACCTTATTTGGACACACACTCAGCTCACTTATATAGTGTGCAAGTATTGAAGGAAGATGCAGTTACCAATTGTCGGAAGAAGGAACAGACGGAGAGGCACATCCTTGGGAGAGGAATTTCTGTGTTGTTTGGCTCATTGTCTTGGCATTGTATTGGCTATCTATATTAAGGAAGTTTTGTTGGGTTTTCTTCCCCTAGAGGGTTTCCCAGGATAAATGCTTGTGTACTCTTGTGAATGTGTTTCTCTCAGTGATCCTATTGATCCTATCTATGCCATTGTTATATAGTAAATTGAAAATTACCTAATAATAGCATAAACTTTAACATGATATCAAAGCTAAGATGAAGAGAGCATCTTTCGTAGGAAAAAGAAAAACGTCACTGTTGTTGTACATGAAAATTAGGGCTTTTTATTGAAGAAGGTTTTCAGCCCCAAATCTATATAGAAAGGTGTGTCCTACCTCAAGGAACATTTTGGCATCTTCAATGCACATTTTCAATGGTTAGATCTCCCAGAAAGTGAAACCCTAGTGTTCACAAAGTACCAAAAGTACCAGAAAACCAGAAGTATTAGTGTACCAGAAGTACCAGAAAACCAGAAGCACCAGTCCAGAAATCTGCAGATCAAGTTTGGAGGGGTAAAAGTTGGATTTTCTGAAATCTAAACACACCAGGCTACTCGCCTCAGTCCAGCGCATATTTTGGTGAGTTCAGTTTTCAGATCCAAGGTGTTCTTTCTGCAAGTGCAACCAAACTTTGTCGCCCACCTGAAACTTATGTGGCACCTGGTGTTGATCATGGCGCTGCTTGTACTTGGCATTAGACTTCTGTAAAATATCCTGAACCTACTGGTGGATGTGATGGATCCTCTCAATGAACCAGGTGGCTTTGTCAGCTTCTGGTGGAGCAAGAGACGAGTCGGCCAAGGTATTCGCCAGGGGTAGTTCAACATCCATGGGGCCCAATGGTTGGAATCCCAACCCCACTTGAAAGGGATTGTGTCCAGTTGAGCTATGCAGGGCTCGGTTGTAGCTATGATGGACATAGGGAAGACTCTCATCCCATCTGCAGGGGTGCTTGGAATTGTACATGCGCGGGATATGTACGATCATCCGATTGACGACCTCAGTTTGGCCATCTGTCTGGGGGTGGAAGGCAGTGGATTTGGTGAGCTTGGTATCTAGCAGTGACCAGAGGCTTGACCTAAATGTGCTAAGGAACCGACTGTCCCGATCTGAGACAATTTTTCTTGGGATCCCAAAGTTTACCCAGACGTGTTCAAAGAAGAGCTTGGCAGTGGCCTCTGCAATGATGTTCTTCTTGCAGACGGCCAGAATCGCCATCTTGGAAAAGTGATCAAAAACCACAAAAACACAGTCATTTCCCCTCTTGGTGGATGGGAGGCCTGACATGTAGTCCATGGAGATGCATTCCCATGGCTTGTCAGGAGTAGGAAGAGGGGTGTGCATGCCCTGTTTCTTAGTGGTCGAATTGGCAATAGCGTAGGCGGTGCAGGACCTGATATACTTGGCGACATCCTATCAAAGTTTCGGCTAGTAGAAATGTTTTTGCAGCACTGCCACTGTCTTTTCGATGCCAAAGTGTCCTGCCACCCGACTGTAGTGAGCTTCCTAGATTATCTTCGCGCGCTCGCTTGAAGGAACGCAAAGATGGCCCAGACGACACAACAACCCGTCCTGAAAATGGAAATTAGCGACCACTGAGTTTTCTCCCAACATTTGGTAGGTGGTGGAGAAGTCAGGGTCCGTCTCATAGAGGTGGGGCCATCCAGAGGTCTCATGGCCACAAGAGTCTAGCACCGTGGTGAGTGTTGTGACTGGAGGTCAGCTGAGGCAATCAGAAACTCAGTTGGTACTTCCTGTTTTATACTTGATGTTGAGGTGGAACTGTTGTAAGTATGTGGACCACTTCTGATGGCGGTCATTCTGCAATTTTCCTTGGGTCTTCATGAACTGTAGTGGCTTGTGATCAGTGTGGATGACTGTCTCCTTCCCCAGAATGTAATGTCTCCACTGGCGGCAGGCTTGCACAATGGAGTACATTTTTTTGTCGTAAGTAGGGTACTTACGGACAACATCTGATAGTGTCTCACTATGATATGCCACAAGGTGGCCATGTTGAGTGAGAACAACGCCCACAACATAGTCTGAAGCATCTGTCTCGATCTCAATGGGATGTTGCAGGTCCGGTAATGAAAGTATCATGGATGAGCACAAGCGCTACTTCAAGTCATCGAAGGCTTGTTGTTGGGACAAGCCCCACACAAATTTTTCCTTACCGCCACCCCTGGTTACTTGGCTGAGGGCCCATGCGATATGAGAGAATCCCAACATGAACCTGCGATAGAAATTGGTGAGGCCCAAGAAGCTTTGAAGCTCAGAGAGTGTGGTTGGAGCTGGCCAATCATGGATGACCTGGATCTTGGCTGGATCCACATGCACACCATGCTGATCAATGATGTAGCCTAAGTAGTGGATCATGTCCATACCAAAGGAGCATTTTTCCAAGTTTGCATATAGTTTGTGCCGCCACAGGGTGTGCAGAACCTGCTGAATATGCTGCAAGTGTTTCGCCCAGGTCTTGCTGTAGATGAGGATGTCATCCAGATACACCACTACAAAAGAACTAGTGAAAGGTCATAGGATATCGTCCATCATCCTCATAAAATTTGTTGGAGCATTTGTCAAACCAAAGGGCATGACCAACCATTCAAAAAGACCTTCTTTTGACTTGAAGGCGATCTTCCATACATCTGTATGTTCTATTGGGACCTGGTGGTAGCCAGACTTCAGATCAATCTTATTGAAGTATTTGGCCCCCATGAGCTAATCAAGGAGGTCATCGATTTGGGGAATCGGGTACCAGTTTCAGACTGTGATTTTATTTAGGGCCCGGTAATCAATGCAGAGTCGCCAGGTCCTGTCTTTCTTCTGCACCAATACGATTGGGCTCCCATAAGGCGATGAGCTAGGACGGATGTGCCCCTTGTGTAGAAGTTCTTGGATCTGCCTATTGATCTCCTCATTTTCTAACAGAGAGCGACGGTAGACCAGCCCATTGGGTAGTGGTGCACCTGGGGTCATATCGATGGGATGCTTGACCTGGCAGTGCAGAGGTACCCTGGTAGGAGAGGAGAAGACATCTGAGTATTCTTCCATGACCTTATCCACTTGCTTCTGCTGTGTGGAGAGATCGGTCGCGGAGGCCCTAGATGTGGCTATGATCTTTCTCTTACTCTTAGAGAGAATCACGAAGAAGACAAATTTCCCAGTCTGAGAGATGACCTTCCTGCATTGCTTGGTAGAGATCAAGGAAATAGCACTAGGAGGGACTGCCTCGGGTATCCTGTACAATTTCTTGTTAAAAGTAATAATAACACTACGAGGCCTAGACTCATATACAACATGACGTTTCCATAAATAAGGTTGTCCCAAAAGAACATTACAAACTTTGAGAGGAGCAACATCACGCAATACCTCGTCTTTGAAGGGCTTGATGCCGTATGAAAATCGACATTGTTGGCTAACGCGGAGATCACTTCCTTGGCAGAGCCATCCAATGGTGTAGGGCTGTGGGTGCGATGTTGTCGGTAGGTCCAACCGCTTGACAACCTCTGGTTATATGAGGTTATTTTGGCTATTTCTATCAATGATGAAGTGCAGCGGGGTGCCTTTTACCCACATCTATGAATGGAAAAGGTGCTCGCCTTCTTCTGGCTCATCTGGTTCATTAGGCTAGATCTTGGTGGTAGCAACGGTGGCACTGGGCTCCGCGTCAATGATCCATCTTCCCCTTTCTGGTTCTGACTCAGAGTCAGAACCCGCATCTGATTCAGAGGATTTCACTTCAGCCACCAGCGACTACTTTGAGCGGAAATCAATAGTGTTATGCCAAGGGCTCTTATGGAAGTCACACCACTTCCCGGTATCCTTCTTTGTCTTTTCGGTGTCCTTCTTTGCTTGCGGATTGGACTGGTTGTCTTGATACTGTCCATCTTTTCTTTGTCCTTTGTTCTATAGGTTGGGGCCGCCCTTTCCTAGTTTTTTCTGCGAGGGGTTCCCAGGACCAAATTGTCGCATCTTTTGTTTGAGCTTCTGCTCGATTTTGACAGCATATCGATAGGTCATCCCAAGGATGAGATGTCCATAAATTTCATTTCGGTCTAGATGTATCTATGCAGAGAACCATGGTACTTGAGCACTATATGTCGCTCTGAATATTTGATACCCATCTTGGTGCGTAGGGTATGGAAGATATTTGTGAAATCTGGCACTGATTGGTCTCTTTCTTGCCGTAGTGTGGTCCATTTGGTATACAAGTCATCATAGCTTCCGACAGGGTAGTATTGTTCCTTAATAGAATCCCTGAAGGATTCCCAGGTGGTTGTGACTGTAAATAATGAGGGTTCCTCTATTTCCTTTTGCTCATAGAAAGTTTCCCACCAATCTTTGACATGGGGAACGACTTTGAGGAGCGAAAAGTAATTTTTTCTCTATTTGAAAAGTCATGGACAGAAAAATACCCTTCTAGTAGATTCAACCACTTGTCTATAGCATCTGCTTCTATCTGACATTCAAATATAGGAATATTGAAGTTGATTTGTACCTTGAAGGGGGTGGCACCTCCGCTCGAGGAAGATGCGTCGCTTGTTGGTAGCCGCCGAAGGATTTGCGCGAAACTATCCATCATCTCATTCCTCTGTTGCATGAGGGATTCCTCAAGCAAAATTTTGAAAGGATCTCTTGTCCCGTCATCTTTCTTTTCTCCTTCCATGAGAGGTTGTTTGGGCATGTGAGAGCTTTTGTCCTCAAGAGAAACAAGCTTGAGACCCAATTCTTTATACCCTGACCTCGTTGGGGACATGCATTAAGACGACAAGGAGTAGACCAATCTAATACCACTGATCTGGATTTTATGAGAAAAACAAAATGAATACAGATTATTAAAATATGCTTCACACAGAATAACAGAGATACAGTAAAACTGGTTTTCTATTCAATAAGGAAATAAGATGAAACTGTAAAATGCAGCGGAAAACAAGTTTGCTGGAATGGTGGCGGCTTATCTTTGAGAAGAGATGTGATGGTTGCGCTCATTCGCAAGAATATGATTACAATGAGGCTCTGAAGGAATTTTTACAATAAACAGGAATGTCAAAAACCCTAGACATCCAAAAACCTAAACCTAGGAGATGAAGCGCCAAAAGTCATGTGGGCCCCGTTTGGGTAAGTTAGTCGGTCAACTTCCCGGGGTCGTAACTTTTGCATGCGATCTTCGTTTTAGGCACACGATAGCCCATTGGAAATATCTATCCAAGGACTACACATTTTTCGACTATGGTGATCTCTAAAAACGTTGTTTAGGGCCTCAAAATGTCCTCGCAAGTCAGGGACCCAAAAACTAGGAAAAAAACTGCCAAACTGGAAAAATGCCAAAATGAACCAGTTGGAATAAGTGGGAGGCCACCGACATCCATATGGATCAATACTCCCCCCTTGGAAGTGGCCTCTGCAGTGATGTTCTTCTTGCAGGTGGCCAGAATCGCCATCTTGGAAAAGCGATCAACAACCACAAAAACACAGTCATTGCCCCTCTTGGTAGATGGGAGGCCTGACATGTAGTCCATGGAGATGGATTCCCATGGCTTGTCAGGAGTAGGAAGAGGGGTGTATAGGCCCTTTTTCTTAGTGGTTGGTTTGGAAATAGTGCAGGTGTTGCAGAACCTAATATACTTGGTGACATCCTGTCAAATTTTCGGCCAGTAGAAACATTTTTGCAGCACTGCCACTGTCTTTTCGACGCCAAAGTGTCCTGCCACTCGACTGTAGTGAGCTTCCCAGATCATCTTTGCACACTCACTTGATGGAACACAAAGATGGCTCAGATGGCACAATATTCCATCCTGAAGATGGAAATCATCGACCACTGAGTTTTCTCCCAACTTTTGGTAGGTGGTGGAGAAGTCAGGGTCTGTCTCATAGAGGTGGGGCCATCCATAGTTCTCATGGCCACAAGATTCTAGCACCGTGGTGAGTTCTGCAAATGGAGGTTGGCTGAGGTAATCGACAACTCGGTTTGTACTTCCTGTTTTATACTTGATGTTGAGGTGGAACTACTGTAATTATGTGGACCACTTTTGATGGCTTTCATTCTGCAATTTTCCTTGGGTCTGCATGAACTGTAGTGGCTTGTGATCAGTGTGGATGACTGTCTCCTTCTCCAGAATGTAATGTCTCCACTGGCAGTAGGATTGCACAATGGAGTAAATTTCTTTGTCGTAAGTAGGGTACTTACGAACAACATCTGATAGTGTCTCACTATGATACGCCACAGGGTGGCCATGTTGAGTGAGAACGATGCCCACAACATAGTCTGAAGCATCTGTCTCGATCTCAAAGGGATGTTGCAGGTCCGGTAATGAAAGTACCATGGATGAGCACAAGCGCTGCTTCAAGTCATTGAAGGCTTATTGTTGGGACAAGCCCCACACAAATTTTTCCTTACTGCCACCCCTGGTTACTTGGTTGAGGGCCCATGAGATATGAGAGAATCCCAACACGAACCTGCGATAGAAATTGGTGAGGCCCAAGAAGCTTCGAAGCTCAGAGAGTGTGGTTGGGGC
This sequence comes from Picea engelmannii, assembly GCA_009831015.1. Taxonomy (NCBI): domain Eukaryota; kingdom Viridiplantae; phylum Streptophyta; class Pinopsida; order Pinales; family Pinaceae; genus Picea; species Picea engelmannii. Next base: position 906,315 of record ML789073.1, on the reverse strand, counting down.
TGGCCAGTCATGGATGACCTGGATCTTGGCTGGATCCACATGCACACCATGATGATCAATGATGTAGTCTAAGTAGTGGATCCTATCCACGCCGAAGGAGCATTTTTCAAAGTTTGCATATAGTTTGTGTTGCCGCAGGGTGTGCAAAACCTACTGAATATGCTACAAGTGTTCTGACCAGGTCTTGTTGTAGATGAGGATGTCATCCATATACACCACTACAAAAGTACTGGTGAAAGGTCACAGGATATCATCCATCATCCTCATAAAAGTTGCTGGAGCATTTTTCAAACCAAAGGGCATGACTAACCATTCAAAAAGACCTTCTTTTGACTTGAAGGCGGTCTTCCATACATTTGTATGTTCTATTGGGACTTGGTGGTAGCCAGACTTCAAATCAATCTTACTGAAGTATTTGGCCCCCATGAGCTGATCAAGGAGGTCGTCGCTTTGAGGAATCGGGTATCGGTTTCAGACTGTGATTTTATTCAGGGCCCGGTAATCAATGCAGAGTCGCCAGGTCCCGTCTTTCTTCTACACCAAAACGATTGGGCTCCCATAAGGCGATGAGTTGGGACGGATGTGCCTCTTGTGGAGAAGTTCTTGTATCTACCTATTGATCTCCTCATTTTCTAATAGAGAGAAGCGGTAGACCGGCCCATTGGGTAGTGGTGCGCCTGGGGTCAGACCGATGGGATGCTTGACCTAGCAGTGTAGAGGTGCCCCGGTAGGAGAGGAGAAGGCATCTGAGTATTCTTCCACAACCTTATCCACTTGCTTCTGTTGTGTGGAGAGATTGGTCATGGAGGCCCTGGATGTGGCTACGACCTTTCTCTTACTCTTAGAGTGAATCACGAAGAAGACAAATTTCCAAGTCTGAGAGATGACCTTCCTGCATTTCTTGGCAGAGATCAAGGAAATAACACTAAGAAGGACTACCTCGGGTATCCTGTACAATTTCTTGTTCAAAGTAATAATAACACTACGAGGCCTAGACTCATATACAACATGATGTTTCCACAAATAAGGTTGGCCCAAAAGAACATTACAAAATTTGAGAGGAGAAACATCACACAATACCTCGTCTTTGAAGGGCATTATGCCATATCCCAGTCGACACTATTGGCTGACGCGAAGATCGCTTCCTTGGCAGAGCCATCCAATGGTGTAGGGTTGCGGGTGCGGCGCTGTCGGTAGGTCTAGCTTCTTGATGACCTCTGCTGAGATGAGGTTCTTCTGGCTACCGTTATCAACGATGAAGTGCAGTGGGGTGCCTTTTACCCACATTTGTGAATGGAAAAGGCGCTTTCCTTCTTCTAGCTCGTCTGGTTCATTAGGCTGGAGCTTGGTGGTAGCAACGGTGGCACTGGGCTCCATGTCAATGATCCGTATTCCCCTTTCTAGTTTTGACTCAGAGTCAGAACCCGCATTTGATTCAAAGGCTTTCACTTCAGCCACCAGTGACTGCTTTGAGCATCAATCAGCAGTGTTATGCCAAGCACTCTTATGGAAGTCACACCACTTCCCGGTATCCTTCTTTGTCTTTCCAGTGTCCTTCTTTGCTTGCAGCTTGGATAGGTTGTCCTGATACTGTCCATATTTTCTTTGTCCTTTGTTCTATAGGTTGGGGCCGCCCTTTCCTGGTTTTTGCTGCGAGGGGTTCCCAGGCCGAAATTGTGGCATCTTTTGTTTGAGCTTCTGCTTGATTTTGACGGCATATCGATAGGTCATGCCCAAGGACGAGATGTCCATAAATTCCATTTTGGTATGGATGTATCTATGCAGAGCACCATGGTACTTGAGCACCAAATGCCACTCTAAATCTTTGATACCCATCTTGGTGCGCAGGGTATGGAAGATATTTGTGAAATCTGGCACTGCTTGGTCTCTTTCTTGTAGTAGTGTGGTCCATTTGGTATACAAGTCATCATAGCTTCTGACAAGGTAGTATTGTTCCTTAATAGCATCCCTAAAGGATTCCCAGGTGGTCGTGACTGTAAATAATGAGAGTTCCTTTGTTTGCTTTTGCTCACAGAAAGTTTCCCACCAATCTTTGACATGGGGAATGGCTTTGAGGAGCGCAAAAGTATTTTTTTCTCTATTTGAAAAGTTATGGATAGAAAAATACTCTTCTAGTAGATTCAACCACTTGTCTATAGAATCCACATCTATCTAACCTTCAAATATAGGAATATCAAAGTTGATTTGTACCTTGAAGGGGGTGGCGCCTCCGCTCGAGGAAGATGTGTCGCTTGTTGGTAGCCACCGATGGATTTGCGTGAAACTATCCATCATCTCATTCCTCTGTTGCGTGAGGGATTCCTCAAGCAACATTTTGAAAGGATCTCCTGTCCTGTCATATTTATTTTCTCCTTCCATGAGAGGTTGTTTGGGTGTGCGAGATCTTTGTCCTCAAGAGAAACAAGCTCGAGACCCAATTCTTTTTACCCTGACCTCGTTGGGGACATGCATTAAGACAAAAGGAGCAAACCACTCTAATACAACTGATCCATATTTTATAGTGGTTTTCTATTCAATAAGGAAATAAGCTGAAACTGTAAAATGCAGCGGAAAACAAGCTTGCTGGAATGGTGGTGGCTTATCTATGAGAAGAGATGTGACGACTACGCTCATTCGCAAGAAGATGATTACAATGAGGCTCTGAAGGCATTTTTACAATAAACAGGAATGTCAAAAACCCTAGACATCCAAAAACCTAACCTTAGGAGATGAAGCGCCAAAAGTCATGTGGGCCCCGTTTGGGTAAGTTAGTCGGTCAACTTCCCGGGGTCGTAACTTTTGCATGCAATATCTATTTTAGGCGCACGATAGCCCATTGGAAATATCTATCCGAGGACTACACATTTTGGCCTAATCTAGTAAAGGGCATTTTCGACTGTGACGATCTCTAAAAACCCTATTTAGGGCCTCAAAACGGCCCCGCAAGTCAGGGACCTGAAAACTAGGAAAAAAACTTCCAAAATGGAAAACTGCCAAAATGAACTAGTTGGAATAGGTGGGAGGCCATCGACATCCATATGGATCAAAGAAAAAAGTTACCCAAGTTTGATAAGTTATGGGCATATTGCGTACACGAAGAAACTAGACTTGTAGACCAACATAAGAGATTAATTGTCGATGAAGAGGAAGCTCTTACAACTCAAAAGAACAAAAGAAGTTCCTTTAGGAAGAACAATAAAGAAGTTAACTTCGTAAGAGTTCCAGATAAGAAGAAAGATATTTCAAAGATCAGATGCTACAACTTTCAAAAGTTGGGACACTTTTCCTATGACTGTCCTCAAGGAAAAGGGAAAAGAAAGCATCAAGCACATATGGCAAAAGAAGAGGAATCTCCTCCCTCAAAGAAAGATTTAGCAGAAATTAAGGATTATGTACTTTAAGTTGAAGATAGTTGATCTGAAGAAAGATACCAAATGGTGGAGTCCGTAGAGCCTCCCCACACAAAAACAAAAGATAGGTATTCATGTTTATTTTTTAGTATCTTGTTTACTTTAATACTTTATCATTACAAGTTAGATTTTTGTGAGAATGTTAATTAACCTCGTTTTAATTCAATGTCTATGCATACTTATGAAGGAAGTATCAAATAAGAGGATGAAGAAAGAGATAAAATATTTATTTCATGTATGATCACTCATGAGAGTGACAAAGAAAGCATATTGTAAGTAAGTTTACAAGTCTCGGAAGAAAGAACTTATGTCATGACTTGCAGAAGTTAGACAACACAAGAAGGACTTATGATATGATGACAGTCAGTAAAGACCAGACAATATCCAGTATCTATATAGGAGCAGGAGGCTCCTAAATATGCAGAACATAAATGTTCAAGATAAAGAAAAAGATGGATATTCAGATAGAGTTGATGAGATGCATGTAACTATAGGTTGCTCCAGTACCATTCTTATAGATGCAGAGGGAGAAGGTTGATCTAGTATGAAGACAGAAATATTCAAACTCAAGAAGGCACCCAGGATATTACAAAAGATAACTTCAAGGATGATGATTAGAAACTATCATTTTGGTGCTAGAGGGAGCTATGTCTCTAAATTCGAAATGGAGGATCGTGATTTGATCCAGTTAGGAAAGCAGATGGATGGTGCCCAGATATTTTGTTCAAGATGAAAGTTATCCAGTAGATGGATGGTGCCCAATAGATGTGTAGCATGGTATTATACCATTGAAATATTTTGGACCACAAGAGATTTTTTTTTGATCCCATAGCTAGACCTTTGTAGAGAAGGAAGAGACCTTCGTAAAGAAGGAATGAGCAATCCCACAGGTAGACCTTTGTAGAGAAGGAAAAGAGAAGAGACCTTCGTATATAAGGAAGAGACCTTTGTAGAGAAGGGGAATGAGAAATTTGCCAAGGTTGGCCTCTGTCTAGGTGTTGAGTTTTGGATACTCTAGGGACATGATAGAATACCCTCGTAGAGAGGGGTGTGACCACCCTCATAGAGAGGAATGTGGATGTTTATCCAAGGGGCAGCAGGCAGATACTCTCCTCTAGCCAAGGATTGAGTACCCTGGAACAAAAACCTTGACCATGTGGAATGGTTAGTTGGATATTGAGGTTTGTCTTGTGATCCTGCGTGGATCATGGAAAGGGAATCTAGTCTTGCCCAGGCTAGCATCTTATCTTCTCTAGTTCATGTGGGATGACTAGGAGTGAAGTTATGGTAGTAGTCCTCCCCAGTGGATGGGTGAGATGGATGACTACAAGAGAAGGGAGAACATAAAAGGAATGGCAAAACTCATAGAATATATTATGTGTGAAGATAAGAAAGAAGTATCTTCTACGTGAAGATGAAAGAAAGAAAGAGTATCTTATGCACGAAGATAAAGAGAACAAAACTTCCGATGATTTATAGATATGCCAGTCAGTGATCATGATGCCAGATGACCAAGTGGATTATATTGATGCCTCCTGTTATCCAGTTGATGATGTTATCCAATTGATGATGTTGCCCAGTTGATGATGTTATCCAGTGGATGTTGCTACCTAGTTGATGTCGACATCCAGTGACCTGTCAAAATATAAAGAATATCCTTCTTGTTAAGAGGGAGTTTTAAAATATTGTGTAACTACAAAGAATATTCGTATCCCCTTTTGTGGATAAAGATAAAATATATTTATTATTGATTAGATCAATCCCCTTTTGTGGATTGATCATGTCGGCCATTGTAATTGACCAAATCCCCTTTTTGGGATTGGTCAAACCCTAATTGTAATAGGCTAAATAAGAAGTCGGCCCCATAATATATTAAAGAGGCCCCAAAATATATTAAAGGTGGTTATAACCACCCAGAAGAAGAAGTCGGCTCTTCCAGTGAAGAGACACTTCCACACGTGCTAGAATTGTATAAATAAGAGAGGCCAGTGCCTCATTTGGACACACACTCAACTCACTCATCTAGTGCGCAAGTATTGAAGGAAGCTGCAGTTACCAGTTTCCAGAAGAAGGAAGAGAGAGAGAGGCGCATCCTTGGGAGAGGAATTTCTGTGTTGTTTGGCTCATTGTATTGGCATTGTATTGGCTATCTATATTAAGGAAGTTTTGTTGGGTTTTCTTCCCGTAGAGGGTTTCCTAGGATAAATGCTTCTGTACTCTTGTGATTGTGTTTCTCTCAGTGATCCTATCTATGCTATTGTTATCTGGTAAATTGAAAGTAGCCTAATAATAGCAGAAACTTTAACAATGTATAGAGACGATGCAAACAAGATATGTACAAGAAATAAGAAGAGTATTATTACCTTTAGAAGAAGTAGTCTCTTTCAGTCTGCTTTGTAGGTTCCTTTTCTTTGGCAACTGATGCTTCGTGTTTCTCCTTCCTTTTCTTTGGCTCGGGAAAAGGATTCTTGTAGTGACCATACTTTCGACAGTTGAAGCATTGTATTTATGAAATATCTTTCTCTTTATTTGTCTTCCTCTTTGAACCAAACTTTCTTTTGTTCCCGAAGTTCTTGAATATTGTTGTGAATGCTTGATCATCGTACTTATTTTGAGGTTTCTCTTTTGCACTGATCCTTGATTCTTCTTGAGCACAGCAAGTCCAAAGTTATTCAAATGTTGGATACTCCTTCCTTGTGTTCATGCTTGCGGCAAATGCATCCCACGCCTTGGGAAGACCATTGAGTACTATGTTTACCAATTTCTTCTCTGAAATGAACTCTTCAATATCTTGTAGTTGATCTCTTAACTAGGAGATCCTCACAAGGTATGATGTTGTGTTATCATCATCATTCATCTTCATGTCACAGAGCTCATTCTTCAGACTCATTATTTGTCCATTGTTTCTAACTGAGAAGAGGTTTGTTAGGGCATCGTACATCTTCTTCGATGAGTCAAGATGGGAGATGTAGGGTATCAAGTGGTATTTTATAGAGTCCACTATGATATTCATGGCATTGATGTCACCATCTTTGAACTTCTCTATAACTGCAATGTTCTGCGGTTCCTTCTCTTTTCCTTCTTCAAACTCTGGTTCCACAATCTTTCCTTTCACGATATATAACACTTTATTCTTGGCAAGGATGAGGTCAATCCTTGTCTTCCACGCTCTGAAGTTAGAGGCTCCATATAACTTGTTCTCTGACTTCATATAATAAGTCATTGTTGCTTTGACTTAGTCAAACCCTACATCTGACCGAAAAATTCAAACTTGACATCTTGGCTTGATGAGAGTACCAAGTGATGTGCTAGGCTAGGGCGCACTAATATATCCAAAAATTAGGTCAATACCTTCACTTAAGGTTCCTCAACGAGAGGATTAGGGTTTCTGCAACTACACCAGCTAGTAACCCTAGTGGCAGTGCTATGGTGACTGCTCCTGCTAGGAACCCTAGCGGTAGTTCTTCAACGAGCTTGATATCCTTACGACTATGTTTCCTTCCAGTGGTTAGACTGAATGAAGGAGGTGTGGGCCCATAAAATGTTATAATATGAAATATTGTGCTTGTTTTACCATTGACAATATCACTATTGTCACCCAACCATAGGCCGAAGACACCCTCTGAGCACCTTAACCTTGACAGAGAATCATTTCGGAAGAAAAACCTAGGCTAGATAGCCAAACAAAGGGTAGCGCACCTTTCCCCAAGGATAGTGCATCAACAAGAGCTGATCATATAGTCCAAACCCTAGCCAAGAGATAGTCCAAAACAAAACGTAACTGCTAGCTGCAGTAGCTGCAATGGCAGCTCTCCTCAAACCTACGCACAAGACTTGGCACTGTAGTGCACACCAGTTGTTGCTCTACAATTCTGAGACTGTGAAAAATGAGAGACTGGCACCCTGTATTTATAGTATTCCTGGCTAACTACCTGGGACGACTTCTTATTCTGGGTATCTGTTTGTTCAGTATATTATTATTTCTTCTGGCCGACTTCTTCTCTTGGAGGCTAATAACCTAATACAAATTATCTTCTTGAGTTGACAAGTCTTCTAGGGTTATTAGCCAACTCATTATGGTTTCTCTTGCTTCCCAGAGTATTCTATTCTCGCCAGGTTTACACGTGGAGGTAAATACCTCCCACAACTACCATAATATCAACACTTTATCCACACAAAATTGGTTGGTACAAATAGTTCTGTCGAACCCCCCATTATCATAACAAAATTGCATCCATAATACCAAGTTCCATAGAGATTTTCCTCATGAGCCTGCCAACTCCCAACAATGGGCAGGCTTCTTCCTTTATAATTCCTCTTAATGTAACATCTTCCCCAATATTTGTCTCTTAGCCTTCCCCTTTTCCATGTAAGGGATAATTTGGGATTGAGGGTGAAATTACAAGTGTCCAAAACAAGGTAAAAGTGAAATACAACCATTTCTGAAACTACTTTACATACACTACGAGCCAATTGGTGGATGTGTTCATGAAGGAAATTCATAAACTTCATGGATTTTCTATAGTAATATTAACTGACAAAGCTCCAAAATTCACAGGAAAGTTTTGGAAATTTTTATGGAAGATGAGTAGAACAACACTAGCTATGAGTTCAACATATCATCCATAAATGGATGGGCAAACAAATAGTTAAAAAATGTTTAGAGTGTTATCTTTGTTGCTATTCTTCAGATAAGGAATCTCAATGGGTGAAGTAGCTTCCTCTAGCATAGTGGTGATATAATACCATCTATCACACATCTATTAAGATGTCTCCATTTGAATCTATGTATAGGTATCCCACTCCTAGTCTTACATACTTTTTGTAGGACCAATCCAAAGTATAGACAATGGACTCACATATGGAAAAGACTAAAGAAACTTTGAATTTTTTTAACAAAAACATTCAAATGGTGTCGAATAGGATGAAGCGTTTATACAGGGAGTAAGTTAAAAGTGGATAAATTTAATAGTTTTTAAAAATTCTTTTTCAAATTTGATAATGTATAGTTACATGTGGTTAATGGGAATTTTGACCATGGAACTTTTCCCTTGTGGATTTTAACCCATTTTAAGAAGATCTAGATAGTCTAAATTTAAAAAAAAACAAGTAGATTAAGGTAGAACTTTGCCTGGGTGGAAAAAAATAGCTCACCAAAATGAATGAATTTGTCCACTTTTTAACTCACTCCTATATATAGTAATGTTTTGTTTGGTTCTCCTAAAAACTCATTTGGTAAAAACAAGTGATGTAGACAATTATAGAATTATAATTTTCAATAGTTCTCATTGATTAATGTGGCACTTCTCTTGGGACAAGCTGCAATAAGTATAGGGTTGCAAGTTTCAATATTTTTCATTGATTAATGGTTCTATAACACCATATATAATTAATAAAATATTTTTTGAAGGTAAAAAAACCTACCATAACTCAGCTATCCACCAACAGTGATGACAATCATCACTGGATACGATCTACGAATGCAAGCTAATTCATCACTGTTATTAAAGGAAAATCATGCCACATAAAATAACTCATTGGTGGTTCGGAAGGGGGTAGACTTTTGTTGACGCTTGAATCCGTTAGGACCGAAACGACAACCTCACGAGGATATAAATCCCCCTGCATTTTTATAGAGGTGGTACTCCTCGATTATGAATTTTGCGGGACTCTAGGTCTTCAGAATATGGGACTTTTAGAGAAGTCTGTCGTGGTAATCAAAGAAAAGATAAAGATGCAAAAATGGAAAATGTTTTTATTTTCTTTAAATAAAGTTCATTAGAATGGAACATGAACCACACACATTCACACATTTAAAATAAATAAACAAAATTTCCTCACATCCATCATAGTTGGGCTAAAGATGTCTAATCACATAAAAAATAAAAGAAATTGATCTGCATGCATAAGAGAACTTTGACAGAGTGATACATGGGAAGCTCAAACAAAGATAATGATAGATCAACCTCAAATAATTTATATTCAGAAAATTGGGTTTCAAAGTACAGTCGAGATTGTTCCCAAAATAACTCTCTTGAAGTTTCTAAAAAATATATAGTTTATTACATATTCTCCGAAATTTAAATGTGTTTGTCATAAAGACTGGGATTGGGGCTCCCGCGGACCATAAAGAAAAAAAATATAAGAATGAAGTTTGTAGAAGGAAGAAAGTGGGCGGCGGAAGACAACAGGACCTGGTAAGAAGAAAAAGGAAATTATCAGTCTTCGGTTAAACTTTTCTATTTCAAGAGGTGGAGTAACTAGAAGAAGGAATTGATAAAGAAAGAAGGATGTGATTAGTATGAACTTACTATGATGGTATCTCTATATTTTTTCACTTGCTTGATTATGTCCTTTTATTGCTTTCATCGTCGGTTATAGGAACTGTCTCAACTACCTTTTTCCCTTCATCAGTCAGTTTGTCGATAGCTTTTTTAAGCCACTCTTCGATATAGCTTCTCATTGGTGCCACGTTTATTCATGCCGGATTTTTATATTGAAAATCTTTCTCTCCAAGTCCCTTAGATATATGTAAATATTACACAAAGGTTATTCAATATATTGTTTTTTTACTGAATAATCCACTAGCCAGTTATCTACGTCATCTTCATTATACTGAAGAATGCCATAGAAATTTTCAAATGATAACTCTTTAAAGATATCAACTTGTTCGTCAAAGGATTTCTTGGTTAGGAACAATGAGTTGAGAATCAATTTGGGGTCTTGGACCTCATTGGTGCTCCTGGATAGGTCTATCTCAGTCATCCTTTTGAATAATTCTTCTCTCCTTGTTATGTCTTGGTTGCATGCTTGGACAATGATATTCAAGTTTTTAACCTTTTCCTTCCATCATGTGTTCAGTTGTTTTATCCAGTTTGGAGAAGGGAGATCCTCCTCTCTTCTTCTCAACTCTTTCATATTGGTAACTTTAAAACCGAAGGGTACGACCGCGTCAAGGTAAAAACCTTCTTCATTTTTCAAATCCTCCTGTAAATATTCATGGAAGGCATGTGCCCTCGTTCCAAAAGAGACCATGTTCTTTGACATCTCCCAAGCCTCTGTAATTAATTACATTCTTTTCTTAGTGTTCTTCTCCACATAGCCCCTAGATAATGTGAGTAGGCTTGAAGATGCTTTCAGTTGAGTTGCAGGTGTGGTAGGCCCGATCATTGCTAAAGGACTAGCAAGTACTTGAAGAGGCATTAAAGCTTCTTCCAATTCTTCGACTCTTTCCTTTAACTTGGCATTCTCTACTTCAAGGCCTCCAATAGAATCATCTAGATCATCTCTAGTTGCTTGGTGAATTTGGGAAATTTGGGAAGGCCGCATGTTTCAGAGGTTAACCTCTAAATGAGATTTCCCCTTTTTATTCTTTACATCTCTTTTCTCGATAATTAAATTTTTGGATTCACTGTAAAAAACAATGCTCTGAAATACAAAATACTCTTCTTCATCGAAGGTATCGCTATCAATTATTTCCATCATAGGATTCTAGTGAGCCATGTCCTCTGGTTGATCAACGTGTTAGCACTCTGTAATTTGCCCAAGGCTGTGGAGACAGTCACAGAGGCAAAATAAAAAATGCTTCGAGTCAAGGATCTATCCCTCCAAGACTCAGAGAGGGATATCTCTATATGATTTAAATTTGTTGAGATGAGATATTCGGATAGTTATGATAGATTGGTATTTGGTTTTTAAATGGTTTGGTTGGAGCAGGAGAAGAATGCCATTGGGAAATGGGATCAAAGAGATCTAATCCAATCAAAGAAGGGTCTACAGGGGAGATTACAGGGCAAGGTAGGCATTGTGATGGATCCTTTAAGGTTTGGTAAATGGTCAAGAAGAAAAAGGGATGGAAACAGATCATAACATGGCAATTAAGAATCCTGGGAATGACCTTCAGGCAGAAAACATTAACATTGCTTTAAACTGGGAACATGGTATTTTTAAACAAATCCTGAGCTTGAATCTCTTTAAAACAATAGAGAAAAGAAACACATATCAAAAACAGAGAAAACATAATTACAGAGAGAAAAAATTTACCAGCATAATGACACAGGAATCTTGTAACTGTAATATTGTTTTGATAGAATATGGCTCTGTGAGCTGATTACAACAATGAATGCTTATTTTCAGTCGGGTCCAACCACCCTTACTCTATTAAAAACATAGATATAAATAAAAAATACAATCCTTAGGCTTAGGAGATCGAATTCGATCCTCCTGGCCGAAAATAGCAAGTAAATCCCAAAAAGATTTGAACTGAAAACTGGGTCGAATCTTCTAAAAAAAGGGGTCAACTCAGACATTTGTTTCTACTCAACGGTGACACCTGTCTAAAACATGAAGGAGGTTATTGTATATGAGTCTTTCTGGAACAAAAAACTCCTTTGGTTTCTCCAATTTTGTCTCCCTCTCACCGAAACATCTCCCGCAACATCGTGACCAAAACAAGAAAAACCAGAAAACTGAAAAACGCGGCTCAGAAATGGCTTCGATTATCCCAATTGGTGGCACCTATGCAAAATATTATAGATTTTTTTGTTCTTCATCCCGTTACGGAGAAACACCTCTCTCAGGTTTTGAAAATTCCTTCCCGTTTTCCTGGAATCCTTCTCGAAAGTCTACTGGTTAAAACTGGAAAATAGCGGTTTTGTGAATTTTGGGGGGTAGTTTTGCAGGGGAGAAGGTGGTTTTCGGACCCCCCTGAGGTGGTTAGTGGTATTGGGAGGGGGGGGGTCTGAAATCACCAGGGTGTGACAAGTGTCCCTCCCAATACCACTTGTTTAGACCCCCTTAAGGTGATGTGATGTGAGGGAGGAGGGGGGTTCGAAATGTACGGGAGAATGTATGCGCGAGACTTAGGGTAGTTTAGATTTTATTATTATTTTTTTTTAATTTTGTTTTTTGTTTTATTATATGTCGTTTAATTTTTATTTTTTCTATTTAAGTTTTATGCTTATTTTTATTTAATTTATGTTTTTATTATATTTGTTTTATTTTTAATTGTTATTTCATTTTTATTACATTTTGTATTTAATATTTTATGTTTATTTAATATGAATTTGTTTATAATTGTTTTACATTATTGTTTTATTTTTTTCAATTTAATCTTTAATTAATATTATGATTAATAAAATACTAACCTAAGTACTAACTTAATTATTAATTAATTAATTAATTATTAACTAGTCTAACATATTTTAATTAATCTAACTACACTATATTTTATTACTAACATTATTAATCTATTGTTTATTTTTTCCTAAGCTTGTTTATTCATGGATGAGTGGCAGGTGAGATGTGGCCAATGGGACAAATGGATAAGGGAGTGAGTGGCGCAAAGGTGGATGAAGGATGTAGCAGGGTGATGAAGGATCGGGCGAAAATGGATAGAGGGGGAAAATGGAATCAACTGAGCCAGATATCGTCATCATGGGAGCAACACCAAATAAGCAACTGAGGAGTCAGGTTACCTATGATTATAGGACCCCAACATAGGCTCCACCTGGGGATGGCAGCTATTTTAGGAGGTGTCAAGAACCATTGAACTCTGAACATGCAGACCAATTCTTTATTCATTGGGCCATGGAGTCACTGCAGCTATAATCTTCGAACTAGCTCATTTTTTACTGAACACCGAACTAGATACTATCAACTGCAAACTTTGTTGGAAACCATACAATACTAAAAAAGATGCTCAAATGACTGAGCTTATTCAAGACTGCTACCTACCAGTGCATCTAGTCAAGCAACTACTCTAATAACTCTGCTCTTTCAATGTTTTCAATCCATATCAGAAATAAAACTTGCATAGGCATCATGAACTGCTTTCCATCCTAATCTTCACAACACAAATTTCTAGGACTGTGGACAATTCTAGAAACTTTGGGAATCAATGGGTATTATGAAAAGAATAGCTCTTCTATATAGACAACTATAGGATCATGATAAACATGACCTATCTCCTGATATTCAAATTTATCCATTTCAACTTCATGATCTGATAATTCAGATATACCATCTGTATCATTTTGCACATGTTTATTTATCTATGGTTTTTCTAATGAATTTTGAGAAAAAAATACTGTTGAATCAAAACATAGAAATGATTGTTTAACCATATCTAGATCATAGTTGTTTTTCAACTCATGACTGGCGAATGAAAAATGATTTTGACAACATAGGTCATCCAACCGATCAACTATTGAATCCTGAAAAAGACTGACAAGACTGCTGCATTGATTCAAATGAAATTTCCCGACTTTCTATGCGTTTATCCTTCAACATTTGTTCAAGAGTCTCCTTCAAAATTTGAAATGAATTATAATCTAATAGTACAGAATTACATTCCACTGATTCAAATCTTGTTTCGAGCTCTGAACTTCCATCTGGACTTTGAAAGTCAAGGGAAATTAGTGATTGTGATTTTGGGTGTAAAACAGGTCCCATGTCATCAATGACATCCTTTACTGACTCATCAAAAAAAAAAAATTCTTCACTATTTATAACTTGCCTAGAGTTTCTTTTTATAAATTGAAAAGATGAGAAACATAAGGGTAGAGTGTTTCCACTTACTCTGAGATTTTCTGCACTTTGATCATTGCTATCATAATTGGTATGCATAGATAGAATGTCTTGTTGGGATTGCAAATGATCTTCTTCCTCCCAACAGTATGTTGCTAATTTATCTGGAAAATCCATCTTGATATCATCCTCATCATACTAATCGTGCTTGGGTAAATCATCCATGAATGAAATGTCATCAAACATGCACATCACATCAGCTTATGGCTCTTCAACAAGCTGAGTTGGAACTTCATCTTTGACTACGTTGTGAATTGAATACATGAAATAATTCTTTGGTGGTTCAAAATACTAAGGATGGGCTGCAACATGTTTGGGGGCATTGATCCTTGTTCGTTCTGGCACTAATGGAACATAAGGTCTTCGAACAACAAGTTCCTCTTTCCTACTAATCTTCTGCATCATCTCTCTTACAATATTTTCCAGAACATCTAGTTTTACTTCTGAAGATGTCATCCGTTCCTTTTATATTCTATATTTCTCTTTTGCCTTTAACTTTGCCTTTCTATTCAGCAAGTTAGCTTCCACATCAACTACAATATTTTTCATTTCTTCAAGTGTTGTAGTGTTCCTTTCTCTTAATTGGAATGCCATCTTAGGATCAAATGCATATGGGTAATACAAGTGAGATGATCCTAGGGGTGGCCTTATATCAGCAGGTATTTCATGATATACCTTATTGAACCTTGCTGAAAACTGATGTACTGTCTCCCTGGCTGTCTTTTCAATTGGTCATATTCTTCTAGGATGAGAAAGACATTTCTCATGATCGCCCATCGATCTAGGAAATTTTTTACAAATTGATGGAAACTGCTAATGCTTGCATCTGGAAGATTCCTAAACCAATTTTTGACTTTACCTTGCAATGATAGGGCAAACATTTTGATGCAGACATCATCATATTCTACCTCAAACAGATCAAGAAAATCCTCAAGACTTTGGATGTGGTTTTTAGCAGTGATCTTCACATTTTCTCCATCAAACTTGGGCAGATTATTGCTATAATTGGCAGGGAGGTCATGGAGAATAGAAGGTAGAACCACATGCTTCTATATGTCTGGGAATTTTACAAGTATAGGAGGTAAAGCAGGGGGCTTATAACCATCTGAAGTTTTAGCAAGAGTAGGAGATAAAGCATGAAATTTGTGTCTCACTAGGCTATCTACAGGTGTATGAGTATGTACATGATATACAATTTGGGGCTTAGTCTCTTGAGGTTCATCAATTTGCAGATGATCAATGTGAACTTCAGCAATATACTCTTGATCTGAATTAGAAAAAGATAGGACATAATTACAGATAAAGCCAAAAATGTCTTGAATACAATTTGAGCTTGAATACCTGATCTTTCCAGACTGCTTGGTCATGCTTCAGGTTCTTCCTCCAGTGGAGTCTTTGAGTTGGCATTGTCTAGATCTGATTGGAGTCCCCAGGTGAAATATTTCAGCCTTCTTGTGTCTGGTCGCTGTCCACCATCAGTGATCAGATCTGGAACTTGAAGTGCACTACTGGAGAAAGTCCCTAGTGGAGTCACCATTCTATTAGCACTCTGTAATTTTCCCAAGGCTGTGGAGACAGTCACAGAGGCAACATCAAAACCGCTTTGAGTCAAGGATCTATCCCTCCAAGACTCAGAGAGGGATCTCTCTGTATGATTTAACTTTGTTGAGATGAGATATTAGGCTAGTTATGATAGATTGGTATTTGGTTTTTAAATGGTTTGGTTGGAGCAGGAGAAGAAGGCCATTGGGAAATGGGGTCAAAGAGATCTAATCCAATCAAAGAAGGGTCTACATTGGATATTATAGGGAAATGTAGGCACTGTGATGGATCCTTTAAGGTTTGGTAAATGGTCAAGAAGAAAAAGGGATGGAAACAGATCATAACAGGGCAGTTAAGAATCCTGGGAGTGACCTTCAAGAAGAAAACATTGATATTGCTTTAAACTGGGAACATGGTTTTTTTAAACAAATCTTGAGCTTGAATCTCTTTAAAACAATAGAGAAAAGAAACACATATGAAAAACAAAGAAAACATAATTATAGAGAGAAAAACTTCACCAGCATAATGACACAGGAATCATGTAATTGTAATATTGTTTTGATAGAATATGGCTCTGTGAGTTGATTACAACAATGAATGCTTCTTTTCAGTCGGGTCCAACCACCCTTACTCTATTAAAAACATAGATATAAATAAAAAATACAATCCTTAGGCTTAGGAGATCGAATTCGGTCTAGCAAGTAAATCCCAAAAAGATCTGAACTGAAAACTGGACTGAATCTGCTGAAAAAAGGGGTCAAATCAGACATTTGTTTCTCCTCAACAGTGAAACCTATGTAAAAAAATGAGGTTATTGTAGATGATCTTGTCTGGAGAAACAATCTCCTTCGTTTTCTCCAATTTTGTCTCCATCTCGCCGAAAGATCTCCCGCAAAATCGTGACAAAACAGGAAAAACCAGAAACCTGAAAAAATGGGCTCAAAAATGGCTTTGATTCCCCCAACTGGTGGCACCTGTGCAACATATGAGAAAGGTTTTTGTTCTTCAGCCCATTACGGAGAAAAATCTCTCTCGGTTTTTGAAAATTCCTTCCCGTTTTCCCGGAATCCTTCCCGGAAGTCGACTGGTTAAAACTGGAAAAATAGCGGTTTTGTGAATTTT
>ML789073.1:850173-889619 GCA_009831015.1 Picea engelmannii | reverse complement strand
TAGGGGGAAGGTGGTTTTTGGACCCCCCTGAGGTGGTAAGTGGTATTGGGAGGGGGAGGTCCGAAATCACCAGGGGATGACAAGTTTCCCTCCCAATACCACTTGTTGGGACCCCCTTGAGGTGATGTGACGTGAGGGAGGGAGTGGGTCTGAAATGTACGGAGGAATGTATGCGTGAGACTTAGGATAGTTTAGATTTTATTATTATTATTTTTATTTTTTTTGTATTATATGTTGTTTAAATTTTTTTTTTGTTATGTAATTTTTATGCTTATTTTTATTTAATTTGTGTTTTTATTTAATTTGTTTTATTTTTATTTGTTATTTCATTTTTATTACATTTTGTATTTAATATTTTATGTTTATTTAATATGAATTTGTTTTTAATTGTTTTCAATTTAATCTTTAATTAATATTTTGATTAATAAAATACTAACCTAAGTACTAACTTAATTATTAATTAATTAATTAATAACTAGTCTAACATATTTTAATTAATCTAACTACACTACATTTTATTACTAACATTATTAATCTATTGTTTCTTTTTTCCTAAGCTTGTTTATTCATAGATGAGTGGCGGGCGAGATGTAGCCAATGGGACAAATGGATAAGGGAGTGAGTGGCGTAGAGGTGGATGAAGGATGCAACAAGGTGATGAAGGATCGGGAGAAAATGGATAGAGGGGGGAAATGGAATCAACCGAGCCAGATGTCGTCATCATGGGAGCAACGCCAAATAAGAAACTGAAGAGTTAGGTTACCTATGATTATAGGACCCCAACACAACGTTTGGGAACACTTTTTCGATGTCAATATCGAGTTCCATATCCTCGAGGGAGAGGTCATGGATGTTGCTTTTGGCTCGAGGCCCCTCCTATTCTTGCACAATATTTTTTCTTTTCTTCCTCAAGGGAAGTTTATGGGAAATTTCATTTTTTCTCGAAGGAGGGTTCTTATCTCGTCCTCCGCCTGAAGAAATTTGGGTCACTTTCTTAATTTGGTGGGTCGTTGCAACACTGCTCTGAGATGTTGTACTCTTTGGAGTGACAGTTGGGGATTGGGCACTCTTCTCCCCGGGACCTTTTCCTTTCTGTTTGTACGACTCATTGGTGTTGAGTATTATTTCTGGGTCGCCAGTGTCACGAGGATTTCCCAAGTCATTATCTCTGTCTTCATTCATAATAGTATTAATAAAAGAATTGTTGAAGCCAATTGCCAGTAGATGTTATACAAAAATTCCACTAGGGTCGAACCCTTTTACCCTTTCATCATATCTTAAATTCAGGCTGTGGAAGTGGCCTGCAAATTCATCAATCTCGTTCATATTTCTGAATATGAAGTCCCCAAATTTCCAAGGCCGAGGTATGAATTTATTTTTTCTCTTTTCATGGAAAAAATGCAACCAGTAGTTGTACTGCCTTGCTATTTCAGTAACAAATATTTTGTGAGATATGCGGCATGGAAGGAAGGAAGGATTTTCCTTAGAACTGAAAATCCTTATGACATTATAATTCTCCACTTGTTCCAGTGTCCCCTTCCTATCCAAGAACTTACTCTCCTAGTCAGACATCCGGGGGGTGTCCTTTCCAAACAACAAACATTTAAAAACTGAGACAAAGTCATTAAGAACTTCATAAAAATGATGGGAGGATTTGTGCCTCCATAATGTTTGGTACTAGAAGGTTACCAGGTTGAATTCATAGTTTACCTTCTTACACAGAGATGATATTGGAAACTGACAACAATGTGCTATCACGAAAAACAAATAAGAGGACATAAAAAATTTCTTCTCCTTCTTGTATTGTGACAATTGGGAAGAGTTTTCAATAGAAATCAACTTGCCCCAATCGAAGATGGCATGTTCCTTGACTGTAAAGTATAAAATGTAAAGAATCATGCGGGAAATGTTGGTTGTAGTTTCTTGTCCTGTTACCCTCGTGAAAATCCAAGCAATTTCCCGAAAATGATTTTTAAATCCGCCAACTTGCAATCTCGTGATGTCCTCGGGGACGACCGTTGGGTTCTCTAGGAACTAAGGTAATAGGTCCAACCCATTGTCATGCTTCTTTAAGAATTCTCTAAAATCTTCACCCTTGAAGGTAAGTGTTGGTTCGAGAAGTCTCAACATATTACGAAATACATGAGGTGACAAAGAGACAAGGGAATGGTCCTGCAATTGAATGATCTGCTGGTTTGGAATGTATCTCTCAGCGCACTAGGAAACCAACTCCCTACAGTCAAAAACCTCTGGGACGCAGCCTGCACGAGCAATTCCAGACGTCTAGATTACTTCCTTTTGGGCAGAAGGGGATGAGTAGTAAGAATATGCTTTGGACCACTGAAAGTTCTGGTCCTCACGCCCAAAAATGTTCAATGTATATCCACAAAACTGTTATTGAGTTGTTGTCATAAGTTGATAAAAATGTTCTTGTTATCGGATAAATCGGTAGGTGCGAACACTAACAGATCTCCCTAGATCCACCTGGATCTAGAACAAAACAGGATAGGACACGACACTTTCTCTAAGTTGCAGTCATTGAATCTACTACTAAGAAGGAATGAGTGACATACCTTTATATAGCTTCCTTAGGTCTATGGTGTTCCCACTTCGCTCCAGTGCTCTTGTGAAATCATGTCCAAGACAACACAAGCCAACCAAAGTGAAGATAGCAAAGTAAATTCAATGTCAACCTATGCATATGATCAAGGAGTTATGCAATAAAATAAGAGTGATTTTATGGGAAAGGGACATGCCATTATATTATATTAAATGAAAGTAGAAGATACAATCAGATAGCCTTGATGTCGCAAGCTTCCTTTCAGTGACCCTTGGTTCCAACACACACAATTACTCTACATTGCATGAAGAAGATCCAGTACAACTTGATAGACCAAATAGAGTCTTCAAGCTTCTATCCAAGCAGATTTCTTCACACAATTCTTTCACCAATTCTTCACTCAATATTTCTTAACCTTTTCCATGAGAAACCTTTCAATATATAGGAGAAGGAGAGATGGTTAAATGGATGAGGATGATCCCACTAAATCTGAGAAGTCAGTAGGATGCCAACCATGCAAATGCCAACTCACTTTCTAGAAGATTCCCCTCTAGAACCTCAGTGACCTCTTCTCTTTTCCAAGATTTGAAACAGGTTTTCACCCTACCTATAGAGTAGACTATGAACAGTTTGCACCCTAAGTGTGGGTTTCCTGGGAGAATGAAGGATTTTTGCACCCTATAACATAGGCAGCCTACGAACGCATCTTAAAAATGTGTTTTTTGGAAGAAGACAATAGTCACTTTTCTCAGGCAAAAAGTCCTTGTGGGAGTTTGAATACATCACTTGTAGAAACATCACCAGAGTGACCAACATAATGTGTAACAGAATGCCCCCCAAAGTATGAGGTTGGAACTTGTGAAAGCTGAAATACTTTGTAAAATGTGTGTGTAGTCAGAAACAAGGAGTGCACCTAATCGGAAACCTGTAAATAACCAAGCATCTGCAAAATATAATACCAGTTCTGAGGTAGGCATTCCCATGCTTAGATCAAAAATGAATGGAATCATAAACGTAGGTCATGGCCACCAATCATACATTGTGGATCCATGTCATCAAAATGCTACATAGCCACCAAGAATACACTATGGATCTATGTGAGAAGACTTGAATTAAGACATAGCCACGTAACATACAAAGTGGATCTATGTGGTGATACAAATCATACATACTCCATCGCAACCTGGATCAAAAAGATGAGACCTAGGGTCTTCAATCCCATCACCTGAAAGTACGAATCTAGCCATGCGATTACATGTGCTGAAGTCGAACATGGTAGAAACCACTTGATTACCGATCATTGATTAAAACTGTTAACAAGTGCGAGGGAAATCACCATTGATGTCAATGACTCCCAAGGTATCGAAGTACAATCCGAACGAATGCGAATGAATGAGCTGAAGTCGATCACACGGTGGAATCTCTCAATCAGGGATCAATGATGTGAAACCCCTGTCAAAAGAGAAGAGACCTGCCATTAAGGCATGCAGGTTCCAAGGTACTAAATGATTTCTAAGTCTCACTCCCGGATAATGAGTTGGAGTCAATGGAAAAAGACTCGTCATAGGAGGGCCTTGATGTATCCCCAATCAATTACACGAAATAAGAAACAGACTTTGAGGGTGAAACAAGGTATGAATAAGGGTTGAAACGGACATAGGGAAGGCCGACATAGTAAGAATGGACAACTACATATGGCTGACTCAATAGAGGGCTCATTTGAACTTCTCTTGAACATATGAACGACACGACCAAAGACTTGGCATAAATGACTCAAAGACGACCTAAGATATGACCTTGTAGCAAGTCAAACGAGAGACAAATGGATTTCCCAACCCGGATTCAAATGACGAATAGGGGGTGTCATGTTCAAGAGTGACGCTTACTGCCATTAATATGAATACGAAAACATATCCTTTCCCAAAATTTCCCCCACCATTTCTAGCGAGTACCTCTTTATTTTTACACAAGCTTGAGGAGGATAACATATGCTGGTTGATGTAAGCTCATCCTTCGGATGAGTCCCTCGGAGTATATTTAACGAACCCTAGGAAGGAGTGGTTCGGTCCCATTACGGGTCTTTCGATGTTTGTTTAACGAGTCCAAGGATAGAAAACTCGCGGGTTTTTCATGTTTTGAGAGTCTGAAAAACACTTAAAGAGAACTCTCCCAGTTCATTTTTCATAAAAGAGTTCGACGAGACCGAAAAAGTGATAAACTATCGCCCGTCGAACGTTTTCTTCAAATACTTTAACGAGCGTGAAAAGAACAAGATCGCTCGGCAATCTTTTCATTTTTATGGAGCGTGAAAAGAGCTTAAAGGATACTCCTTTACGTTCATCGTTTTTGTGTTACCATGATGAGTATGAAAAGACGAGAAAAAGTATACTCGGTTACCTTCTCATATATTTTCGAGCGCGAGAACGAACGAAGACTGAGCTCGAGGTTTTTTTCTAAAAAAACCTAAAAAAGTAGTCGTACATGCGACAAAAAGAAAAAACACCCATACCCCCTCGTTCGGACTTCGAAGTTACTATATCTGCGAAAAACCACACTCAAAAGGCTATTAGGGTATTAGGTTTTATAAACAAAACAATAAAAATAATATAAAAAATCAATAAAAAATAGTAAAAAGTGAATAAATATGGGTGAAAAGGACTTTTTACCATTTCATTGTTACTTTGCCAAAAACTTGTCCAACATACCTCATTTTCCCCCAAATTTCTTTGCTCAATTGTGGGAGGCACAAGCGATCATTCGGTGAACGGTTTCAGCCAACGAGGTAATCTCTTGATTCTCTAACTTTTCCATGGTTTATTTTTGGTTTT
Source organism: Picea engelmannii (assembly GCA_009831015.1). Classification (NCBI taxonomy): domain Eukaryota; kingdom Viridiplantae; phylum Streptophyta; class Pinopsida; order Pinales; family Pinaceae; genus Picea; species Picea engelmannii. The sequence continues at coordinate 884,231 of ML789073.1, read as the reverse complement.
TATTGGCAATTTTTTGGATTTTGAGTCCATTTTAGGGTCGGAACATGCGCCCAAGCATTCTCGCAGGTGGTCCATGCGGGACTTGCGAGAATATAAGATTCTCACAGGTGGGATTTAGGGCACCTACGAGAATATCGCACTATGCAAAAGGTCCACCTGCGAGGGCCAAAAAATGGAATTTAAAGTGAGGTTTTGCTCAATAAAAATTATGCAAGAGTTTAAAACAAGTTGTTGACTTCCCTCTCATGGCTCTTTTGTAAGTGTTTGACCATCACAATGTTGGAATGGAGAGAAAGAGAACATGAGGAGGATGATTCCATTGCTGAGAATGACCTGAGTATAGTCGCTGCACTCCGGGACTGTGGGCTCTTGAAATTTTTCAGGATCCCGGGCATGAGAGCCCAACTCAGGTTGTTGGAATACCTGGTCCACATGTGGGATGTGGATCAACAATTATTTCACGTGGGAGTCCATATGATAACACTAGATATCGAGCATATCTATTTTTTGATGGGGTTGTCACGGCGTGGATACCATGCTACTTTGACCGGAGGTAGAGGCGGCGGACTCCCTATGAGCGAGTATGTTCGCCAGTATTGTTTTCCATAGGCAGAGAGAAGCAAGGGTAAGGTTTCCATTTTGGGGGTCCAAGATCTGACCCTACGGACCATCTTGTTTACTATTGCATGCATGGATGGGAGCGCAGCTCTGCACATGGCTTTCCAGATCTATTTCCAATACGCCATAGAGTGCAGAGAGCCTTGGGTTTTTAACTAGTCGGACGCAGTTCTCCGTTGTATGAAGAGACAATTCACAAAGTGCAGAAAGGGTGACTTGAAGCAGTTTGGGTACGGGTCACTTTTGGTGTCATTCTTCCTCAAGAGGGTCCCACTACTGTGACTACATGTTGATTGGGGTTTATCGGCCCCACAGGATCTGAGGATGCTGAGGTGGTGTAACCTCATGGTTTGACACGTAGCAGGGCCTATAATCAAGTATAATGATTCATTTTTTGACTGGTTGAGGCCCCAGATGTTGATGATCAATGACTACACATATGTCAAATTGGATTTCCAAGGGGATCTAGATTTGGTCCTGCCTGAGGATGCTCAGTGGGGTGACTTAGGTAAGAAGTACACATTTTGTTCTTTTTAAATGTTTTTGCAAATTTTATCATATGAAATGTTTTTATGTTTATCCAAGAACTAATCAAAAAAATTATTTTTGATGACACAGATGTGGGGCTGTATCGACCTCTAGGAACGTCTCACATTCAAAGGCGAGGAGAAGTGGCTCCAGTGGTGAGATGGGATGCCGAAGACTACAAGCTAGTGGAATAGAACTTAGAGGGGTTGATCGTGGATGTCCCAGATATTTCTATTGGGGAGATCCCGAGATGTTACCAACGCCATACTGTGGGCGTGTCTGAGTCTCTTAGTCGACTGCTCCGTAGGGTAGCCCAAGAAGTTGTGTGTTATCGTGAGCATCATCCGTGATGCTATTTTGTAGAAGCTATGAGCTTTGTATTTTGAGATTTTGATCCTTGGACAGAAACATTTTGTAAAAACTTTTGATCGTTATATACATATATACGGCTTCTACCAGCTTATTTTGTGTTGTGTTATACATGTGATGTGTGATTGGTTTATAAATGTCCCAAATGTCTATCTAACACATAGTTAGCTAAGGCATCAGTCAATGTATTTAGACATCTAGGAATGTGCTGATATTTGATATAATCAAAATGACGTTCCAAGAGGCGAATTCGTAAATATACCCATAATAAAGTAGGACTTCGGATAGCATAGACATTACTTAACTGTAGTACTACTAGCTTCGAATTGAGTCGTATAACCAGGTGGCAGATATCAAGCGAAATAGCATAAATCAACAATTCGATGACAACGCTATATTCTGCAATATTATTGGTCACACGACCGAGGCACACACCTTGTAGACCGATAAGTTCGTTTGTAGGGGCGTAGATTGCCCATGCAGTAGAAGCAAGGTTCTGAGTACTACGACTAGCGCCATCGGTGAAGCCAATGTGGGGTGGAAAAGACTCTGACATATGGAAACCAAGCACAACGCAAGATAAGCGGTCGAGGGCAGAGACGAAATAATGAAAAATCATATCAAAGTAACAAAAAGTATGATACAATAAAATACAAGAACTCATGCACAAGTGATATTAAGCATAGTACTTCTTTAAGTACAACCCATTTCTGGGTTCACTCAAAGGGATACCATCTTAGTCCACCAACTCGTAAGCTCCTTTCTCCAAAACTCGTCTGACGATATAAGGACCTCGCCACATAGCTTCAAATTTTCTGGCTCCTAGCATATCCTGATCTTGTTCGTAAAGGAGAACCAGATCACCTTCGGAGAAAACTCGTGGCTTGACATGTTTTTCGTATTGGGCTTTGACGCGTTTCTTCTGGGCTTCTATAACTAGGGTGGCGTCGTGACGGATTTCGTCTAATTGCATGAGATACAACAGACATTCTTCTTCGGCATAAGTGTTTGGGAGAAGTTTGACAACTAGTTTTAGGGAGGGTATCTCACATTCAATCGATAAGATGGCTTCTAGACCATAGACTAACTAGAATGGTGTAAACCCGGTAGTAGACTTAACGGATGTCTAGTAAGCCCACAATGCTGAAAAAAACATCGTGTGCCAACTCGTTTTGTGAATCCCTATCATTCGTCGAAGCATGGTAATGAGGATTTTGTTTATTGCTTCAACTTGGTCGTTGGCTTGTGGGTAATAGGGTGTTGAGTTTTCATGGCGAAGACCCAACTTTTCAGTGAGTTCGGACATCATGAAGTTTCTAAAGTGGCTATCATGGTCAGTAACAATAGCTTGAGGAACACCAAACCGAGCAATGATGTGATTGAATATAAATAGTGCTGCAGTCTTTCCGGTATTGTCGAATGTTGGCATCGCCTCAGCCCATTTCGTAAAATAATCTACGGCTACAATAATGTATCCATGCCCCCCGACTGAGTGAGGGTGACATGTCATGAAATTGATACCCCATTTCGCTAAAGGACCAACGGAGACCACAGGGTGTAGAGGAGCAGGGTGTGATCGTATTTTATTGTTGTAGGTTTGGCAAGTGTGGCATTTTTGGACGACAATTATACAATTGTTGAATAAAGAAGGCAAAAAATAACCCGCTCGTAAGATCTTCTGAGCAGTAGCATACCCAGACATGTGACCACCACAAGCTCTAGAATGACAGTCATTTAGGGCTTTGTCGGCTTCGTCAAATGTGAGGCAACGTCGAAAAACAGAGTCAATCCCACGACGATAAAGAGTATCACCGAGGATAATATACTGACGGGCTTGGTAGCATATTCGATGGCGGTCAGTGCTAGACAAATTGGGCCGAAAATTCTGGCTTTGGAGATATATGATGATATCTCTGTACCAAGGGTCATCGAAACTAATAAAGAAAAGGAATTCATTGGGTAATGAATCTATTGCTACATTTTCTGTCTCAAAGCAAGGAAGGTCGCATATCAACTCGGCAAACACCAAGGATTTCTTGGACTTAGCCCATTCGAATTCTAAGTCAAACTCCTGGAGTATTACGATCCATTTGGAGTATTTTCCCCCCAGCAATTAGCATGTATGAATGTGCTACATAGGGTTGCAGTTAGAAATTACTGTAGTCTTGCGAGAAAGGATATAGTGCAGGAAACGTTGAACAGCCTGGATGGCTGCCAAGGTCAGTTTTTCAACATGTAAATACTTGGTTTCGGTAGTCGTGAGACTCCGACTCAAGTAATAGATGAAATGTTCGTCATGAGAATCATCCTCCTAGACGAGAGCCATAGCGATGGTATAGTCCGAGGCTGTGAGGTAAAGGAAATAATCCCGACTGTAATCAGATGGGAAGAGTAGTGAGATACGTGTCAAAGACAAATTCAAAGCTTCGAAATCTTTGTTTGTAGTGGTATTCCATACAAACTCAGAACCTTTCTTGAGCAGTCACATAAATCCAAGAGTTAGCTCAGCATAGTTCGGGATGAAACGACAGAGAAAGTTTTCCTTCCCTTGAAAACTTTGTAACTGGTGAAGTGAGGAAGGAGGAGGGAGATTGAGAATCGCCTCAACCTTCAAAGGATCTACCCTGATCCCTTGACATGAAACAATAAAGCCTAGAAGTCAGCCAGATTCTACGCAAAAAACACATTTGTGGGGATTCAAGCGTATCTAGTAAAATCGACATCAAAGGAAAATGGCGCAGAGGTGTATTGGATGATCTACACGGCACATGGAATGAGCAGGTAAGTCATCGAGATATGGCTGCACAATGTGCTTTATATCATGAAAGGCGTAAGACATAGCACGTTGAAAAGTTTCACTGGCATTCTTTAAACCGAATGGAAGTTTCCGGTAGGCGAAAGTACCCCAAGGAAAAATAAAAGTGGTCTTGTGTTGGTCTGTGGGTACGATATTGATTTGATTATATCCGGAGAAACCATCCATCAGAGAGAAGATTTCACTTCCAGCACAATCATTGATGATCTGGTCAACGAAGGGGGTAGTAAAGTTGTCTTTAGGACAAGCTTTGTTAATGTCTCTATAATCAATGCACACGCATATTGTGCCTTGTTTCTTGTCAATTGGAATAATATTGGAAACCCAGTCAGTTAGAGCCACAGGGTAAATAAAGCCAGCTTTGAGAAGTTTCTCAACATCAAGCTTGATAGTGGCTGCTTTACGTGGGTGGATCGGACGAAGTCATTGCCGAACGTGTTTATCGCTCGAGTATGTCTTAATCTCATGTACCACAATGTCGGGGTCAATCCCCGACATTTCTTCATAGCTCCATGCGAAGATGTCACGAAATTCTTGGAAAAGAGACTTGTAGGTGACAACTTCATCATGGGAACACGAAGCTCCAATATGCACATTTTCAACAACTCCAGGTTTTATGGATATGTCAAGGGGGATGGTGGGTGAGATATTACTTAAGTTCCCTTCGTAGAACATATATTGTGTAGACTCGGGAACGGTAGAAATGATGACAACGATCGACAGGGTCGAGAGTCGTTGGTAACCCGCGATGGTGTGTTGTTCCAAGAAGAGGATGGAACAATGATGTCCATCATCCCAAGGGGTATCTTCCACAAACATAACAGACATAATCATCTCATCTGTAGGAAAAATGACGTGGAATGGATCCGGAGATAAATCACCAAGAGAGGGGGTAGAAGGGTTTGTCGATTGAATGGATTGATAAGCGGATTCAACCGGACTCAAAGGCATTTCATTGCCATAACGAAGATGATCGTCAGGTTTGGGTACCATCCACGGGTCGTAAGGCGCAGGGGTCCCGTGAACAGAGGTGGATATCATGTTGATCGAGGCGACAAACGGATGTGGAACATCGGGTGGTGGAATGGGGAAAGTACCCATCAAAGAGAAATCTTTAAGAAGACCCACATCGATGTTCTCATATCCAAGGTGCATTTTTTCAATGAAAGGTACGTTGCCGGTACGTGCATCAGAGTGAAAGAAGTCCAATCGGTCTATGGTAACTACTTTTCCTTGATGTGGGAAACGCACGACATGAAAAAGGGTGGACACAAATGCATGCATGGAATTGATCTAGCTATGGCCAAGTAGAAGGTTGTAATCGGGAGGAGTGTCAAAGACTTCCACTTCAACGTTGACCATTTTTCCTTCTAACGTAATAGGCAGTGAAGGGAGGACACCGTAAGGCTTAAACCCAAAGCCATCGAAGGCTTTGAGCGTGTTGTGGGATTTAGTCAAAGGAGGAGAGCCGATGGCTTTCTAGCAGGTAATAGACATGACACACGTCGAGGCACCCTCATCAATAATTGTTCTACAAATGTTTTTGTCGGAGACAATAACTTTTATTTGGAATGCGAGTTGAGGGGGTAACCTTGGAATGTGATCTTCCAAGTCAAAAATTATTAAATTTGTATTCATAGGGTCGATTCCACCAATAGCTTTCAATAGTGCCTTCCGTTGTATAGGACAACTCTGAAGGATTTTGAGGGATGACATCGCGGATGGTGCTTGGGCCAGATCTTCAACAATACTTTAGTTCTGGGCAGCACGTGCATGAGGATTGAAAGCAGATTTTTGAACAACACCCTTTGGGGGAGGGCGAAGGACTGTATCTAGGCTCGGTCGTTCGAGATGAAGAGGACTATTGGTAGGTGGAGTCATGTGAGATGGTTGGACCAATGAAGGAGGTATTGCATCAACCTTCTCTTTGGAGGAAGAATAATCTTTGGCTTGAGTGGTAAGTGTGATGTCATTCTTCTTTGAATCACCTGTACACATTAAGACATAGGATGTATTGGAGGGGGAAGGTTGGTCATGAATGACCAATTGGGCCTGTTGTTGATAAGGGAAGGGTTGTGACAACACGGTCAGAGTGGGGGGTTTTGGGGTCCCTTGAAGGAACTTAGTAACCTCGGCTAGTCGTGGAAAATCCTTAGTGTAGTGATCATCACCACAGATAAGACAAGGGTATCAGGGTTTGCGCTTATCCCTATCGTCAACAGGTGGTGTTTTGGTTTTCTCAGTTTGCGGATTATTTTTATCCTCCTTGTTCTTACCCTTTCCTTTTTTGGATTTATTTTTGTCGGTAGGGGTAGATTGAACATAGTTTACCTCAGAAGTCTTGCCGGTGGGAGGGGTAGGAGATGGATCATTTTGAACATTAGAAGAAATGGATTTGGGGTTGTTGCTAGAGGTTTGGACGGAATGATGTTGGGCATGGAAAGTTCCAATCACTCCATCAACTGCATGAGAAGCAGTAGGAGTAGTTGAAGTAGCAGAAGTAGAAGGATGAGGTGCGTTAGGGAGTAAGTCGTAAAGAGTACCCATTTGGGAGTAAACGAGGTCGAGGTATTGAGCATGATTGATTGCCTATTCTTCTATGACAACTCCACCCATGGTGATGTCACAAGTGATGTCTTTCATGAATGATTTCGTGAACCACTCTGCCAGCAAATGATCAGGAAGTTCGAGTTTGATGAGACGTCATCTCTGTCGCCACTCATTAATGTGATCAAAGATATGAGTGGCTTTGGTTTGTTTGAAAGAACTCAAAATTTCGATTCCCGTTTCCTAATGGATCGGTAACTGGTAGTGGGTGAGGAAAGCCATAGCAGGGGTGTTGAAGTCGGTGAAGAAGCCTCGTGGTAATTCTATATACCACTTCGCGGTAGAACCTGTGAGGGTTCGCTGAAAAAGGCGTAAACGAATAGAGTCATCCATCAAGGAGTTGGATGAGCACCAAAGGTGAAAAGTCATTACATGATTGTTCGAGTCCTCTCCCAATTTACCATCGAATTTAGGGATGTCGGATGGTAGTTTGGCCAGTATGGTGGGCCATTGAGGAGAGTGACAGATCAGATCATTTAAAATCCTCAACAGATTAGGGAGGTCCAGGGTGGCTAAGAAGGGTAACTATCTATTCACATGTGGGTACTGGTGACTTTGGGGAGGGAGTCCCGTTGGTAAACCAGTGGGACCATAAGCAATTTTCATATAATGCGAAGATCCAGGAAGATTCAATTGTTGGTGTGGAGGCAAGTAATTCATAGGGTTCTACCCTTGGACAGTGGCGTAGGGTTGAGCGTTCAAGCCCCAAATAGGATTGGACATGCCTGGATATGGTTGACCTGTACTAGGGGGTATGAAGGAGCTAGCTTGAGGCTGTTGCCCCCCCGTCGAGGGGGGATTATGTTGAATAATATAATTCCAATACTGGACCAAGGATGGAGGTATGTTTTGTCCATAGGGCGGGGTCGGTGGGGGTTTCCCTCCAATAGGGGGTTGCATCCCCATTGGGATTTTTCCTACAAAAGGGGATTGAGTTTGGCCTCCTTGGTGAAATTGTCCACCTATAGGAATCTGATAATTAGGTGTGAAAGATGGGATGGTGCCACTAGCTTTGGTGCCTCCAATAGAGGATGGAAGAGGTCCTCTGAAAGGGGGTCAAGGAAGTGTCAGAATGAAACTGGGAACGAGATGGTGCATAGAAGGAGTGGAAATGCCAGGAGTCCCGGATGATATGTGTGTAGGAGCAGGAATAGAAGCATTCAACGCATGATATCCGGGTGGAAGTTTTGGGGTGAATCTGGGTGAAAGCTATGTGCCAATGGGGGCTTGGCTAGCCGCTGTAATTCCGGTGTGAGGACTCGTAGTATCTGGGACCATTGTGTAATGGACCGCTTGTAGAGGGATAGTCAAGATGTGGTTAGCTAGCGGAGCATCTGTACTAGGAAAATAATAGGCAGTATTAAAAGGTATTGCGTCTGGATCAGATGTTTCAGGTAGCTCAGGTGTGACCGTGATATCAACGCCTGCTATTGAGCCAAAGAGATCCCGTCTAAAAATTCCAGTAGTCCAAAAAGGATATTGACCCTCAGGTCCTATGAAAGGTCCAGTTGGTAATCCAGAAGACTGAACAACTATATCTCCAAAATAATTCACTTGAACAATACGTCTCTCAGAGTCGGGAGGAAGTCGAAAGTCCTCTCAAGAATTGGTAATTCGGAACCATTCTAAAGAGTTATTTCTTTCCACTTGTGGAGTGGCAACGTCTTGGACTTCACTCTGTTGAGGAGATCCCTCCGGTGAGTTGGTAGGAAAGGGTTGGGAACCTTCCAGATATTCTAGGGGTAGGCCTTGCATTCTACGTGAATGGCATGGAGGGTCAATTGTGATCAAGTTAGAATCTTACGAAAGAAATTCTATGGCCAACTTGAGTAAACAAACAGGTAAAATCTAGGAAGCAAAACCAAGAAAACAAGACCTTCCAATTTCGAAGTCACTAGTTGGTGATGAAATCCAATGTCGTGACGATGAGACAAGAAGGGGCTGGGCCAGGGTGGAAAAGTTATGTTGATGACCTACTTAATGAACTTACACCCTGGTGCAAGCTCCTACACACAATTGTGGGTATACCCTCCAAGGAGTCCAAGTGAGTCTGGCCAACGTCGATTCCAAGTACCATGAAGACTTACCCCTTCACATTCACCTTGTGTAAGACCCTAAGAAGATAGGCTACAAAGGTTACCACCAACAACAATGATGCCTGGGGGAACAGTCGACAGTCTGATCGACACGCAAGGCTAGGGTATCTAGCCCGAAATTAGCTTGAGAGGCTTCCACTCATCATTGTGGGTATACCTTCAAGTGACCCCCATAATACATGCAATCTCCACACCAATATCAACAAAGCAGGGTGAGTAACTCTGTCAATCTCAATGCAACCTCAGGTTTGACCCTTGTGTGAGAAGGGATTCCCAGGACAAAATGCTGCAAATGGAATTTTACACTCCTTATAACAAGATACTATTGTGTGTTTTGTGCTTTGGAGAGTGTGTCTCACTGCCTATTCCAAAGCTCTAGCCTAGCTAATGTTGGTGTAAAAGAGCCATAGAAAAAGTTACTAGTTGAATTTTAAAGTTGCACAATATTATTAAAGGTTGTTGTTACGCAAAAAGGAGACGGAAATGAAACCGATGTTGTGTGAGACTCTGACCCAACAATGTGTAAATAGAGATGAATGATACAATTTTTTGTTCGATGAATCCTATTTACAGGAGGGAAAGAGGAGTTTTCTAGAACAATGTGAACTACGATGTATGATCTTCTCTTAAATGTAATATCAAACAATCATGAACAATGAAAATTCTCTATTTGTTCTCTTTCAATACTTGAATGCCCATATTTTTCAAATAAAAGGTTGCTTAAAAAAAGAAAATGTCTTTAATTTTTTATTAGAAACCAAGCAACAGGGATGGAACTTAAGAAAAGTAAGAAACCAACAAAAAAGAAATACACAACAAACACCCAAATCGATCTTTCAATGAAGATAAAAATAACAAACTGACAAGACCAATCTCTTCAAATGCACATGGGTAACAATTTTCCAAGTAATAAGAAATTGAAAAGGAAAATTAATCTCATCTTTTAATCCAATCAAAGGATCTTGACCAAACAAGCACTCGGATTTCAGAATCGGAGATTATACCCTTGTTAAAAAAAAGGTCAAGAGGTAAAAATTGAGAAAAAATGATCAAGAAGAGATTTTGATTTTTGAAAACTAATCATTCGCGAGATTTGAAGTCAAGAAACATTCAATCACTGGCCAGAGAAGTTGTTTCCAGACACACCAACCAATCTGGGCATCTGAAGACACAAAAGACTTAATCCAAAATTTTTACAAGTGAGTTCGCAGTCTGACAGTGGGGTACAGTGCGAGAATTAAGGATTCTCACAGGCTAGACATAGGTAAATTGTGAGCAGTTCTCACTAAACTGAACACTAGGGTGCAAACTTCAGTGATTCTCGTAGGCTACAGAAAGGTGTAGTGCGAGAAGGTTTGTAATCAAGAAAATTTTGGAAAAATGACAAAACTTTTGAGGGAACTTTTGGATCCAGGGAGTTTGTGAGGATCTCTTCAAGACTCAGAGATTGATTAGGAATGAAAAAGGGTAGGTCAAGAGCAAATGGCCAGGTAAAAACCATTAAAATGGGTTGTATCCCTAGTGGAGTCGCCAATTTTGTTATCGGATAAATCGATAGGTGCGGACACTAACAAATCTCCCTAGATCCACCTGAATCTAGAACAAAACAGGATAGGACACGACTCTTTCTCTAAGTTGCATTCATTGAATCTACTACTAAGAAGGAATGAGTGACATACCTTTATATAGCTTCCTTAGGTCTTTGTTGTTCTCGGTTCGCTCCGGTGTTCTTGTGAAATTAGGTCCAAGACAACAAAATCCAACCAAAGTGAAGATAGCAAAGTACATTCAATGTCAACCTATGCATATGATCAAGGAGTTATGCAATAAAATAAGAGTGATTTTATGGGAAAGGGACATGTCGTTGTATTATATTAAATGAAAGTAGAAGATACAACCAGATTGCCTTAATGTCACAAGCTTCCTTTCAGTGACCCTTGGTTCCAACACACACATTTTCTCTACATTTGCATGAAGAAGATCTAGTACAACTTGATAGACCAAATAGAGTCTTCAAGCTTCTATCCAAGCAGATTTCTTCACACAATTCTTTCACCAATTCTTCATTCAATCTTGCTTAACATTTTCCATGAGAAACCTTTCAATATATAGGAGAAGGAGAGATGGTTAAATGGATGAGGATGATCCCACTAAATTTGAGAAGTCAGTAGGATGCCAACCATGCGAATGCCAACTCACTTTCTAGAAGATTCCCTTCTAGAACCTTTGTGACCTCTTCTCTTTTCCAAGCTTTGAAACAAGTTAGCACCCTACCTATAGAGAAGACTGGGAACAGCTCACACCCTAAGTGTGGGTTTCCTATGAGAATGAAGGATTTTCACACCCTATAACATAGGCAGCCTGCAAACTCATCTTAAAAATGTGTTTTTTGGAAGAAGACAAAAGTCACTTTTCTCAGGAAAAAAGTCCGTGTGGGAGTTTGAATACATCACTTGTTGAGACATCACCAAAGTGACCAACATAATGTGTAACAGTTCCTTTGCTCCAGATAATGTTTAAAATGAATGCTTGAGAGGGATAATATAATCCTTCTCAAATCCTGGTTTAATGCGTTTTAATAGGAGATCTCCTCGAGCCCTTCCCTCATTAATGCCTATCTTTATCGAACCTGCATGATAAGTTGTTAGAATTAAAGAATACTAAATGCATATTGGGAAGCACACGAAGGTGGCGGGGATGGACGAGAGAGAAATAGGATTTGAGGATTTTGTGAACCTGGGAACCCACGACTGCGGAAGGTCGAAAAATGACTAAGTGTTGTAACACAGTCGGTCGGACCTAAAAAAGGAGAGATGAGATACTTAGGAGCTGGGGGGGTCCAATGGTCAAAATGTAGATCGCGGATCCTTTGTATACAAAATGTATATCACGGAACATGGGATGCAAGAGTTTGACCCCGCCAACCTGGGAACTCGCGATTGAAAAATCGGCTAAGTATAGGATAGCCCGACAGTCGGTCAGACTCGTGATGCGAGGGTGTGGATGGAGATGAGGATCCACAAGTCCGCCAACTTGGGAAACCGTTGTTTTGAAAAAAATGACTAAGTATAGAACAATAAAGGGAGAGTAGAAGGGAAAAAAGGAAAAGGGGAAAACAAGTAAGTATAGAAGAGGGAAAAGAAAGGGAGAAAAGAAGTTGGGCAAATAGAAAAGGGGAGGAAAATTTTGGAAGCGATAATTGATCTACACAACAGGCTTCAACTATGGGATGATAACCCCCTATGGGTTGTCAAGAATCTAAAACCTCTCATGACTAGGTGCTTCCGCTCATTAGGCTATGGAGTCAGAGTAAGAATATACAAACTGAACAAAAAATAAAATTATGTACAATGAGAATGGAAAATTCTTAGGAGAAGAAACCTTTTAAATGTTGTTCGTTGACATGAAACATTAATCTTTTTCTCTTCATGTCTTCGAGCATATAGGAGTTAAAACCCAATATCTTCTCGACGACATATGATCTGATCCAGAGTGCTTCAAACTTTGTATGAATGGATGACTTCTCCTTGGCCTTGTTCCAAAGTAACACTAGCTCTCCCTTCTAGAAGTTCTTCACAATTTTGATATGATAAAAATATCTTTTGACGCTCTGTTTCCTATGAGAAGTCCGATCCAAGACTTTGCTTCGTTCCTCTTCCAACTTCAACAACTGGTTGATTCTCCTCTGGATTGGTGAAATTTCCTCTGTATCCTCGGTATTAACCACATAGATTAATGCGTTGAGCTCGAGATTAATCAACGTTTTCGCCTCTTTCCCATAAACCAATAGATAAGGAGGCATCCCTGTGCTATCCTTCGGGGTTGTTCTACTTTCCCACAATGCATCCGTTAGCTTAATATGTCAATTCCTATGGTTGCTATCAATGGTTTTCTTCAGTATTTGCATAAGTGTTTTGTTTGTGGATTCAACAAAGCCATTACCTTGCGGATAATAATTCGATGAATGACCCATGATGATTCCATATTGTCCGCAAAACTCCATGAACTTTGACCCAATGAAGATCAAATCATTGTCTATGATAAATTTATCATTGGCACCAAATCTCGAAAGAATGTTGTCTTTGAGGAATTTGATCGGTTATTCAGCATCAACCTTCTTTAGCGCCACCGCTTCCATCCATTTCATGAAATAATCGGTAGTTTTTAGAATGTACATATGCCCCTTGCTAGATTTTGGATTAATCGGCCCAACAACATCAAGTCCCCATTGGGAAAATGATTTTTCTACCACAATAGGCTGCAAAGGCATCGTAGATTTATTCATTTTTTCTGAAAACTGTTGGCATGAAAAACACTTCCTTATTGTAGCATATGAATCTCTGAAGATCGATGGCCAGTAAAATCCTTCTCTGATTATTTTGTACTCAGTTGCAGTAGCTGCAAAGTGTCCACCACATATTCCCTCATGGAATTTTCTGATTAGTTCTTGGGGTTGATTTTCATCAATGCATATTAGCAGTATTGATCCAGGTGGATATCGGTGGCCACCCACCTTTTCCAATAGGCTCAAAACAATTTTCTAGCAATTTTTGTAATTTACTATTTTTAGCAGTTTTTAACTTCCGTGGCCATTTTGAGGGCCTAAATGAAGGTTTTTCGAGATTGAGCTTCTCAATAATATCCAAAGGCTCTCATTGATCCCCCAAAATGAATCTCCTCGATGATACCTTTCCAACAAGCTATTGTGAGCCCCAAATGAAGATCGTATGCAAAAGTTACGACCCTAGGAAGTTGATGTACTAACTTACCCAAATGGGGCCCACATGACTTTTGGCGCTTCATCTCCTAGGGTTAGGTTTTTTGGATGTCTAGGGTTTGTGACATTCTAGTTTATTTTAAAAATGCCTTCATAGCCTCATTGTAATCATCTTCTTGTGAATGAGCGCAGCCATCACATCTCTTCTCAGAGATAAGCCGCCACCATTCCAGCAAGCTTGTTTTCTGCTGCATTTTACAGTTTCATCTTATTTCCTTATTGAATAGAAAACTAGTTTTACTGTATCTCTTTTATTCTGTGTTAAGCATCTTTTAATAATCTGTATTCATTTTGTTCTTCTCATAAAATCCGGATCAGTGGTATCATAGCGGTCTTCTCCTTGTCGTCTTAATGCATGTCCCCAACGAGGTTAGGGTACAAAGAATTTGGTCTCGAGCTTGTTTCTCTTGAGGAAAAAAGCTCTCGCACACCCAAGTGACCTCTCATGCCAGGAGAAAAGAAAGATGATGGGATAGGAGATCCTTTCAAAATTTTGCTTGAGGAAGCCCTCATGCAACAGAGGAACAAGATGATGGACAGTTTCATGCAAATCCTTCGGCGGCTACCAATAGGTGACGCATCTTCCTCAAGCAGAGGAGACGCCCCTTTCAAGGTACAAATAAACTTCAATATTCCTATATTTGAAGGTCGAATAGACGCAGATGTTGTAGACAAGTGGTTGAATCTACTAGAAGGGTATTTTTTTGTCCATAACTTTTCGAATAGAGAAAAGATTACTTTTGCGCTCCTCAAAGTCGTTCCCCATGTCAAAGATTGGTGGGAAGCTTTCTGTGAGAAAAAGGAAATAGAGGAACCCTCATTATTTACAGTCATGACCACTTGGGAATCATTCAGGGATGTTATTAAGGAACAATACTACCCTATCGAAAGTTATGACGACTTGTATACCAAATGGACCACACTGCGATAAGACAGAGACCAAGAAGTGCTAGAGTTCAAAAATATCTTCCATACCTTGCACACTAAGCTAGGTATCAAAGATTCAGAGCGACATCTAGTGCTCAAGTATATCGGTGCTCTGCATAGATACATATAGACCGAAATGGAATTTCTAGACATCTCATCCTTGGGCGCGACCTATCGATATGCCGTCAAAATCGAGCAGAAGCTCAAACAAAAGACACGACAATTTGGGTCTGGGAATCCCTCACAGCAAAATCCAGGAAAGGGCGGCCCCAACCCACATAACAAAGGACAGAGAAAATATGGATAGTATCAAGACAACCAGTCCAAGACGCAAGAAAAGAAGGACACCGGAAAGACAAAGAAAGATACAAGGAAGTGGTGTGACTTCCATAAGAGCCCTTGGCATGACACTATTGATTGTCACTCAAAGCAGTCGTTGGTGGCTGAAGTGAAAGCCTCTTAATCAGATGTGGGTTCTGACTCCAAGTTAGAACCAGAAAGGGGAAGACAGATCATTGATTCGGAACCCAGTGCCACCGTTGCTACCACCAAGCTCTAGCCTGGTGAACCAGACGAGACAGAAGAAGGTGAGCACCTCTTCCATTCACAAATGTGGGTGAAAGGCACCCTGCTTCACTTCATCATTCATAGCAATAGCCAGAAGAACCTCATCTCAATAGGGGTCATCAAGCGGCTAGCCCTGCCAACAACGCCACACCCACAACCCTACACCATTAGATGGCTCCACCAAGGAAGTGATATCTGCATCATCCAACAGTGTCGACTGTCATATGGCATCAATCCCTTCAAAGATGAGGTATTGTGTGATGTTTCTCCTCTCGAAGTTTGTAATGTTCTTTTGGGCCAACCTTATTTATGGAAACGTCATGTTGTATATGAGTCTAGGTCTTGTAGTGTTATTATTACTTTGAACAGGAAATTGTACAGGATACCCGAGGCAATCCCTCCTAGTGCTATTTCCTTGATCTTTGCCAAGAAATGCAGGAAGGTCATCTCTCAGACCAGGAAATTTGTCTTCTTTATGATTCTCTCTCAGAGTGAGCGAAAGATCGCAGCCACATCCAGGGCATCCACAACCGATCTCTCCACACAACATAAGCAAGTGGATAAGGTCGTGGAAGAATACTCAAATATATTCTCTTCTCCTACTGGGGTACATCTGCATTGTTAAGTCAAGCATCCCATCGATCTGACCCCAGATGCACTGCTACCCAATGGGCTAGTCTACCGCTGCTCTTGATTAGAAAATGAGGAGATCAAGAGGCAGATCCAAGAATTACTCCACAAAGGGGCACATTCGTCCAATCTCATCACCTTGTGAGAGCCAAATTGTGTTGGTATAGAAGAAAGACGGGACCTGGCGACTCTGCATTGATTACCGGGCCATGAATAAAATCACAGTTTGAAACCGGTACCTGATTCCCCGAATCGGCAACCTCCTTGATCAACTCATGGAGGCCAAATACTTTAGTAATATTGATTTGAATTCTGGCTACCACCAGGTCCCAATAGAACAGATGGATGTATGGAAGACCACCTTCAAGTCAAAATAAGGTATTTTTGAATGGTTGGTCATGCCCTTTGGTTTGAAAAATGCTCCAACAAAGTTTATGAGGATGATGGAAGATATCCTACGACATTTTACCAATACTTTTGTAGTGGTGTATCTGGATGACATCCTCATCTACAACAAGACTTGGGCGAACCACTTGCAGCATATTCAACAGGTTCTGCACACCCTGCGACAACACAGACTATATGAAAACTTGGAAAAATGTTCCTTCGGCATCGACATGGTCCATTACTTAGGCTACATCGTTGATCAACATGGTGTGCATGTGGATCCAGCCAAGATCTAGGTCATCCATGACTGGCCAGCCCCAACCACACTCACTGAACTTCAGAGCTTCTTGGGCCTCGCCAATTTCTATCTCAGGTTCATGTTGGGATTCTCTCATATCACATGGGTCCTCAGCCAAGTAACCAGGGGTGGTGGTAAGGAAAAAATTTTGTGGGGCCTGTCCCAACAACAAGCATTCAAGGAATTGAAGAATAGTTTGAGCTCATCCCCAGTAATTTCATTACCGGACCTGCAACATCCCTTTGAGATCGAGACATATGCTTCAGACTATGTTGTGGGCGTTGTTCTCACTCAACACGGCCACCCCGTGGCATATCATAGTGAGACACTATCATATGTGTTCTGTAAGTACCCTACTTACGACAAAGAAATGTACTCCATTGTGAAAGCCTACTAGCAGTGGAGACATTACATTCTTGGGAAGGAGACAGTCATCCACATTGATCACATGCCACTACAGTTCATGCAGACACAAGGAAAATTGTAGAATGTCTGCCATCAGAAGTGGTCCACATACTTGCAACAATTCCAACTCAACATCAAGTATAAATCAGGAAGTACCAATCGATTTATTGACTGCCTCAACCGACCTCCATTCACGACACTCACCACAATGCTATACTCTTGTGGCCACGAGACCTCCGGATGGCCCCACATATATGAGATAGACCCTAACTTCTCCACCACCTACCAAATGTTGGGTGCCAACTCAGTGGTCGCTAATTTCCATCTTCAGGACGGGCTGTTGTGCCATTTGATCCATCTCTGCATTCCATCAAGTGAGCGTGTGAAGCGGATTTGGGAAGCTCACTACAGTCGGGTGGCAGGACACTTTGGTGTCGAAAAGACAGTGACAGTGTTGCAGAAACATTTCTACTAGCTGAAACTTCGACAAGATGTCAGCAAGTATATTAGGTCCTGCACCACCTGCATTATTGACAAACTAACCACAAAGAAACAAGGCCTAAACACCCCTCTACCTACTCCTGACAGGCCATGGGAATCCATCTCAATGGACTACATGTCGGGCCTCCCATCCACCAAGAGGGGAAATGATTGTGTTTTTGTGGTTGTTGATCGCTTTTCCAGGATGACGATTCTAGCCGCCTGCAAGAATAACATCATAACAGAAGCCACTGCCAAGCTCTTATTTGAATGAGTATGGGTACATTTTGGGATCCCACAAACCATTATCTCAGAACGTGACAGTCGGTTCCTCAGCATATTCTTGTCGAGCCTTTGGTCACTACTGGATACCAAGCTCACCAAATCCACTACCTTCCCACCCCATACAGATGGCCAAACTGAGGTCGTCAATCAGATGATCATACATATCATGCATATGTACAATTCAAAACACCCCCATACATGGGATGAGAGTCTTCCCTATGTCCAATATAGCTACAACCGAGCCCTACATAGCTCAATTGGACACAACCCCTTTCAGGTGGGGTTGGGATTCCAAGCATTGGGCCCCATTGATGTTTCACTACCCCTGGCAACCACCTCAACTGACTCGTCCCATGTTCCACCAGAAGCTGACAAAGCCACCCAGTTCATTGACCAGATCCAACACATCCGCCAATAGGCTCAGGATATTCTACATAAGTCTAATTCCAAGTACAAGCAACGCCATGATCAACATCGGGTGCCACATAAGTTTCAAGTGGGCAACAAAGTTTGGTTGCACTTGCAGAAAGAACACCTTACAGGGCCCCATCAAAAGATTCTCCCACTCTGTTATGGGCCGTACATCATCACCAAGGTTGTGGGTGACAATTCTTTTGAGCTCAACATTCCCCCTTTCCTTGGCTTGCACCCAGTCTTCAACGTGGCTCTCCTTCGGCCATATTTCCCACCATTATTGGACACCTCAGAGATAGCAGAGCAGTTGAAACCAACAGAGCTCAACCCTGATTGCATGCAATAGGAATCCAATGATCATATTGTGGACACACAGATCAAGGGTACTTGACAGCAAAGGATCCATCTTTATTGAGTCATCAAAGCAAGGCAGCTCCTACACCAAGGCAAGTGGCTCACCCAGGGCCAAATTCAGCAGAAATCTCCTCATCTGATGGGGGAACTCAACGCAATGGAGACCATTTCTTCCTAAGGAGGGAATATTGATCTAGGTGGATGTCAGTGGCCACCCACATTTTCCAATTAGCTCAAAATTGTTTTCTGGCAATTTTGGTAATTTACTATTTTTAGCTGTTTTTAACTTCCGGGGCCATTTTGAGGGCCTAAATGAAGGTTTTTCGAGATCGATATTCTGAATGATAAGTGAAGGTTCTGATTGATCCCCCAAAATGAATCTCCTCAACGATACCTTTCCAACGAGCTATCGTGCGCCCCAAACAGAGATCGTATGCAAAAGTTACGACCCCGGGAAGTTGATGTACTAACTTACCCAAATGGGGCCCACATGACTTTTGGCGCTTCATATCCTAGGGTTAGGTTTTTTGTATGTATAAGGTTTGTGACATTCCATTTTATTGTAAAACGGCCTCTAGAGCATCATTGTAATCATATTCTTGTGAATGAGTGCAATTGTCACATCTCCTCTCAGAGATAAGCCGCCACCATTCAATCAAGCTTGTTTTCCGCTGCATTTTACAGTTTCATCTTATTTCCTTATTGAATAGAAAAACAGTTTTACTGTATCTCTTTTATTCTATGTTAAGCATCTTTTAATAATCTGTATTCATTTTGTTCTTCTCATAAAATCTAGATCAAGTATACCATCAAAATTTCTTCTAAATGATATGTCAGCAATCAACATGTATTGGTTCTCCTTCATCTTTAGTGTCCTTTGCTCCTTGGGGTTCATGGTGATAGGAAATTAACCGGACCTTAAGTAGAATATAATATCTCCATACAATTCTGAATCAGCTAATGGTTCTCCGACTGATATTGAAATCATTCCATCTATCGAGTCCCCATTCTCGATGAGCTTGCATAAACCTTGTCCTCTGATTTCCTTTAGAGGTTTAATATCAATATCATATTCTTGTATCTTTTCCAACCAGTTAGCCCATTTTCCTTCTCTCAATTGTTGATTTAGAAGCATCTTCACTGGTGATGAGGGAACATAATCTATAACATGGGATTTTAATATATACGTCCCAAAATGCGCTACTTCTTTTACAAGAGCCAAAGCTTTCTTCTCGAGTTTTGAATACGTCAACTCATAGTCATGTAGTTTTTTGCTCATAAAACTTATGAGGAGTTCTTGTCCGTTGCTATTTTTCTGAGTGAGAATGGATGCAACAAATGTCTCTGTATAAAATGAATAGATAATGAAGTCTCTTTGGAATTCTGGACTGATGAAGACATGAGCGGTGGTGATTTCTCCTTTGATATTGTTGAATGCTTCATGAGTGTTTTTTGTCCATTCGAACCTCTGCTCCTTCTTCAACAACAAATTGATCGAATTTATGATGCTTGCGTAGTCAAGATTAAATCTTCGCACAAAATTGTTTTTTCCAAAGAATGAATGGACTCCCTTCTTGGATGCCGGGGGTTTGAGCTTGTTTATTGCTTTAACTCTTTCTGGATCTATGTAAATCCCTTCCTTACATACAATATGGCCTAAACAATTGCCTTGAGTCATAGTTAACAAGCATTTCTTTGGATTCAGAGAAACGTCGTATAATCTACATCTTTCAAAAACCTTTCTTAAATGAAGGATATGATCCTCCTTTTTCTTTGAATGCACCATTAAGTCATCCTGGTAGTCTGCCATAAAATTTCCTATCAACCCTCTGAACGCATGATCCATGGCCCTTTGGAATGTGGCTCCAACATTCTTCAAACCAAAGGGCATTCTAGCATATGCATATGTCTCCCATGGTGTGCTAAATGTTGTCTTTGCCTTATCTTCCTTAGCTACAAATACCTAGTTATATCCATAGAAATCATCCAACATGGACATGTAGGTCAATCCAATAACTTGTTGAAGAAGAAAATCCATGTTAGGTAAAGGAAAATTATCTTTTATGCTTACTTTGTTAAGGTCTTTGAAGTCAACACACATCCGGATTTCCCCAATCATTCTCCTTACAATCACTGGATTTGAATGTCTGATGGGATAAATTATCCCTACCTTATTCAACTTCTCCAATTCGATTTTTACCAGAGGTTTTATCTTGGTATTCATCATCCTTATTTTTTGTTTCACTGGTTTCGCTTCTTTCCTCAAAAGAATGATATGCTGGAATATAGTTTTATCATAGGCTTTCAAATAATCATAGGTCCAAGCGAACACATCAATATATTCTTTGAATAAGGCAACATATTGGTCAACCTCTTCATTGGTGCAATCAACTCCCAAGTTGACATATTTTGGGGACTTGTCCATTCCAATATTGGATTTAGCTTGTATATTGTCTTTTGGGATGACAAACGAGCTATTGTCTTCTTCATTATCATCGTTTAACAAAAACATTTCCAACTGTTCATCATTCTCAAATACTTGTAAGTACTCAACATTATCGGACACAGATGGTTGAAAATCTCTTTCTACCTGGAAAGACGTTTTTCTTTGGACATCGTTTGGGTTTGATAATGAGGCCGTCAAGGCTAGTGAATTGGCCTTGTGATTCTTGTCCCTTGAAATGAAAGCAATGTTGAAGGAGATGAAAGATTCCATTAGTTCGTTAACTCTTTTGAAATACAACTTAAGTATTTCCTTTTTGATCTTGTACCTTTGGGTAACCTAATTGATGACCAACTCTGAGTCTCCAGTCACAACAAGATGTTCTATTTTAATTTCCTATGCAAGGATCATCCCCTGGATCAAAGATTCATATTTTGCCTCATTATTTGTGCATGAAAACTCCAATCTTACAACATGGGGATGCATAGTATTATTTGGAATCAAAATAAAAATTCCCACTCCTTTCCAGATTTAGAACAAGCTCCATTGAATGACATCCTCCAGTAGCCTTCAAACAAACATTCTTGGTTCCCCAAGCCTTGAACTTGCTCTAATATTTCGTTGTGCTCCATGTCTAGGATATCATAGTTTCCAATCCCAACATCTATATATTCTTCCATTAATTCATTGTCCTTCTTCTTGAAAGAGAAGGGTTTTCTGGGTTCACTGGGTACTTTAATCATCACTCCCTCCTTGCCTGGTAGCATCATACAACTTTCATTGTTCATTATATATCCACTGATCATGGATGTCCAGTCTCTTCCCAACACAACTTCATATGCTAGAGGAAGGTCTACCACAATAATATTGAAAACTATAATGATATGGGGGGCTGATGTAATCCAAACATAAAAATCCTTGATTTCTTCGTACACTGGCACTTTTCTAGAATCAATTGCATATATGCTCTCACCAGTTTCATAATACTTAGTGCAACTCATGCCTAATGCCTCCATGACCGCAAACGACATTATATTATTTGTCACGCCAGTGTCAACTAAACAATTATGTAATGCAACATCATGATTTTCAATTGAAATGTATAAGGGAAGAATTCTAACTCTCATCTTGGTAGTTGATGGGCTCTGGCTTTGTTTTGGACTGGTAATGACAACTTCATCTCTTTCTGATGGATCATCCAACAACTTCAAAATGTTTTTTCTTTGCTGAGGAATATTCACCACTTTCGTAAAAGGCAAATTTATCATCAATTTACTTAGGTCCTCCATGAAATTATACGTCATTGGAGTGGAGCTTGATGCCAGGTGTCGCCTTTTGGTTCCATTTCCATCCGTCACTTTCTCATTCGACACTTTTTCATTTGTTTTTTCTTTTTCTTTTTCCTTGTCAGAATCGCCTTTATTCTTTGGTATATTTACAAACCCTCTTGTCTCGGTGATGTTTTCTTGCAAGTTAGGATCATTTTCGCCCTCTCCAAATATATACATTCGCATCTCGCATTCTTCCATATGCATAGTTTCATAGATTTCATAAGGTAAGTAATAATTTTCTTGCTCAATTAGTTGCTCACCATAGACATCATCCAGAACAGCCGTGTTTGGAGTAGGTTGTCTGGGAACCCTTGGTCTCTGTGGGTTATCAGTATCCTCAAACCTCACTATGTTTTAAGGGGGAGGGTTCTTCCTTTGCTTGGGGATTGGCATTCTTGGGTTTGGCATGTAATTATCTCCCCTTCTCGGTCTGGTTGTCTCATTCTGCATTTGTTTCATGGTTCTATTCATTTGTGCAATTTAAATTATTTTCTTAGTTTCCTGTGTCGCCATAGGGTCAAACTTTACGTCAGGTATGGTTCCTTTGAAAAATCCTCCTCCCATCATTTGATTTTGAGCTACTCAAGGTTTGAATTCTTAGTTATTTATTGAACTGGAAGCTCCTTGATCATAAATATTTAATCCCCCCATTTTCCTTTGTACTCTTCCCAGTATAATGTTTGGGTCGACACCCGTCTCAATCATAATTTCTTCCATCTTAGTGGCCTTAGTCATTGCCTCCTCCAAAGTATCCATTTGGGATGTTCTGATGGAATATTTTACATTCAGGGGCATTGCATTCTTATAACAACCGAGAATGACCGGGCCATTTGGTATTTTATCTTCTGGACTTCTACTCAAGGTCTTATTGAACCTGAGAAGTCAGTGAGGAGGGTATGGTAAGAAATTGGAGGGGAAAACATAGTTAGGAACATAGCTTTGAGGTCATTAAATGAGTGAATGGATCTACTGGGCAACATTGTATACCATTCATAATATTTTTCTGATAAGGTTTGCAGAAACAACCTTACCATGACATCGTTATATTCAACTCGGTGAAATTCACAAACGTCAAGAAATAAGTGCAGATGACTCTTTGCATCGATTGTTCTGTCTCTAGAAAATTCCTTTAAGGTGCCCTTAGGGATAACATGGAGCTCATGTTGTTCACCTATAAGATTAAGAGGGGAATCTCTTACCCTCCTTCTATTTCCAAACCCTAGGATTCCTTGATTTCTTGCGGCATCTCTTCCACCTCCTTGTCTCTCCTCGTGATGCTTGTCTCATGGATGTTCGTCTCTCGCTTCCATGTCTAAGGAGACTTCAGGGATAGACTTTTCACTTCTAATGATAGAGAGTTTCTTACTTTTACTTCTGGTAATGGGTTTCTTGTATTCTTCCAACTTCAATCTCGACCTTGTTCTTGTTCTACTCTAGCTAGCATTTGATTTCTTCGATATTGTTGTTCTTCTCTCCTCTGTCTTTGAAGGATTTCTCTTTATTCTTATTGGACTAAGATCTTCTAATACCTTTATAACTCTTCTCAAGTCTGGGCTGTTGTTATTACTAGATTGTACAACTGGTGTAAAATGCTTCATTGATTATTTAATCCAATTTCCAAATGGGGTTGATTACCTTGGCGTAAAGTCATATATTCTTTCACAAACGCTGGGCCAAGTTCCAAATTTTCAGTTCATGTCCCCAGTATGGTCACCAAAAATGTTGACGCTTGAATTTGTTAGGACCAAAACGATGACCTCACGAGGATATAAATCCCCCTGCGTTTTTATAGAGGTGGTACTCCTCTATTATGAATTTCGTGGGACTCTAGGTCTTAAGAATGTGGGACTTTTAGAGAAGTCCATCGTGGTAATCAAAGAAAAGATAAAGATGAAAAAATGGAAAATGTTTTTATTTTCTTTAAAGAAAGTTCCTGAGAGTGGACCAGGAACCACACACATTCACACATATAAAATAAATAAACAAATTTTTCTCACATCCATCATAGTTGGGCTAAAGATTTCCGATCACATAAAAAATAAAAGAAAATGATTCACATGCATAAGAGAACTTTGATAGAGTGATACATGGGAATCTCAAACAAAGATAATGATAGATCAACCTCAAATACTTTATATTTAGAAAACTGGGTTACAAAGTGTAGTCGAGATTGTTCCCAAAATAGCTCTCTTGAAATTTCTAAAAAATATATAGTTTATTACATATTCTCTGAAATTTAAATGCGTTTGTCATAAAGACTAGGATTGGGGCTCCCGCAGACCATAACGCAAATATATATAAGAATGAATTTTGTAGAAGAATGAAATTGGGTGGCAGAAGAAAACAAGATCTGGTAAGAAGAAAAAGGAAATTATTAGTCTTCAGTTAAACCTTTCTATTTAAAGAAGTGGAGTAACTAGTTGAAGGACTTGATAAAGAAAAAAGGATGTGATCAATACAAACTTACTATGATGGTATCTCTCTCTTTTGTCACTTGCTTGCTGATGTCCTTTTATTTCTTTCATCGACGGTTATAGGAACCATCTCAACTTCCTTTTTCCCTTCATCAGTGAGTTTGTCGATAGCTTTTTTAAACCACTCCTCGATATAGATTCTCATTGTTGCACGTTGATTTCATGCCATATTTTTGTATTGAAAATATCGCCCTCCAAATCCCTTAGATGAATGGAAATATTACACAAAGGTTCTTCAATATCTTGATATTTTACTGAATAATCCACTAGCCAGTTATCTACGTCATCTTCATTATACTCAAGAATGCCATAGAACTTTTCAAATGATAACCCTTTAAAGATATCAACTTGTTCGTCAAAGGCTTGCTTGTTTAGGAACACTGAGTTGAGAATCAATTTGGGGTCTTGGACCTCATTAGTGCTCCCGGATAGGTCTATCTCATTCAACCTTTTGAATAATTCTTCTCTCCTTGTTATGGCTTGGCTGCATGATTGGACAATGATCTTCAAGTTTTTAACCTTTTCCTTCCAGCATGAATTGTTTTATCCAGTTCGGAGAAGGGAGATCCTCCTCTCTTCTTCTCAACTCTGTCATATTGGTAACTTTAAAACTGAAGGGTGCGACCGCGTCAAGGTAAAAACCTTCTTCATTTTTCAAATCCTCTTGTAAATATTCATGGAAGGCAGGTGCCCTCGTTCCAAAAGAGACCATGTTATTTGACATCTCCCAAGCCTCTGTAATTAATTCCATTTTATTCTTAATGTTCTTCTCCACATAGCCCCTGGCTGATGTGAGCAGGCTTGAATATCCTTTCAGTTTAGCTACAGGTGTGGTAGGCTCAATCATTGCGAAAGGACTAGCAAGTACTTGAAGAGGCATTAAAGCTTCTTCCAATTCTTTAACTCTTTATTTTAACTTGGCGTTCTCTGCTTCAAGGCCTCCAATAGAATCATCCAGATAATCTCCAGTTTCTCGGTGAATTTGGGAAATTTGGGAAGGCTGCATGTTTTGTAGGTTAACCTCTCAACGAGATTTCCCCTTTTTATTCTTTACATCTCTTTTCTCAATAATTAAATTTTTGGATTCACTGTCAAAAACAACGCTCTGAAATACAAAAGACTCTTATTCATAGAAGGTCTCACTCTCAATTATTTCCATCATATGATTCTAGTGAGTCGTGTCCTCTGGCTGAACAATGTTGGGGAACACATTTTCGATGTCAATATCGAGTTCGATATTCTCGAGGGAGAGGTCGTGGATGTTGCTTTCGGCTCAAGGTCCCTCCTCTTCTTGCACAATATTTTTTCTTTTCTTCCTCAAGGGAAGTTTATGGGAAATTTCATTTTTTCCCGAAGGAGGGTTCTTATCTCCTCCTCTACCTAAAGAAATGTGGGTCACTTTCTTAATTTGGTGGGTCGTTGGAGCACTGCTCCGAGATGTTGTACTCTTTGGAGTGACAGTTGGGGATTGGGCACTCTTCTCTGTGAGACTTTTTCCTTTCTATTTGTATGACTCATTGGTGCTGAGTATTGTTTCCAGGTCGCCAATGTCACGAGCAGGAGTGCCCGAGTCATTATCTCGGTCTTCATTCAATATAGTATTAATAAAAGAATTGCTGAAGCTAATTTCCAGTAGATGTTCTACAAAACATCCGCTATGGTCGAACCCTTTTACCCTTTCAACATATCTTAGATTCAGGCTATGGAAGTGCCTTGCAAATTCATCAATCTTGTTCATATTTCTGAATATGAAGTCTGCAACTTTCCAAGGCAGAGGTATGAATTGTTTTTTTCTCTTTTCATGGAAAAAATGCAACCAGTAGTTGTATTGCCTTGTTATTTCAGTAACAAACATTTTTTCAGATATGTGGCATGGAAAGAAGGAAGGATTTTCCTTAGAATCGAAAATCCTTATGACATTATAATTCTCCATTTGTTCCAGTGTCCCCTTCCTATCCAGGAACTTACTCGCCTAGTCATACATCTAGGGGGTGTCCTTTCCAAACAACAAACCTTTAAAAACAGAGACAAATTCATTAAAAACTTCATAAAAATGCTGGGAAGACTTGTGCCTCCATAATTTTTGATACCAGAAGGTTACCGGGTCGAATTCACAGTTTACCTGCTTACACATAGATAATCTCATAAACTGACAGCAATGTGCTATCGCAAAAACCAAATAAGAGGACATAAAGAATTTCTTCTCCTTCTTGTATTGCGAAAATTGGGAACATAATTCAATCGAAATCAACTTGACCCAATTGAAGATGGCATGTTCCTTGACCGTAAAGTATAAAATGTAAAGAATCATGCGGGAAATATTGGTTGTAGTTTCTTGTCCTGTTACCCTCATGAAAATCCAAGCAATTTCTTGGAAAGGATTTTTAAATGCGCCAACCTGCAATCTCGTGATGTCATCGGGGACGGTCGTTGGGTTCTCCGGGAACTCATGTAATAGGTCCAATCCATTGTCATGCTTCTTTAATAATTCCATGCAATCTTCACCCTTGAAGGTAAGCGTTGGTTCGGGAAGTATCAACATCTTATGGAATACTTGAGGCGACAGAGAGACATGAGAATGATCCCGCAATTGAATGATCCACTGGTTTGGAATGTATCTCTCGACGCACCAAGAAATCAACTCCTTACAATCGAAAACCTCTAGGACGTATCCTGCACGAGCGATTTCAGACGTCCAGATTACTTCCTTTTGGGCAGAAAGGGATGAGTAGTAAGAATATGCTCTAGACCACTGAAAGTTCTGGTCCTCATGCCCAAAAATGTTCAATGTATATCCACATAATTGTTGTCAAGTCGATGCCATAAGTTGAAAAAAATGTTCCTTTGATCCAGGTAATGTTTAAAATGAATGCTTGAGAGGGATAATATAATCCTTCTCAAATCCTGGTTTAATGCGTTTTAATAGGAGATCTCCTCGAGCCCTTCGCTCATTAATGATTATCTTTACAGAAAATACATGATAAGTTGTTAGAACTAAATAATATTAAATGTGTATTTGGAGGCACATGAAGTTGGTGGGGACGGACATGATCCAAGTAGGATTTGAGGATTTTGTGAACCTGGGAACCCGCGACTGTAGAAGGTCAAAAAATGACTAAGTGTTGTAACGCGGTCGGTCGGACCTAACAAAGGAGAAATGAGATACTTAGGAGTTGGTGGGGGGTCCAATAGTCAAAATGTAGATCACAGATCCTTTGGATGCAAAATGTATATCATGGAACATGGGGTGCGAGAGTTCGACCTCGCCAACCCGGGAACCCGTGATTGCAAAATCGACTAAGTATAGGATAGTGCGGCGGTCGGTCGGACTCGTGATCTGAGGATGTGGATGGAGATGAGGATCCGAAAGTCCTCCAACCTGGGAACCCGTCGTTCTGAAAAAAATGACTAAGTATAGAACAAGAAAGGGAGAGTAGAAGGGAAAAAAGGAAAAGGGGAAAATGAGTAAGTATAGAAGAGGGAAAAGAAAGGGAGAAAAGAAGTTGGGCAAATAGAAAAGGGGAGGGAAATTTCGGAAGTAGGAATTGATCTCAACAACTTTCAATCCTTCCAGATGCCTCTAGGCCTTGGGCCGTTAACATGTTTCCTTGCACCTAAGGAAGATGAGCTCTTAGCCAATTAGAAGTAGTTTTAGGTCATACTCTGGGACAAAAAGACAATTTCAACCTTGATAGTATTTGCAAGAAACCTAGTGTCCCTTGTGGTCATCACTGAGTTTACGTCCAGTGAGGCCATGTGCTTACTAGAAGTATCTAGCCTTAGTCCCATACATGAGACCGAATACTACCCTCGGTTGCAATTTAACCTCCTCTAATTAACAAGATCTATGGGGTGAATTGATATAATTTGATGAAATTATATATTGAAGTTTTTCCTTGTATATGAATAAAGAAATGGTAAAACTAAATCAATAAAATATGTAGGTAAAATAGATAAAGTATAAGATTGTATCTTCCATTTACTGTGCTACAAAAAGTATGTCCATTATTGAAGGGTTTGTATAGTCTACAAAATAGAAGTTTTAGAGGTAATTTGTGATTGAACATATCGATAAAAGTGGTTCTTGGTCATATTTTGATGGGGCATTTTAAGGGAAGCCTCCTCTTTATGAAGTTGGTGGAGTTATTTATTTCCAAGATGGTGATTTCATAAAGTTTAAAGTTGGATTGGGTAGGGGCGCAAATAATCTTGTAGAACTTATGGCTTTAAAACTTGTGCTAATGCTTGCTACTAAAAAAAAGTGCTCATATTCTTTAAATTTTTGCTGACTTGCTTGTGGTAATTAATTGGATGAATGGAGTAAATGCCTTACAACTACACTCTAAGAGCCATATTTGAGGGGATACAATTTGCAAGGACAACTTTTAACTCACTTTCTTTCATCATGTGTACATATAAAGGAATGTGGATGTGGATGGCCTTTCAAATTCTAGGTTGCATTTGGATGTTGGGACCTGATCCATTCTAGAGAAAGTGGACGGGCAATTCATTAAGTACTTTCATGATCCATTTATCTAGTTTCTAAGATGCAATAAACAATCTAATTGACTGTAGTATTAAAATAACTGTATAATGTTGGACTCTCCAATATTGTGTTAAGATGGAGATCCACGAGGAACTTGATGTACTTTTTTGTAGTACTTTTTGGACTATTTCTTGATACACTGGGTTCTATTCGACATACTTTATATGCTCTCCCTATAAAGGGATCACTAGAAATGTGTTTATAACATATTTGCGAAATGTATTTTTTTATAAAATAATAAAATTACTTTTTTTTTTATGAGGAATATATATATATATATATATATATATATATATATATATATATATATATATATATATATATATATATATATATATATATATATATATATTTCGTTTAAGAAAGAAAATAAATACTAAAAAGATAAGAACAATTTTTCATGAGTTTTATAGTGAAACAACTTGTTAGAAACTTCGACAAGATCTAAAATTCCTTGGCACAAAAGAATTTGTAAACTCAGTAGAGAATACAAAAATTTTCTCTTAGCCCCTGGGGGAGCAACTCAATTGGCAAGTGCCGTGAAAATGAAGTTCCAAAGAGGTCTCGAGTTCAACTCCCCCCGACTAATCTAGTGTGTAACGCGTGGGGCAGCTAGGCACACCCGGAGGTCATAGTGGTAGAAGTTGGATAACACGAGTACATGCCCAACTAGTTGCTGATTCAGCCAGCCATAAAAAATAAAAAAAAAGTAAAAAAATTTCTCTTAAAATGTGCGTCTTGCAAAGACATTAAATTCAATTTTCAAAACATTTAAACAAAATCTATCTCAACTTGTTAACATATTAAAATCATAGGAAAAGTAGTAATCACATTTTCAAGTTATTTGATTATAAAAACAACATAATTAATCCAAATAATTAATTTAAGTGTAGAGATCCCATAAACCAAAGTTTGTTTAAATTGGTACTAATCATTTTTATCAATCTTCAATGTTTTTGATTAATTAATAAGAAACTTCGGGTTTTATTAATTGGGTCTAGATAATTAAGAAGAAAAGTGTTATCATCGCCATCAAAACAAGTGAAGTGTTGAACTTTTAATGAGTATATTATTGTAATGGTCTTGAATCCTATATTGGCAAAGCCTTGAACTTATGTGAAATCTCATTTACTCTGGAAATATACTCTTTATTTTGTCCTTAGTCAACAAAGCATTAGTGTTTTGTATGCTGAATAAAAACACAGTAGAAACATAATGTGAAATGGTCCCTATACAAAACTGCACGGTTACACCTTTTCTTCTTCTCACATAAAAAATTGTTGCATCATACCTATCCCATTCCTCTTGTCCCCTTCATACCTATCCCATTCCTCTTGTCACATCAAAGTCTTGCTTGATACATATCCCATTGATGTCCTACCCTTGATGTAAGGTAGGGATATCTTTCTTCCCTCTCTTATCTCTTCTTCAATGCTTTATCTTTTCATTCCACTATTGTTTCTTTATCTTTTCATTCCACTATTTCTCATTTGAGATTTTGATACCATGAGTTACTAGGTATTGATTATGTCAAAATAGTTTGTGAGACATGTAAACACTTTAGTAAAAGACTCAACTAGCATGAGTTACTAGGTATTGATTATGTCAAAATAGTTTGTGAGACATGTAAACTCTTTAGTAAAAGACTCAACTAGTTGGATAAATGAATTAAGGATAAAAAAGTTGAAGAGAAAGATATTTTGGTTAGTTTTGATGTGGTTTCATTTTTTAATATTTTTTTTTATGGATAATATCTTTTTTTTTAAATAAAAAAGTGGAACCTGCTATATTAGATTATCGAAAAACTTTGACAAGATATACAGTGGTATAGGTCTAAGTCACCAAAAATGCTGTCGATTACCGGAAACCAGCATAAGTGGAGAGCATATAACAGTTGCATGATAAAACAGGAAAGAAAGTAGCATTTGTCCTGGTCGGAGGAAACCAGGACAGATGTCTATAGTCCAAATGAGCATAAAACAGTAGCACGATAAGACTAAGAACCAAGAAAGCATAAAGACCTAGGTACCCAGTGACCTGTCGCCCTTGCCAGTCTGCCACGTGGACCCAGCCGGGATGGCAAATGCCTGCGCGCATAGGGGGAACTTTTGCTGAGCTGGAACATTGGAATACGTGTCGAGGAGCAAGTCCAGGCGCTGGCCCATGAGAAGGGCCCTATGCTCCAGGTCTGCCATGTGGCCTCGGAGTTCGAACACCAGAGCCAGATGCTCTACACGGAGGAGAGAGCCATGCAAACCACCACCCACGTCGTTGAGGAGAACATTCCTCAATTCCACTGTCGCTCCAATTCCAGCGTTGAACTCCATCTGCTCCGCATCATCCCCTGCAGCCTTCCTCGCCAAGCGTTTGTTATCCGCGTTCACCTCTGCTCCGGTAGCCTGCATATCATGGCTGGTGGGGCTGTAGTCACTCGGACAGGGAATTTCTTCAACAATGCAGCTGGGGATATCGTCTTCCTGAGCCAAATTGGGTTTGCTTTCATCCCGGTGAGTCGCCTCTATGGCGCAGGGCTCCTCTGCAGTCGACAGGTCCTCCATAAATGGATCTTCCTCCACGAAACAGGTGGGAAACGCGTCCTCAGCCCCAGCCTCTTGCCTGTCTCCTGGCTTAAATGTCGTGGCTTCTCTACTGCAGCTGGCTCCCGACTCTGCAATGGTGGCGAGTAGCGCCAATTTCTCATCCTGAGCCTTCTTCCGAAGAATGGAGGTTGCCAAAGCTAGAGCACGTTCCAATTTCTCTTTCCATTTCCGCTGCGCCTTGTGGGCATTCCAGGCCGAGCCACGGCGAGGCCTACCTCGCTTTCTAGCCATAGTATCCGGGGAATGTATGAATGTACAGAGCGGTTGCAGCGAGAAGCTAATAAGCCCGGACGAGAGTGGTTGCAGGTACAGAGCAAGAGCAGACCGACTCTGTCCCGACACACAAAGAAGCAAAATGCCAGGAGAATCCTTACCAAAATGCAACGAGAAGGGAGTGAGCCAGGACGAGAGGGGTGCAGGACTGCACCAGAGCGTCCATGCGAAGAGAAGAGTCGAAGCAGGAGCAGTCCCGCTCTATCCGAGCACAAAAGAAAACAAATAACCAAAGGCCGAAGTCACATGTCCACCTTTAACCCCTGTCATGTTGAGTGCGATGTGGGCGTAAATGGTCACGCGAGGGAGGAGTCCCTCCGTCGTATAGCTGCAGCTATGGTCATACACCATCGTAAATGCAGACTTGTGGGTGGCGGCCATCGGCATTTATGCCTGGGCTTAGTGTTAAGCCTAGTGTCACCGGAGTGCCTCGTGTCACCCCATCCGGGGATTTTTATGGATAATATCATTAAAAATCATAAATGATATTATAGATGAAGAAATTATCTACTTAGTTAAGGTGTATTTAAAATTCATTTACTTTAGTTTTCTCACAATTATTTATGAACATATTGAAGGCATTGAGATGAACACTCCTTTTTCACTAGTTGTTACCATTTTGTACATGTTCAAGAAATGCACAATATATTACTTTCCACTAAAACTTATAAGGTGGAAGTGATATGTAGCCAATACCATTGTGCTTTGGTCTCACAGAATGGAAATCCTAGATGGGTTTTTTAATCATTTTAATAACCAAAGAGAGAACATTAAGTTCATGATGGAAATGGAAAATAATAAGAGAACCCCCTTTTTTAGATGCTCTTTCCATAAAAATGAAGGACGAAGATTGTTGCATTAGGTGCACAGAAACAAAACACATACTTATAGGTATCTTCATGCAAAATGTCATCACTTCCCAATGCAAAAACTTCGCACGATCAAGACCCTAGTAACTTGTGCTAATAGGTTCTCATACGAAGAAAATTTGGATCATTTGTCATAGATTTTAAAGAAAAATGGTTATCATGACAAAGAACTTAATAAAGTTGTTATAAAAAACAAAATAATTCATACAAGACGATAAGAAGAAGAGATTAGGAAAGGAAGAAAGATACCCCTACTATACTATTATCACCTCAATTCCATTCCCTTGCAACATTCATTTGACCGTACTAGAAGACATCACCAGTTCACATTAACTAACATAATGCAACACATCACATTACCTCATGGCTATTTGACACCTTACTAAGCAAGGTCAAACCTTCAATTGATCACTTCTTTGATTGTGTAACTGTTCGTCCATTTGTTGCGTGAATTGCACATAAAATCCTTCATGATATGCATAACACCTGTAAATGTGGAACTCAACTACTTTCATGACACATTAATGATAGTTTCTCATTGCACTATGCTAGGGTGGTGTACAAAATTGGTTTGTGCTCCCATCTCATGAATTCTTGGTCCTTTGGCCTCCCAAGAGGTCTTATCAAGCACAACACATCCCACTAGTGAATGAGGAGTATTCACATGGGAGTTGATTCACCATTGAAGCTCAATTTTTTTTCTATAAAATCAAGCCATGGGGCTGCATTGCAACAAAAGAAGGAAAACGTTGCAAGGTTATGTTGGAGGAATGAACTTGGAGACCATAGTTCTCTCTCTTTCATTTTTACCATCCCTTGCCCTCATGTTGGCTTGTGCTCTTCCTTAAAAAATACAAGGTTTCTTCATGTATTAGAGTTAGAGAGAGCATTCAAAGAGGACAAGGACCCATCCCAAGAAGAACTTGGAAGCCCACTTACTTCCATTCACTCTCATCAAGGTGACA
>ML789073.1:819726-840638 GCA_009831015.1 Picea engelmannii | reverse complement strand
AATAATTGAAAAGGAAGACAATTATGAAGAAGAATTGATTAGTGCTTTAGATGAACTAAGAGAAGAAAACAATTCACTCAAGAAAGAATTGATGAAACAAAAGGAAAGTGTTCACATTTTTTAAGAAGCCCAACAGGTCATCGCGAACTTAATAAATCAGCTAGAAGAAGCCAGAAAGATCGAAGAAAATCTTGAATATCAAAAGCAGTGTTTGGAAACCAACATAGCAGCACAGAAGGAAGAATCAGAAATGAGAGAGAAGATATTGACATATCATCTTAAGGAAAGAACTAACGATCTAAACCAGCTTGAGGCAGAGTTTGGTCAAGAAGAGAAAGGACTTGAAGAAGAAATAATTACATTAAAAATTCAGCTTGAAGAAGCGAAAAGAATAGAAGAAGTCATGAAGTCTCAGATAATGAAGAAAGAAGAAGAGGTTGAGAAGCTTGCAGAAGAAGTTGTCACATTGAGAAGTAAAATTGTCAAGCTCAACACAAACGTTGAAGAGAAAGAAACATCCACATCAGTTATAGAGAATGAAGAGAAGCACTCTAGGTTGCTAGAAAAGAAGAATGAAGAAAATAGAAAGAGTTATGTAGAAGTAATCAAAGGAAGGAATCATGGTCAACCAGAATCTAAGAAAACTATTAAAGATACATCTTCAAGGGGACCATCCATGTTCAAGCCACAAAGAAGCTTCAATCATGATCATGATCAGTCAAGAAAAAAATTTAAAAGGACTACGCCACAAAGAAGATCATTCACTCCCAGGTATGCAAATTTATTTTATGGTCATTGTTTTTATTGTACTAACTTTGGACATAAGGTTGCAAATTGCAGGGATTATAAAATAAATGTTCAAGAAAGAAGTGCCTATGTGGCTGCACGTAACATTGAGTGTTACAAATGTCATAACTATGGACACATAGCCAGTGATTGTAGAAGCATGATCGATACTTCCATGAAAGAGAACACTAATATCAAATATAAAAAAGTATGGATAAGAAAACAAGAAGAACAGGTGAACAAAGACTAGGTACCAAAGATCGCAAGATTGGAAATAAAACGAGATGACGAAAATTCTATAGAGAAAAATAAAGATGTCAGATGCAGAAAGGTTTGGAAAATTACTGAAAGAAAGGAAGGTCAAATAAACAAGGAAAATGTTCAAGAGATTGTACTTTCAAGAATTGTAGTGAAAGATGAATCCACAGATAGAACGAAAGAAGTCAGAGCTCAGAGAGATAATGAATCTACCCATGAAGATGATGATGAATCTACCAACGAAGATGATGATGAATACACATCAGAGCATGAATTGTTCTGAGTCATCCGGCTTAGATACTCCCAAGTAATATAAATATTAGACAGGGGGAGTCTATGCGATAGCTGTGATAGACCAAAGAACCATCCTTTGAATAGCTTGCAGAGTTTGAGAAGATAGATTCAGAGCAATCAGTTAGCAGAAGTACAGTTTGATAGTATAATGATAAATGGGTTAGCATTATGGATAGTTGCGCAAGTAGAGTCTTGGAAAGTATGGACAGAGATGGATTCGTAAGAACACTTAGCAGGTTTGGATAGATACATGATAGTGGACGAGAGCATGGATTCATAGATTGGTTTAGAGAGTGGTTCAAAGACAAAAGAACATTATCGTAATGGATGATAATTACACAGGAAATGGCTCAAACAATGCTAATGGATTACAAATTGACAAATATTTTTTGGACATAGGTAGTGCATACATCAGTTCACATTCAAAACAGATTAATGCTCAGAAACAACGCTGACAAAACTCCCTATGAGCTATGGAAAGGAAGACGAGCAAATGTGAAGCACTTCAGAGTTTTTGGAAGCAAATGCTACATCAAAAGAAAAGATGGAAGAATGGGAAATTTTGACTCTCGTGTGGACAAAGAAATACTTGTTGGTTACTCAAGTACAAGGAAAGAATACAAGTGTTACAATCTAATATTAAACAAAGTTGTGGAAAGCATCAATGTAACAATTGATGAAACAGGTAGACTAGAATCAAAGGAAGAAGAAAACAAATCAATGGAACAAATTTTCGAAGAAGAAGATGAAAAAGAAGTAGAAGAGGAAGATGAATATGAAGAGAATCCAACAGAAGCAGAAGAGCAAGTTCAACAAGTATCTCCAAAGACACCTATCAAATGAGTACAGAAGAATCATCCTTCAGATCAGATTATTGGAAACAAAGATGTAGGAGTTGAGACTAGAAGAAAAATCCATTCACCAGAACAAACACACCTAGCACTCTTATCTACAATTGAACCAAACTATTTTGAAGAAGCCAGCAAGGATGAATTTTGGAATAAGGCCATGGATGAATAATTGGATCAAATAGAGAAA
This sequence comes from Picea engelmannii, assembly GCA_009831015.1. NCBI lineage: Eukaryota > Viridiplantae > Streptophyta > Pinopsida > Pinales > Pinaceae > Picea > Picea engelmannii. Next base: position 838,262 of record ML789073.1, on the reverse strand, counting down.
AATGACACTTTGGAATTGGTTCCAAGACCAAAGAATAAGAATATGATTGATACAAAATGGGTTTTCAGGAATAAATTGAATGAAGATGGATAGGTTACAAGGAACAAAGCTATATTTGTATGTAAAGGATATGCATAGATTGAAGGAATCGACTTTGAAGAGACATTTGCCCCAGTTGCCAGAATGGAAGCAATCAATTTTATTTTAGCTTATGTATGCTCCAAAAATGTTAAAGTATATCAGATGGACGTAAAATCAACTTTTCTGAATGGGGAACTTGAAGAAGAAGTCTTCATTGAACAACCAGAAGGATTTCAGTTGTCAGAGAACACAGACTATGTGTGTAAATTAAAGAAGGCCTTGTATGGTCTAAAACAGGCTCCCAGAGCATGGTACTCCAGACTGGATAAGTATCTACAGCAGGCAGGGTTCAGAAAAGCAAGTGCAGACAACAACCTCTACATCAAGGTAAGTCAAGGTAATATTTTATTAATTGAAGTTTATGTTGATGATATTATTTTTGATAGTGATGATGACAGGTTAAGCCATAAATTTGCAAAAGACATGCATAATGAATTTGAAATGTCGTTACTTGGAGAACTATCCTTCTTTCTGGGACTTCAGATATGTCAAAGCAACCAAGGAATTTTTATTTCTCAAACCAAGTATATGAGAGAAATGATAAAGAGGTTCGGAATGGAAGATTGCAAACCAGTTATCACTCCCATGTAAACCAGTTGTAAGTTGAGAAAAGATGATGATTCAAAGTCTACAAATCAAAAGAAATATAGGTCAATGATTGGAAGCCTACTATATGTGAAGCCTTTGAATATCTTCGCCAAAGACTTGGAGTTATTTATACTCCAAAATGAATTCTTTTTGAATGCTTATCTTATATGTCTTATATGTACACGGGGAAGCACCATAAGAGGACAGTTCAGTCAGGGGGAGCGGCCCCAGATGGAAAGATACCTTTGCCATTGATGACAAAGGGGGAGAGATTTATCAGATGCAGAGGATAGAGACAGATTTATCATATGCAGAGGACATAGGCATGGTTCCAGGGGGAGCATGAGTGATATGATTTCAGTATTGCATTAGAGTGTTTCCATCAATGCCAAAGGGGGAGATTGTTGATTAAGGTTGGTTGTCATTGATGTCAACCCTTGAAGAAATCCCCGTAGAACAAATGTTTGGGTGATGTACCCAATATTGCTTGATGTAAATATGACTCATTATTTTTTTTTCATGGTTGATAAGAAGTAAATATGGATGAACTCCAAAGTGGCCCCCTTATGGTGAAAGCCCTCATGGGAAGACGCTTTGCGGAGTAAGAGAACCCATGATTAATTGTGGAATAATGAGATGAAGGATAGTGAATTTTTCAGGGAAACTATCCTATATGGATATTTCTTGTCATTCCATTTCTAGTGGTATGTGGAACGTCACATAACTCCTCACGGTTAGAGAGTTACGGCCATGAGAAGTTGGAGACCCCAGGTTTGGGTAATGGAACCGAGTTTGTTTGATGGGTAACGGTATGAGTTATGATATATTTTTAGATAATAATATTCTATATGGATTGTACATGTCATTCCATTTCTGGTGGTATGTGGAATGTCACATAACACCTCACGGTTTGAGAGTTATGGCCTTACGAAGTTGGAGGACCCTCATATGTCATCTAGAAGCCTCAAAAGGTCAAAGTAGTCAAAGTGGTTTAAGAGATTTTAAAAGGTAAATAATAAGGTGAAGTAATGAGTGTATTATAATTCAAAGTGAATACAAAATAAATTATTTCAATAATAAATTTAATGGAGAAATTAGAAGTAGGTTAACCCTAAAATAAGGAAAGTGGGGCCAAGTGACCTAGAAGATGTTTTTAAGGAAGCCACTTGGAGAGTATAAATAAGAGGCAAGGCTCTCTCATTTAATACACACTTGAGAATATTGGATACCTATAGGTTTCTGAGGTAACCAAAGGATATCTAAGCCAAAATTCTGAGGAAAGTGAAGAAAAGAAAGCCAAAATGCAAGGAAGGATAAATTCTTTTGATGGTGCTTTCTAAGGTATGTTATTTATAGGTCATCTCGCCATTTTCGCTATAACTTGTTTTCTATAATGATTGAGATCGTGAAATTGCTATGAAATTGAGAAAACATATCCAAGTATCCATGGTAAAACATTCAGCTTGTGGGTCATTGTTTTTTGGGAGTTACAATCCGTGGAAAATAGGGTTTGTGGCTAGTCCTGAAACTAGTCAAAAATAGGTGTTTCGGGTAAAAACGTCATAAGTTCTTCATAATAGATCCAAATTCGGTGAGACAAAATGTGTTGGTTATCATACAGTCTGTAGAATGTTTTTTAAAAGTTTCAGATCAATTATAAAAATATTCCATGCGGGGCACGCTCTACAAGGTCGCTCTTTAGAATAAGCCAGAATTCAGCAAGATATGCCATTTGTTCTATAAATCCTTTTTTGAGAGGTTCCAAGTAGTGAAACTTGGAGAAATTGCATAAAACACACTGAAGAACATTGTTTATCAGTTTTAGATATCTATACATTACATGTACAAAGTTATGATTACTTCAAGTTAGGGTTGTTGACTAATCCAAAACTAGGCATGTGAGACTAAAGAAAAGTTTGATGAAAATGCTAGTCTCTTGTTGTTAAAGTTAAGGAAAGTTTGCAGGAATTTAATCATATACACTAGGTCTATTACAGAGCTACAAATCAGATTTGGATGATGAAATTGATTAGGGCTTTTGGTTGAGGTACATGTTTAGTACATGGTTGAGACAAGTAGTTGATGAGTTGGCACATACATGAGGTGTATAGTTGATGATGTTGGTAGATATTGATGAGTCATAGTTGATGAGTAGTTGACACATGATTGGTACATACTTGGTACATGGTTGGATGCACTTGTTTATGGTACAGGTTGATTACAGGTTGTTTGGTACAAGTTGGTGCATAGTTTATGCACTTGTTTATGGTACAGTTTGATTACAGGTTGAGGTACAAGTTGATGCATGGTTGATGCATGGCTCAAATTTATTGGTACAGGTTTACAATGATATATCTCACAGTGATAGTGTGACAGTGGTTGCATCATTCTACTTCTACTTCAGGGCGGTTGGACGGGGCAAGGACAGGTGGCTGTAGCCACCTTCTGGTTGTAGCCAGAGAACATAGGGGGTTGTAGCCTCCTTCTGGTTATAGCCAGAGAATTGGGGAGTTGGAGCTTCCTTTAGGTTGTAGCCTAAGAAACTAGGGGGTTGGAGCCTCCTTCCAGTTGCATCTAGAAAAAAAAAGGAAGTTGGTGCTTCCAATGAATGAAATTCTTCAAGACATATAAGAAAAATCATTCCGTGGTTTTCTCCCGATTTGGGTTTCCACGTAAAACACTAGTGTACTGTGTATGTGTATGATTGTTCATTTGTTCATTGCTTATTTACTCTGCAGTTATTGGATGATAATGCTTCATTGATATAACACTTGGATTATATGGTTAAAAAGGATTAAATTTCTCTATTACTGATTCACTCCCCCTCTCAGTAATCCAACACGAACCTCCCAGCCTCAAACTGTGTTTCTCATCACTCTCAGCAGTAGGTCACCCCCGATCTAGGACTAAGCTTCACCGGGAAAGGGAATCCTAGGCTAGGCAAGGTCAACGGAAGACACATAGTTTATGAGGAAGGATTCTCTCCTAGGAGCCACTTATGCCCACTGCTCACAGAATCTCATTCCCCACATTCCTGTCCCACCCCAGGAGTATACACCTTCACTGTTACCAAGATAGTCCTTCGGCTGCTAAACCTCCTTTTCCTTGGGATTCAACAATAGACTGAACCAGAATTCTCCGAGCTCTGTGGCAGCTACAAGACCCCTTCCAGGAGTTCTCACTTCCTCCATGCACTGTCTCACCTGGAAAGAGTCGCTCATAGGCCTGACAACCTGCTTATTCAACCACAACCACCTCTCTCACCTGGAGAGAGTGTTGCACACAAGCCTGACAACCTACTTCTTCAGCAATGCTCTAGCACAAGGAGGACAAAAAGGCTCAACAAGGAATGAATGATGGTAGTCAATCACAATCAGCTAAGGGACTGCGTGGCCACAACAACCCACAATTATAACACTCACAACATAGACAATTGCTCAGGTTTCACAGAAGACGCGGGTTGAATTCAGAGGTGTGTGGCTATGCAGATGTCTAGTGCAGAGGCGAAACGGTTTTCAGGGAGGCTTCCAGCGAACTCGGACGGAGTATGGAAGAATCACAGAACGACTCAGGTGATAGATTTCAGGTCTCGGGTGCATGCGTGAATATTGAAAAAGACAAATACAAAGGCCATGAAATTCACAGGAATACACCAGTCGACTTCCGGTTCTCGTTTTCAAGATTGCATGACAGGAAAATTAAGTAGAGGTCATTCACAGATTCCCCAAATGGTTCAGAAAACCGATGACAGAATGGAGGACAAACCCCCATCCCAACTCAATTCTTGGGTTAAATTGCATGTGTTTGGGCTAACACATGTCGCCCATGAATATACATTCACTCCATCAAGTACGCATTCCATTTTTGCACACGTTGGAGCTGCATGTGTTGCCCCTCCCAAGACTTAGGATAAAAATAACATGTTTTTAACATAGCTTTGGAATAATAATAAATTATTATTCCTAAGGACTTAAGCACTCAATCTTAGCCCCTCTTCCTACTTCTCAGCCCACTCTCCCTTACCCAATCTGTGGAAGCTTAGTCCCCCATCACTCTTTCTTTGTGGTCAGTCAGCACGCAGCGATGTTTATATATTATTAATGTTCTGCATATTACATTTACAAAAACAGGCTCCTGGCCTTTAACACTTAGGCTCTTCGGCCTAATAAACACATAAGCCTACCAACTTATCAATACTCGGTTCACCAGCCTACAAAACATGATTTACAATTCATAAATATGATTTAAAATTCCTAAACATGATTACAACAGAGCTTGTCCTTGGGTATATTACAATCCCCTCCCCTTATTTTTGCACTGTCCTCAGTGAAAATTTCACACAGCATTAGAAATATTTTCAAAATCTTCAAAAAGATGTGGGTATTCTACCCGCATAGCATCCTTATGCTCCCATGTCATGTCCTCAGGACCGTACCAGGTCCATTAGACCTTTACAAGCCCTATGGCTCGATTCCGAAGATGTTTGCTTTTCCGGTCCAATATGCGCACATGATGCACTTGCAAGACACCTTCTTTCTCCACCTGAATCACATTCCAATCAATTACATGATTAGCATCATGTATATATTTCTTAAGCAATGAAACATGAAATACATTATGTACAGTCATGGATGCAGGTAATGCAAGCATTTATGCAACTGGCCCAATCCTTTCTAGGATTTCAAATGGCCCACAAAATCTGGCTGCCAACTTGGCACAGTTTCCCAGCTTCAGAGAACTTCTATTAGCTTTTAATTTTAGGAAAACATGGTCACCCACTTTAAACTCTCTGTGGGTTCTATTTTTATAAGCATAACTTTTCTGCCTGTCTTGGGCAACTTTCAAATTTTGCTTAATTTTTAGAATCTGTTCTTCCATTTCCTTGAGAAACTCTGGCCCAACTACTACCCTATCAACTGGATTATCCCATCTCACTGGAGTATTGCACTTTCTACCATAAAGTGCTTCAAATGAACTCATCTTCAACGATGCTTGATACCCATTGTTGTAGGCAAATTTTACCAAGTGTAGGTAGTCTTCCCATTTAGATGGTTTGTCCATCACATACATCCTTATTATGTCTTCTATCACTCGATTCACCCACTCTGTCTTCCCATTAGACTCAGGATGATAGGCTATGCTAAAGTTCAAATTCGTTCTGAATCCCTTGAACAACCCTTTCCATAAATTTGAGGTAAATTTCGGGTCTCTGTCAGACACAATTGTCTTGGGAATTCTGTGCAATCGTGCCACTTCCTTCATAAAAATATTAGCAACATCCGCTGCCTTGTGACTAGTCTTTAACAGAATGAAATGGGCATCTTTTGTAAGCTTGTCCACTACCACCATGATTGAATCATGCTTCTTGCTGGTTCTGGGCAATCCCATGATGAAATCCATTGTCACCACTTCCCACTTCCACTTAGGAATGGGTAAAGGTTGCAGCAATCCTGTTGGGTGTCTGTGCTCAGCTTTAACCTTCTGGCACTCCATACATCTGGAAATGTATTTAACAATCTCTTTCTTCATGTCTGGCCAAAAGTAATGGGTCTTGAATTCTGCCACAGTTTTTTGATATCCAGGGTGCCCAACATAAGTCACATTATGCATTTCTTTCAAAATCACAAGTTTCAAATCCTGGACATTAGGTACATAAATTTTGTTCTTGTACAAAAGTATTCCATCAGTTTCCAATTTATAAATCTCCACTTTCTGTGGCATCCTACCCTTCTGTAGCTCTGCTACCAAATCCCTGTATTGCAAATCTGTATTTGCAGCCTCAAAAATTCTTATTTTAATATCAGTTCGGTACATGCTAGTGGATGTAGCATGTAATTCATGCACTCTCCTGCTGAGTGCATCAACCACTTTGTTCTCCTTCCCTTTGATATGCTTGATATCAAAATTGTACTCACAGAGAAACTCCAGCCACCTACTATGTCTAGCATTCAAGGTTGGTTGATCAAACAAGTACTTCAGACCGTTATGCTCTGTTCTTAGTTCGAACCTCCTTCCCATGAGGTAATGTCTCCATTTATTTAGAGCGTTTACTATGGATGCCAACTCCAAATCATGAGTTGCATAGTTCCTTTCGTGCTCTTTCAACTTTCTGGATTCATAACAAATTATGAATCCATTCTGACTAAGGACTCCTCCCAGTCCTTCTTTGCATGCATCGGTGCACACCACAAAATCTTCATTTGGATATGTGATCCTTAGGATTGGAGCACTGGTTAACAGTTGTTTCAATTGCTGAAATATTTTCTCACAATCCTCTGCCAATTGAAACTTCTTCTCCTTCCTTTGCAAGGAAGTGATAGGGTGAGATATCCTCGAGAACCCTGCGATAAACCTTTTGTAATAACTAGCTAGACCCATAAAGGATCTAACTTTTGTCACGCTCTTTGGCACTGACCATTCTCTGATGGACTCAATCTTCTTAGGATCTACAACTATCCCTTCCTTCGAAATAATATTCCCCAAGTAATGGACTTGGTCCTAATAAAACGAGCACTTGATCAACTTGGCATACATTTGGTGCTCTCGTAGCACCTATAACACCATCCTAAGATGCTTCTCATGCTCTTCCTTTGACTTGGAATACACCAGAATGTCATCCAGGAAGACTATGACAAACTTGTCTAGATAGTCCCTGAATACACCATTCATTAAGCACATAAAAACAACGAGTGTGTTTGACAGCATAAACGACACCACTGTGAACTCGTAATGACCATACCTTGTTCTAAAGGTGTTCTTGTTGATGTCTTCATCCTTTATCCTTACCTGGTGATATCCCAACCTGAGGTTTATCTTCTAAAATATCTTCGCATCCTTCAACTGATCGAAGAGGTCATCAATCCTCAGCAGAGGATATTTGTTCTTTACAGTTACTTTGTTCAATTGTCTGAAATCGATACACAATCTCAGTGTTCCGTCTGTCTTCTTCATGAATAGGACAGGGGCTCCCCAGGGTGAAACACTTGGGAGTATGTACCCCTTCTTCAGAAGCTCTTCAAGCTGTAATTGCAACTCTTTCAGCTCTGTCATACTCATTCTGTAAGGATCTTTCGACACTAGAGCTGCTCCAGGCATCAAGTTTATAGAGAAGTCAATATCTCTCTTTGGAGGTAGTCCATGTACCTCCTGAACTAAATCTTCAAACTCCTTTAGTACTGCATGATCTCCAATACTTGACACCTTATCCTTAGGTGTTTCCTCCACATGGGCTGCAGATAATTGACAACCTTTCCTGTAGCACTTCTTTAGCTGCATTACTAAGATTTCTATGATAGCAATAGCTCTAGGAATTCCTTGGACTATTCTTTGATTCCCCTTCTCATCCAGGAAAGTGAATGCCTTGTTCCGACAGTCCAAGATGGCATGGTGTTGGTCCAACCAGTCCATCCCAATTAGACAGTCATAAGAACCTAAAGGCAGAACATTCAATTCAGCCTTTGTGCTCAGTCCATTCATGTCCACAGGACAAGACTTAACTAACTCAGTGACTTTTCTCTTGGTTCCTGTAGCGAGCTGCACTAACCAAGACTTTTCATGTTTTCTTCTCGACAAATGAAAACCTTTCACCACTCTAGGATATATATAACTATGGCTAGCCTCTGAATCAATTAAAATAGTAAATGGTTGGTTGTTAATCATACCTTTCACTTCAATCATGTGCAACTGATATTCAGCTTGCTTGTTGTCCAGGGCTGCGTAGATCCTTGGCATTCTACTGCCCATGTCCTCCACTGTTTTAGCCTGCTAGAAATTTTGGACAACTCTCACTTTATCATTTATGTGTGGGAAATATCTATACCTATGGTTTTCTTTACAACCCCAACATTCCATAGGTGGCAGTCTTGGCATTTTCCCACCTACTTCAACCTTCCTGGGCTCTCTAAAAGAGGGTTGTCCTTGAGGACTGTTTCTGAAAAAGGGTGGCTTAGTTCCCTTCTTCCTCTGATCCATCTTGAATTTATTCTTGTATTCCCAAGCCTTCTAGAAAGTAGGCTTCTCTCTTTGCTGCTCATATAAGAATTTTGCTCTTCTTATCATTTCTTCTATAGTTTTTGGGTCATCATATTGGATCTTGTCCAGAATGGAAGGTGGCAGTCCACTCAAATATCTTTGAATCTTTATAGTCTCATCCTTGATGAACGAAACATACTTTAGTAATTCCAAAAACCTTCATTCGTATTCATCAATGGTCATGCTGCCCACCTTGAGTTCAAAGAACTCTTTCATCTTTTTGTCATAATATCTTTTAGTCAGGTATTTCTTCTCGAAATACCTCTTGAATTATTTCCAAGTGATATCTTTCTCTCTAATGTATTTTACCTACACAAGTTGATCCCACCACATGGATGTTTTTCCTTTCAGTTGATACATTGCAATTCTTCCTTCTGCATGAGAGGAATAATTATGCAGTTGGAAATATTTCCTCATGCCAAGCAACCATGTTTCGGCATCTTCCTCCTTCTTATGTTCTCTATCAAACGTAGGAGGCTTAATCTTGTTCATTTCGCCCTTTAGTTCATCCATTCTAGATTTCCTATCCTTTCTGGTAGGAGATGGGCTTGAACTACTGTGTTCCCTCCTCTTGGAGCAACCTTGGATGTGATGATGGTGTTTACCAACACTCCTTGATCTTCTTCCCTCAGAAGTCGGATGACTCCCGATTTTTCTCGAGTCTCTGTCCTTTCCCAACTTCTTTTCTATTCTCTCCAGACTCTTCATCAACTTTAAGTTGAATTCACCTTGTTTATCCTGAGTTATCCTGAGCTTTCTTCTATCTGTTCGGTGAGTTTGGGCATCTTTCTGCAATTTTTCAATGATTTTCATCATATGCCCTTCCTTATCTATCTCTTCTCCATGCCCATTGGAGTTTGATCCTTCAATTCCCAAACAAACATCCATTCCTTTTTATTCATTCTCTAAACTGGAAGCATTATGTGCTTCCTCCATTCCTACACTCTGTGCCAACTCTATTCGGTTCTGACACTCGTTAACTTCTGCAAACACAATGTGTAGACAACTAGAATTTGTCAGGCCATCATTCCTTAAAACCAAATCCCACAGAATTCATAAACCGAGTCTGAATCAAGAAAACGTTCAGATTTCATGAATTTTTCGAGCTCTTCTCAGCTCTGTAACAATCCTTCGGGATCTAGCCCCTTCTATCTTAATCCTCCAACCCACATGATCATGGGTCATGACCACTCGCTCAGCAAAAAGGGCGCTTCGCGACTTCGCGTTTCGGGAGGTTTCAAAGCACTTCAAAACAACTTCCCGATTTTCGGACTAACGAACTCATGAGGTAGGGCGGATCAACCGTCCACGTCTACCCAACATCCAATGGCTGACACTCACTTTGGAACCTCAGGCGTCTGAGTTCTGGTACTTTGGGACTTCAGAAGATTTCACATCTGCACACCCTGAACACTTCCACGTCACCTTAGGTGACGTCATTACCTCACATCACTTAACATTTTCCCAATTGCGGGGGCATGGAATAGTGGTTTGGAGTAACTTCCTTTCATCCCGCAATTCTTCTAACGCTAACACGTAAACCCTTCAGTGAAACCATGGTTTGGATTGTAGAACCACCTTGGAGAACTATCTTTTGTGCAACTTGGGTCCCCACAATGTCTCCTGGTCGTTGATCTTGATGTATCATGATCAACGCCATTGTGGGCCCTTTGACCCTTAACTTCGTTACGTAACCTCGGGCCCCACTAACACTGCTCACACAAGAAGCCACATGGCGGAATACTAGCGATGTCATCTGGCCCCACCACGTCTACTCATTCGCTTTGCAACTTCGGACTTCATGATTTTGTGCAACGACACATCCCACTTCTCTCGACAACCGAACTCCCAAAATTACAATATTTTCTTCTACTTGATCCAACGATCAAGCTATTTTCTCCATATCTACGGTGTAGATCTCCCTCGGGACTTCAGGGTTTCGGGTTTCGGGCGTTTATGCATCCGTGCACCCCTCTTCTCTCGATTGCCGAACTCCGAAGGGCTTCTAGGATAACCCTCCTATACCTTCTCCAGATCTGATGGTCGTACTGAATTACCCTTTCGTCCAAATAGATCCTATGGCTCCAACACCCCAAGTGTTGAGCGCTGTCTCTCTGTGGTCAAATACCAAGCCGGCTGCGGTTTTATTCTATCGCTACTCTTCCTGAGCTTCGTAACATGGCCAAGTAACCCCTTGGCACTCAGAAACATTCTGAGGTCAGAAATTAGTCCTCTAGACACAATTTCCTCTCGAAACCTTGGGTCCAAAGACCACTTATCTGGCCCATCCAGGCTCAACGTTAAAAACATGGCTCTGATACCATGTTGTAACATCCCCGACCGTCAACCCACTTGCTGGGAAACGCTACTACACAGAAAAAATCTCATACTTAAATATATAACATGCATTATTTATAAATAATAAGCATTAAATCAAATTAACACATTTGACATGGAATTACTGTTGTCATACAAACTTAAATGGAATTAACAACATTTCAAACTAGCAACGAAATACATGATAATATTACAAGTATCATAGAACATGCATTTTAATTAAGTACAGAATTAAAACACATAATGATACTTATCTTTGAAACTTTAATACACCACCAACTGCGTGTAGACCTCCCATGAACCTCCCAGCCTTAGACCGCGCTGCTCATCACTCTCAGTAGTAGGTCACCCCCGAGCTAGGACTAAGCTCCATCGGGCAAGGGAATCCTAGGCTAGGCAAGGTCAATGGAAGACACACAGTTTATGAGGAAGGATTATCTCCCAGGAGCCACTTATGCCAACTGCTAACAAACTCTCATTCCCCACATGCCTGTCCCACCCCAGGAGTATACACCTTCATTGTCACCAAGACAGTCCTTCGGTTGCTAAACCTCCCTTGCCTTGGGCTTCAGCAATAGACCAGACTAGAATTCTCCATGCTTTGTGGCAGCTAAAGGACCCCTTCTAGGAGTTCTCACTTCCTCCACGCACTCTCTCACCTGGAGAGAGTTGCTCACAAACCTGACAACCTGCTTCTTCAACCACAACCACCTCTCTCACCTGGAGAGAGTGTTGCACACAAGCCTAACAACCTACTTCTTCAGCTTTGTTCTAGCACAAGGAGGACAACAAGGCTCAGCAAGGAATGGATGATGGTAGTCAATCACACTCAGCCAAGGGACTGCGTGGCCACAACAACCCACAGTTATAACACTCACGACATAGACAATTTCTCAGGTTTCATAGAAGATGTCGGTTGACTTCAGAGGTGCGTGGCTATGCAAATGTCCAGTACATAGGTGAAACAGTTTTCAAGGAGGCTTCTAGCGAACTAGGATGGAGTATGGAAGAATCACATAATGACTCAGGTGACGGATTTCGGGTCTTAGGTTCGTGCGTGAATATTGCAAAAGACCAATACAGAGGCCACAAAATTCACAGGAATACACCAGTCGAATTCCGGTTCTAGTTTTCAGGATTGCGTGATAGGAAAATTAAGTAGAGTATTGTATGACTCATTGGTGCTGAGTATTGTTTCTAGGTCACCAGTGTCACGAGAAAGAGTGCCCGAGTCATTATCTCAGTCTTCATTCAATATAGTATTAATAAAAGAATTGTTGAAGCCAATTTACAGTAGATGTTCTAAAAAACTTCTACTATGGTCGAACCCTTTTACCCTTTCAACATATCTTAGATTTAGGCTGTGGAAGTGGCTTGCAAATTCATCAATCTTGTTCATATTTATGAATATGAAGTCCCCAAATTTCCAAGGTAGAGGTATGAATTGTTTTTTTCTCTTTTCATGGAAAACATGCAACCAGTAGTTGTACTACCTTGCTATTTTAGTAACAAACATTTTGTCAGATATGTGGCATGGAAGGAAGGAATGATTTTCCTTAGAATCGAAAATCCTTATGAAATTATAATTCTCCATTTGTTCCAGTGTCCCCTTCCTATCCAGGAACTTACTCACCTAGTCAGACATCCTAGGGGTGTCCTTTCCAAACAACAAGCCTTTAAAAACTGAGACAAACTCATTAAACACTTCATAAAAATGATGAGAAGACTTGTGCCTCCATAATGTTTGATACTAGAAGGTTACCAGGTTGAATTCATAGTTTACCTTCTTACACATAGATAATCTCATAAACTAACAACAATGTGCTATCACAAAAACCAAATAAGAGGACATGAAGAATTTCTTCTCCCTCTTATATTGTGACAATTGGGAAGAGATTTCAATCGAAATCAACTTGACCTAATCGAAGATGGCATGTTCCTTGACCGTAAAGTATAAAATGTAAAGAATCATGCAAGAAACGTTGGTTGTAGTTTCTTGTCTTGTTACGCTCATGAAAATCCAAGAAATTTCTCAGAAAGGATTTTTAAATGCGCCAACCTGCAATCTCGTGATGTCCTCGGGGATGGTCTTTGGGTTCTCAAGGAACTCCTGTAAGAGGTTCAATCCATTTTCATGCTTCTTTAATAATGCTCTACAATCTTCACCCTTGAAGGTAAGCATTGGTTCGGGAAGTATCAACATCTTATGGAATACTTGAGATGACAAAGAGACAGGGGAATGGTCCCAAAATTGAATGATCCATTGGTTTGGAATGTATCTCTCGACGCACTAGGAAACCAACTCCTTACAGTCGAAAACCTCTGGGACGCAACCTAGACGAGCGATTTTAGACGTCCATATTACTTCGTTTTGGGCAGAAGGGGATGAGTAGTAAGAATATGCTCTGGACCACTGAAAGTTTTGGTCCTCATGCCCGAAAATGTTCAATGTATCTCCACAGAACTGTTGTCAAGTTGATGCCATAAGTTGACAAAAACATTCCTTTGCTCTAGATAATGTTTAAAATGAACGCTTGAGAGGGATAATATAATCCTTCTCAAATCCCAGTTTAATGTGTTTTAATAGGATATCTTCTCGATCCCTTCGCTCATTAATGATTATCTTTACGAAACCTGCATGATAATTTTTTAGCATTAAATAATACTAAATGTGTATTGGGAGGCACATGAAAGTGGTGGGGACGAACATGATCCAAATAGGATTTGAGGATTTTGTGAACCCAGGAACCCGCGACTGCAGAAGGTCAAAAAATGACTAAGTGTTGTAACGCGGTCGGTCGGACCTAACAAAGGAGAGATGAGATACTTAGGAGATGGTGGGGGGTCAAATGGTCAAAATGTAGATCATGCATCCTTTGGATGAAAAATGTATATCACAGAACATGGGGTGTGAGAGTTCGACCTCGCCAACCCAGGAACCCGCGATTGCAAAATCGGCTAAGTATAGGATAGTGCGACGACCGGTCGGACTCGTAATGTGAGGGTGTAGATGGAGATGAGGATCCGCAAGTCCTCCAACCTGGGAACCCACCGTTCTGAAAAAATGACTATGTATAGAACAAGAAAGGGAGAGTAGAAGGGAAAAATGGAAAAGGGGAAAACGAGTAAGTATAGAAGAGGGAAAAGAAAGGGAGAAAAGAAGTTGGGCAAATAGAAAAGGGGAAGAAAATTTCAGAAGAAGGAATTGATCTCAACAACTTTCAATCCTACCATATGCCTCTAGGCCTTGGGCCATTAACATGTTTCCTTGCACCTAAGGAAGATGAGCTCTTAGCTAATTAGAAGTAGTTTTAGGTCATACTCTGGGACAAAAAGACAATTTCAACCTTGATAGTATTTGCAAGAAACCTAGTGTCCCTTGTGGTCATCACTGAGTTTACGTCCAGTGAGGTCATGTGCTTTCTAGAAGTATCTAGCCTTAGTCCCATACATGAGACCGAATACTACCCTGGGTTGCAGTTTAACCTCTAATTAATAATATCTATGGGGTGAATTGATATAATTTGATGAAATTATATATTGAAGTTTTTCCTTGTATATGAATAAAGAAATGGTAAAACTAAATCAATAAAATATGTAGGTAAAATAGATAAAGTATAAGATTGTATCTGCCATTTACTGTGCTACAAAAAGTATGTCCATTATTGAAGGGTTTGCATAGTCTGCAAAAGAGAAGTTGTTGAGGTAATTTGTGATTGAACATATCAATAAAAGTGGTTCTTGGTCATATTTTGATGGGGCATTTTAAAGGAAGCCTCCTCTTTATGAAGTTGGTGGAGTTATTTATTTCCGAGATGGTGATTTCATAAAGTAGTTGGATTGGGCAGGGGCACAAATAATCTTGTAGAACTTATGGCTTTAAAACTTGTGCTAATGCTTGCTACTAAAAAACGTGCTCAATTCTTTAAATTTTTGTTGACTCGCTTGTGATAATTAATTGGATGAATGGAGTAAATGCCTTACAAATACACTCCAAGAGACATATTTGAGGAGATACAATTTGCAAGGACAACTTTTAACTCACTTTCTTTCATCATGTGTACATATAAAGGAATGTGGATGTTGATGGCCTTTCAAATTCTAGGTTGCATTTGGATGTTGGGAATTGATCCAATCTAGAGAAAGTGGATGGACAATTCATTGAGTACTTTCATGATCCATTTATCTAGTTTCTAAGATGCAATAAACAATCTAATTGACTGTAGTATTAAACTTACTATATAATGTTGGGCTCTCCAATATAGTGTTAATATGGAGATCCACGAGTGTTATCACTGAAATTTCGTCCACAAATGGTTACAGGAATCCAGCATCTCCAAACACCTATTAGTTCATCCATGGCACAAAAATGTACATCCAAAGGGCTCAAAACTATACAACCAGTTATAAAATCAGCATGCACCAAGAATACACAGGAAGTGCACACACATGCGCCAGTTGGAAATGCCGGAAAAATGCACATGCTCTCGATGCGCAATTGTGGACGCCAAAAGCCGCGCATACCTCAGAACGATGCATTTATAATCTTGGTCGGCCTTCCACCCAATTCTAGTTCATCTCCCAAGTCGATTTGACACCCAAATTCGAGTTGTATCCAAGTGGGGGGCTGGTCAAAGACCTAAGGGTGCCCTAAAGAGCCCCTTGTTCACACTAAAGACTGGTTGAATAATGCCTCAAAGATTTTCTATAAAAAGAGGCCATGGGTGCACTACATTTCCAAGAATTCATTTGTATTGTTATGCTGACTATATTCTCTTGGAGTATCCTCTTTCCTCATTAAGAGAATACAAGCATCATTTCATTGAGCTATTCACATCACCTCTTGAGTGAATGAGCTTTGGATTTCTTCACCATTTCCTTCTAGTTTGCTATTTGTAAGAAGAGCTCAATCTTTGGGGGTTCAAGATCCCTCCCTTGGAGGAAGAGGGGACCCATAAGTCTCCCTTTCTCTTTGGTGTTTTCCCACTAATACAACCTATCCATTGGTGGCATGAATGGTGTTTGTTTTTGTTTCTAATATCTCTATGCACTCTAGTTTAGTTTCTTTTATTGTTTCTAGTTTAGTTGTTTGTTTATTTATCATGTTTGATGTTTCTAACTCTTGCATTAACTGCTATCTTGTCCAACTAACCCAACTGGGCTTGTAAGCGTCTTTATTTTGCTCATTTAGGTGACGAAAGAGACGCAACAAATTGGCGACTCCGCTAGGGAAAGGTATCAATTTCCTCCCCATTTGGGTTGATTGAGCACTTTATTTTTTCTTATTTAACTTGCAGGAACTAGAAACGGCCCATGCATGCCTACTAAAAGCCAAATTCGAAGCTGAGCTGAGAGAATTTCATCCGAAATTTTCATCCCGTCCGTGTAATAGAAAGTGCGTGGGTTTTTTGACCCATAGGCACGTCTTCCGAGCACATGCGCGAAACTCACTATGTTTCTCAGCGCATTCTGCGCACTTGCGCCAACAAGTCATTTTTTATTTGCGCATTGGTGCCACATGCGCCTTTGTCTACTCTACGACCCGTGCATCTGTCCAGAAAATCAAATATTGTAAGGGTTTTTGTGATATTTTGAAGGCCCATAGCCTTCTTAAGCTTTATTCTATGCAAATTGTAATATGCACCACTCTTAGATTCCCTCTCCACATGAAGGGTTAGTCAAAACATAGGCACTTAGGGGATTAAAATCCAGATTTGTCCTCTTTTTGCTTTCATTTTGCCACATGGATGGCTTGCTTTGATTAAAGTTAAGTTGGAATCATTCTATATCACATATAATAACACTTGCGTCGAGACCATAAATTAGACATCGATAATTGAGTATGCTCTTCTCTCGCACCATAGAGCGATCTTGAGAATCAGAAAAACGATTGAGAGAAAATTTCATCTCCCTTAAAAGAAAAAATATTTAGGAGAGGACAACAACCCCCTCGGGACTCCTCTTAGTTTATTTTTCAAACACATCTTAAATTTGTAAGGGCCCATACATGCCCACATGCTAAAAATATAGGATAGTTTTGAATTTACTTTCTTAGATTACATCAGTAGGGAAGTTTAAAGGTTTTGTAACGGGCCCATGCATGCCCACATGTCCACAATCTAGGAAAGTTTTGAAGCTTTCTTAGATTAAATCACACTAGGGAGTTAAAGGATTGGTAAGGACCCACATGTCCACATGCTAGTTCTCTAGGGACTTTAAAATTCCGCAAGGTTGTACCAATGACATATAGTAACTTAGGTAATCAAGACTTGTAAGGACCACACAAAGTCCACATGGAGCAAGATGACACCTAAATTATCAAAATTTGGCACACTTTCACTTGTTCACACACAAAGTCACTAATCACTCAAATAGTCTTATCTAGAAATCATGGAGTTTGAAGTAAGTTTCCTCCAAAGGGATTCCGAAACACCCCACCCTTTTCTTGACGAGACTATCCACTCCCACTTAATTTCAACGATATTGGTTCACACCCCCAATATCTCAAACAACCACATCTAAAATCTTTCTAAAAGCTCACTAAGTTTTCCTCCACAGGAGGTGCCAAAAGAAATTTTTTAGTCTAGGTAGGATCTCGGGGATAGACATTCAAATAACTCCCCATTATCTAGTTCTCACATCTTCAAACAGTAGAAGTTGACAAATAGGGAACTTTTAAAATCCTCCAAGTCAAGTGTTCCTACACCATAAGGCAGGGAGATACCCATGAAGGGTCGAAGGCCGAGGTCCAGTTGTTCTGTGCGTCCCCCGTTGAGGCACCCACCTCTTGGACAAGATCCAACCTGTGACCCATTTCTGAGCCCGAAAATCTAAATTTTGCACTTTGACAGAGGTACCTAGTGACCAAATTTTAGGACATCTACCTAGGTGGCAATTGTGGGCTGCAATTGCACCTTGATCGGATTTTGTGTGGCTATTGGGAAATATCGCTAGCTCTTTCAGGATATGCACCCTCTACCCCTCATTATAACTCATTACTTCATCCTTCACTAGTTCCTCTTCCAGTGGCTTTAGACCCCACTGTCGAGTGCTATTGGAAGGTCCAGTGCTATTTGAGAGGAAGGACATTACATCTTTTAGGACATGAGCATTTGTTTTCTTTGTTCTCCCACAAGGAAAAAATCCACCTATCCACATGTATGCTTAATTATCAATTGATTTATGTATGACGCCCTTGTGATTACATACTGTTAACTCCCAAAATAGCACCGTCATTTTGGTCAAGTTCTATGGTGGATAGCATGGCTATTGATAGTTTCCTCAATTCATTGTTGGGTCTTCTAGCTGCAAAATTTTAGATTTTGGTTTGACTTAAAAATAATTTGGATTGTGAAGTCTTCTTTTTCAAAATTGTCATTTTTTACTTTCCACAGCTAACTTGTTTTCAAAGGTTTATTGTGCGCTGTGGAAAGTGCCCA
>ML789073.1:792217-818650 GCA_009831015.1 Picea engelmannii | reverse complement strand
TTATCATCTTGACTGTCTGAATACCATGTTTGAATTGAGTTATCCCACTGATCAGTCTATACAAAACACAAAAAACATTTTTACTTGAAGTTACCAAGCACCTTTGGTCTACAACCACAAAGGGTTTCTTGGAGTGATAACACATACGATTGTGAAATATATTGTGAAGGTCCAAAAATTATAGCAAAGACTCTTGCTCATTTATTGCTCTCATCACCATTTTGCACACATCCACTTTGCTAGTTAGACATCATAGGGGACCCACAGAATCCACGTCATTCCAGATGATTGCTAAATCTCCCTCCTATTCTAGGGGGAGTTCCTAGTCTTGACAACTCATCAGCCCCACCTTCTCACAACCCTATGAGTGCTACTATCTTGGGATCATCTTTTCTTGGTTCCACTTTACTTGGGTCCTCATCCCAAGGTCAACCATCCACACACTCTCCTATACACGAAAGCAGGGGGCAGACTTCTTCCCAACGGGGAACAACAACCCCACCTAACCCCTCTCACGGGTTGGGTACACAAAACACTCACACCATGGCTTAAACTAATCCTCCACCACCACCCCAAATTCCATACTTGGCTTCCCTTAACATACCGGATCTGACTAAGCTCACCAATGATCCTATATTGCATGACCCCACATGGCCTACCATGCCTACCAAACTCCCTTCAGACATCCCCAAGTTTGAAGGAAAATCAGGAGATGACCCGAAAAACCATATCATGACCTTCCCCTTATGGTGCTCTTAAAAAAACATCATGGATGACTCCGTCTGATTGAGGTTATTTCAACACACACTCACTGGCCCATCAGCCAAGTGGTATGTAGAAGAAAAATCTGGGTCCCATGTGACCTTTGAATCTTTGGCCAAAGCGTTTTTGACCTTGTTTCAACTACCAATCCATCATGACAATGGTCTCGAACGGCTCTCATAATTTAAACAAACCTCTTCCACACACATCGCTGACCACATTCATGAATGGCGTCGACAACGTAGTCTATGCAAATCCAAAGCCACCAAGCAACAATGCCTCAATTGGTTTCTCAAATCACTTGTTTCACTTCTTACTAAGGATGTGGCCGCCACCTTCCCCTAGTCTGAAGAAGAAGCCATCGACAAGGCTCAACAGCTCGAACTCATTTATTCATAGTTAGGATACTTATATATAGTACTACCTGACGCCCCGACACCCATGCCATTCGGCCAGAACAAACCTGGGATGTCTCACTCCATGGATGGATTGATTGGAACCACAACACACCACAATCCATATCCCCCACAATCAACTACATATGGTACACCTCCATATCCGTCGATATATGGAGGAAATCCTTACTAACCCCCTCCCCCTTATCAACAACCATACCTTGTTTCCCACCCTCCACCCATAAGTGGACCCCCGCCGACACCCATGATACGCCCGACTGTTCAACCTAGTTCTAGAAACACCTCTACCTCTACTTACACCATAAGCATTAGTGAAAGAACCACACCTTCCTATGTACCTTACGAATCATTGCCACAACATAATCTGTACTTCCCATTTCCTGGTCCTCCCCAAACCATTGCTTCTCCACAAGGACAACCAAACGTTGGGGTTAAATTTTTTCATCCCTCTCCCATTTAGCAAGTCCACCATTTCGAACAACTAAATACGAAAAATCCGACCCATCAGTCAAATAATGCCAAAAATAAAGGAAAAAACCAAAACAACAATAATCCAGGACTAGGAGGCAATCACCCCCAACATAACCAACCTGCCAGGGGCAACCAAAATCAAGGGAACCAGAACCCCCAAGGGGGAAATAATAACAAACGCTAAGGGAAGAATAACAACAATCTTCGGACAAACTTCCCTTGTGCCCTTTGTGGTGAGTATGGTCATTATACTCACCATTGCCCTCAAATTGTTGACTTTTTTTTTTAACTAAAACGGTTATGTGTTTTATTAATTGAAATTCCAGCTGGCCAGAGCCTTACATCTTTCTCAGGCATCTTCTGCCTTCTGCATTCTTTAACAAGCTGCTGTCCTTTTCAAGGAATACATTTTTTAACTGGATCCCCACCATTTATGCTGAGTTCTCCTTGGGACAAGAAGCATCCTTCGTTGGCTAGTTTGTCTGCTTCTTTGTTTGAATCTCTGAGAATATGGTAGCACTTGAAGGAGGTAAAGTCTTTTAGAATGTGTCTTAACCTTTGCAGATTCTTGTTTATCCCAGCATCTTTAAACTGTCCTCTTGAATGAATTATTTTGATCAGGATCTCAGAATCTCCAAATGCTTGTAGCTCCCGGTGTCCACTTTCCCTGGCTATCTGGCAAACTTTGATCAAACTCAGGATTTCTGCTTCATTACTGGTTTGTTGTCCAAGTCCCCAACAAAAGGTTGCTAGTTTTTCCCCTTTGCTGGAATAAATGATTCCTCTGGCTCCCGCTGTCCCAGGGTTTCCTTTGGAGGCGCCATAAAAAAAGACTGAAGTTATGCCTTGTTTTTGCCACCAACTCTGAAATATGTCATGGTTGTCTCTTAACCTCCATTCTGTTTCAAGATGGGGTTTTTCGGCGCTATGGGTTCGAAGATTCAGCACGAAGGAGCCGAGCCACTCCTTTTCTTCCTACAGTATCAAGGTATTGATTTTGTGATTTTGGGAGCTCAAAGTTTCTAGTAAGAGACCTTTTGCTTTCGCTGCTACCATATTGGGGGTCCATTCTGTGTTGTTGAAAATTTGCTTATTTCTTGCTAGACATAGCTTCCAGCACACGTATTTGGGAATGGAGATCCAGATTCTGGCCCATAATGTTTTCCAGGAGAGCGAAGGGTAACTATCCTTCCAGCCAGTAAATAGATCCACTACTGAGATGTTGGTGGGAACAACGACCTTGAGCCCTTGGAGTGTAAGCTGCCAGACTTTGTTTGCGAAATGGAAGCCTACAAATAAGTGATCCGAGGTTTCCATGGCTTCTCTGCAGAGAAAACATCTGTGAGGTATGGCAATATTTCTTTTCAATAGATTTTCTCCCGTCAAAATATTTATGTGCATTAGTGTCCAGAAGAAGAAGTTTACCTTCAGAATCGCCATCGAGTCCCATACCTCCATCCAGAACCTTGCCGGGAGTGGTCTATTTTGTTGTTCTTGTAGCAGAGCATAGCCTCTAGCTGCTGTATAAATTCCTGTGGGTCCCTAGCCCCAGGTGTATTTTTCTGTCATGTGCACAGGAGCTGCCTCTCGAAGCTCTGCTTTGAGCATCTCAAGTTGCTGAAGGAGGCGATCTGGGACATTACCGAATTGCCACTCTGTCCAAGATCCGTCTTCATCCCACTTTGATATATCAAAAATTCTCTGGATCCCTCTGTTCTCAAAAAAATCGTGAATTTCCCTCAGGCCAGTGATTGATGCAATGGGCGGATTCCCCATTATCCTATCAGTCCATACTTTGGTGTGTTTTCCATTGCTAGGGACGCGGTACAAGTGTTGATTGAAAAATCGCTCCCCTTTAATGCATAGCTGCCATAAAATTGTGGTCTTCTTGCTCACTGCGTTTTGGAGATTTCGAATTTTGGCATTTGGGATGTATCTGTGCTTTAAAGTTTTGCTGACAGGATGTGAGGGGTCGCTATGCATCTTCCACAAAATTTTGCAGCCCAGAGCAGTGTTTGCAAGAGTTGGGTCATGAATCTGTAGTCCACCTTCTCTCAAAGGTCGCTTGGCTATCTCCCAATTGACTAAATGAAATTTTCTTTGGTTCCCTTTCCCACCATGCCACAGGAAATCTCTCAGGAGTTTGTTGATCTGCCCTGTTATCGAATTGGGCGCTAAGAGATAGGACGCTTGATATATCAGCAGTGAGGAGATAACTGCTTTTATCAAGATTAATTTTCCTCCATGGGTGAGCCAATATCCTCCCCAGGCTTCGATTTTTCTTTTGATTTTTGCTAAGACTCCTTCCCACGGGCTGACTCTATTTACACCCAATGTTAGAGGCAACCCAAGATACTGTATCTTTTCCCAATTGGAGTGTCCTTTGAACCCCAAGGTACTTGCTATCTTTTGAGTTTCATGATCTGCAACATTCCAGCTGTAAACAACACTTTTTCTTTCGCTTATCAGTGCTCCGGACACCTTGCAATATGCTTGGAGAGTGCCCTTGAATGCAGTGGATACTCTGTTTGAGGCTCCTCCCAGCAAAAGAGAGTCATCCACGAATAGAGCATGGTTTATGGCCTTTAGATTCTTCATTATTCTCAGGCCTGGGGCTGCCCCTGTTGTCATTTCCTGTTCCAACTTCCTACTGAGGGTATCCGCCATTAATATGTACAGAAATGGAGAGAGGGGGAATCCTTGCCTCAACCCCCTCGTAGCTTTGAAAAAATTTGTTGGTCTCCCATTTACCAATGGGGCAATCCAATGGCTATGAGTACAGGCTTTTATCAGCTTTACAAACTCAGGATCAAATCTGAAAGAAAGGAGCACTTGATACAGGAAGGACAACTTTACTCTGTCGAAGGCATTTGCCATGTCAAGCTTGATCAGCATGCCTTTCTCTTTTCTGAGATTGTTGGAGTGCATAGCTTCCTGGACTTGGATTACATTATCCAAAATATGTCTCCCTTTGACAAATCCTCCTTGCGATTCTGATATAAGCTTGCCCAACAGAGGTTTTATTCTGTTTGCAAGGAGTTTTGCAATAATCTTGTAAGAGGCATTACATAAAGAGATTGGCCTGAATCTGTCAAAGGAGGCGGGGTTTGTTTCTTTTGGGATTAGTGATAGGAAAGTAGAATTAGTGTTGCCTCCTATTTTTGCTTTTTGAAGGACTCCTTTTATCATTCTTATGAGATCATATTTGATTATATTCCAGCAGATCCTGTAAAAATGGATAGTAAACCCATCTGGACCTGGGGCTTTGTCCGGGTTCATGGACCAGATGATTTTTCTGAGTTCTTCTTCACTGGTTGGGCTCAATAATGCTGTATTATCCTCTTTTGTGACCAATGCCGGGATATTCATGAGGAATTCGTTATAACCTTCTTCATTGTCATGATTCTCTTTGCTATAAAGTTGATGGAAGTGTGAGGCAGCAATGCTCTTTATTTGATCTATTCCTTTGCAGAGCTTCCCTTTGTTGGTCTTGATCTCAGAGATATGGTTCATGGAGAGGCGGGCTTTGAATTGACGGTGGAAGTAGGATGTATTCTTGTCACTAGCTTCCAGCCAAAGGCTACGGGATTTTAGCCTCCAGTACTCTTCTTCCTTTCTAAAGGAGCGGTAAGTTATGCATTGGGCTTGTTGCTCCTTTTCCAAATCTATTCTGGCAATGTCTATTGTTTCCATCTCGATCTGAATCTTTCCCAGCTGTTGCACTGACTCCTTTCTTTGGGTATTGGGGTTGATTTCCGGGAGTTTGCTCCAATCCTTGAGGGCTTTTTTTGTTATTTTTAGTTTTTGTTCCCAGACAAAATTTGGGGAGCCATTAACTGGGGTAGACCATGCCCATTGGACCATCTCTACAAACCCACTCTTTGTTTTCCATAATGGGCTGAATCTGAATGGGATTGGGCCTAAATTTTCTTCTTCCTCTAGCTGGAGCAAGATGGGTTTGTGATCTGAGGTGAGCTTGGGGAGGATGGCAGTGGAAATCAGCTTCCTTTCCAACAGCAAAGTGCTTTGGACCAGAAACCTATCCAATCTGGCAGAAATATGTTCCTCCCCTGTCCTGTTATTGGTCCAAGTGTACAGCCCTTTACTTGGTTTAAAGTCCATTAGGTCCCACTGATGTATGATGTCTTCTACTACAAAAATCATTTGGTCCTTGCTGGGCCTTCCTCCCCTTTTTTCTTTTCCATTCATGACTAGGTTAAGATCTCCGGCAATGATTATATTGCTTGGGGAGTTTTGCTCTAGAAATTCGTTTAAAGTTTTCCAACATTCTTTCTTTTCAGTGTGAAAAGTTGGAACATATAAGTTGAAAAGTGCGATAGTTAACTTACTTGCTATGTGCTTCAGCTCTGTAAAGCTCCAGTGTTGCGTGTGGTAGGAGTTGACGAGACTGAACTGCTCTGCTTTCCACAAAGTTGCTATGCCTCCGGAAGTACCCCTTGCGCTGATTGCCTTCCCTGTGTTTTTCTGCCACTTGTGTTTGCTGATCTCTAGAAGGGCTTCCCCTTCGATTTTTGTCTCTTGGAGCATGAGGATATCTGCTGGTTCCACTTTCATCAGATCCTTGACCGCTTCAATTTATGCCAGGTTCCCTAGTCCTCTACAGTTCCAAGAGACGATTTTCATTACTTGTTGTTAGGGGTGATTGGGCCTCCTCCTTTTAGAGACCTTATTCTTGTGTTTCTGCCGATTGACATTTCTATGGTGGGCTGGCTTCCTTGGGTATTTTGTCTTTCTGCCTCTTCCTCCCTTGCTTCTTTACGATATTTTCTTCCTGCTCTTTTGGCTGGCCTTTCTAGGATCTCATCCTCCAAGGAGCTTTATGGATCTATTGCTTTCTTTCTGGCTATGTGAACATATGTTGGAGAGGGGACTACTTCCGAGGTTCCTTCCGCTTGCCCAGGTGCCCCTGTGTCTTTCCCATTTGGAGGAGGACTTGAATGTATCCTGCTGTCCATGTTTTCTAGTTCTTCTATGTCATTGATGACCTTTTCTGCTTGAGGTTCTGCATGCGGCGGGGGATTGGAGCTCCCATCGATTTTCTCTGGCTCTATTTGCCCGAAGTTGCCGTTCTTGGTTGTTCCTTTGGATCTGAATTTTGCTGTCCCTGTTTTCTGTACTGCGGTCCACTAATTTTCTTTCACGTTTTCACTTTCTTCTGCATTCTTTTTTTTGCAGTGTCTTGCGAAATGGCCGTAGCCATGGCAGTGCCGGCATTTGAAGGGTAGCTGTTCATAGTCCAATTCCTGAATGTGCGTCCAGTCTGCGGCCGTGAGCTTAATTGCCTCCGGTAATCCCACTTCCAGATCAACCTCCACACAGATCCGTGTGCATGAGTACTGATCTTTTCTCACTGTTTGATCTATATACCTTCCGAGCGTGTTTTCGATTGCATGCAAGGATTTTTGGTTCCAGCAATGTAAGGGGAGATGAGGTAGACAAACCCACATTGGGACGGCCGAGGGCACATCCTAAGCTGGGTCAAAATCCGAGGTCCATTTGTTCAGGTATAACCCCTGTGGCCCCATGAAGTACGACCCATTTCTGAAGATGAGGTTTTTATCTTCAGGGTTGTCGAAAACGAATACAAAGTATCATTTTCCTACGAAGTGGCTCTTTAATCCTTCTGATATGAGCAGATTCCAGTTCCTTTGCACCCAGGCGTCTACGGATTTGGAAGAGGGCCAGAGACCGGTGAATTGCCCGATGAGTCCTCTATCTGCTAAGTTGACTGTCATTCTGCAAGTTTCTTCCAATGGAA
The DNA here is from genome assembly GCA_009831015.1 of Picea engelmannii. Taxonomy (NCBI): domain Eukaryota; kingdom Viridiplantae; phylum Streptophyta; class Pinopsida; order Pinales; family Pinaceae; genus Picea; species Picea engelmannii. The sequence continues at coordinate 811,222 of ML789073.1, read as the reverse complement.
ATTCAACGCTGGGGATGTTGTCCAACTTCTTCATGAATTTCTGCTACGCTGCTGTTGGTGGTCTCTTGGAGGCTGCAGTGACCAACTTCCTGAATGCTTCCAGTTCTGGCAATGGGGGAGGGGTAGGGATGGCGCCCCCACCAGCATCCATGGTTGGGGAGTCCCTAAGCGTTACAGAGAACCCAAGCTGGGTCGCGTCCTCACGCCCCTGCGTGTTAGGTCACGATTTTCATGGACCCAATTTTTTTATCTTGAGCCCTCACAATTATGTTTTCCCCAAATTGTTGACTTTAAACGAATGAAAGAATCCAGAAATAGACCATGTCCCCCAGCGCCACCTTCCCCTCAACAGGTCCCACAACAATATGTACAACAACCACCCCCAGCCATGTTCCAAAACCCCATTCCACACCAAGGGGTGATGAACACCCAACAGGAGATGCAGCCTACCCCACCACAGATGGGACAATATCCAAACCCGGGCACTTCTGCAAAACCCACTATCCTCCTCACTAGCGAGGAAGAAGTTCTTCTACAAATGCACAATCGTCAATACAACACACCCCCTGAATCTTCTCCCACCACCTCGAAAGCACCCCCAGTCACAATTGGACCACCTTTGATGATTCCACACCCTAATACTAAAACACCCCTTCGTATTCCTTGCATCCCATTGCGAACGAATGTCAACAACCCTCAGGCTAGGGCGGCCCACAATTACAGTTTGGTCGATGACTTGGCACAGTGTCCTACCACCATATCAGTCTTATAAGTCCTTCAAACCTATCCCACTCAACATAAATCATTACTTTCCGCCCTGGGGGTAGTCGACCCTGCTGACACATGACTCATCACCTTTGATCTTGATAGTGGGGAACCCCATCTCCCCTCTCTTGTAGCTTTCCATATACCAGTTAAAATCTGAAACATCACAGTTCATCACTTCTTCATTGATGAAGGTGCCTCCACATGCATCATGTCCAAGACCATGTGGAAGAAACTTGGTTCGCCCGAGCTCATACTTGTTAGGAACCTGAAATGTCCCTTTTTCACTACACCTTTTGATCATTCAACCTTCTCATTCCTAAGCTAAATGACTATTATAATGAGCACCAAGACCCTTTTTCCCAAGGTACGAACTATTCATCTTTCTTTTATGTTTTCATTTACTTAGCATGTTTGATTGATAACGTTCACATATTTTACCCATGAAATAATTTAACTAATGATCAAAGTGTTAGAACAACCCACTTCGAGAAACTCAATGTTGTCACAGCTATGTACAATTCCTGGAAGATGTTACATGACTTATGCAACGGATGCCCATCAATCCTGGAAGTTGTTACACAACTGCTACGATAGAAGCTTGTTAATCTCGGAAGCTGTTACAACAGATGCCACCAGTCATGTTGTGATACGACTGCTGCAACACCTGCTGATTAGAATGCTGGCTCACGATGTTGATGAAGGAGAATTCAAGATTTTGTATTAATGATATCTAACGAACAGCCTGAGAATCAGGGATTCTCAAGACTGTTCTGTTTTTGAACACTGAACGACTCTGACTTTAAATAGCAGAGCTTTTGTAATGTAAATGGTTGTTAGTCTTTTTCCTTGAACTGAAGAAAGTAGCGATTATTGTACGCAGACATCTTTTTGGAAATTAAATGAAGAGGTGGCTTGAATTTCTTTAGCAAACTGTAACCTATATCTTTGAGTGGATTCAGTGAGAAGGAAAGGGCCCACCTTCCTCACCGATTCCCCTCTATTTCGAATTCTAGATTTAGTTGTTTTCATTGCAAATGGTTTAACTATTAGATATTTCTGAATACAACTGTTGTTGTAGTTTAGTTCCTTCTTGGTAAATGTGCATAAACTTGTCTCATGAGAATTAGAAGTCAGTTGTTGAACATGGCTGGAGAACTGTTTTTCCTTTTTCTGCATTAGGTTAAAATCTTATTTTGGAGAATTAAAAGTGTGAAGTAGCTTCTTGCAATAAGTAGATTTCCCTTCAGCAATAGTATAGAATTTCTTCTTGCAAAAGTAAATTATAAAGTTAGATTAAGGTAGGCAATTCATGGTTTTTGTAGATTCATCAGTTTAGATTGCAATTATGATTTTAAGTCCATAGCACTCCAGTTGTATCAGGACAACTATGTCAGCAATAATGTTTGTTTGATTTGTTAAAAAGAGCTTCCCTACTACAATTAGATTAGAGATGCTTTCATAATCTAGCATAGACTGTGCAGAATTATCTTGAAATAACATACTTCCCTGGGTTGACAATTTATTTTGAACACTTTGGTTTTCCATTCAATTAGACAATTAAAGTGCCCAACATTTTGGCGCCGTTGTCGGGGAAGATAATTGTAAATTTTGGTAAGCACACTAGTTTTTTTTTAGGAATGAATAGTCTGCATGAATCACCAAACGCGAGAACGAACCCCCCAAAATACTAACATTACAGGCACCAGAGGACGTGGAGGAAGAAATCCTAACATACTAGGAAGACAGACCATTGTTGATGAGATTATAGACAGAGTAGATTCTTCTTTAGGATCCATTTTTTGACCTGCCAATCAACCAAGAGGACGTGATCCGTAGTCAGCAGAAACACCCCCTCTCGAAACATCATTCTCATCAAGGGCTGAAGCTGAAAGAGAAGCTGAAGATTTGTCACCAACAAATCAACAAGAAACACTGGAGAACATTGAGGATCAAGGTAGTATAGCCTGGAATCGAGAAAACCTAGAAGTTGTTTATCAGATCAACGGTCGGATAGTCACTAACGAAGAGTGGGACGTTGTTCATATTGAGTGGAGGGAGAGAGCACATATGGAGAATCAAGGGGATAATGAAGAAGATCTCTACCAAGAGAATCCACAGAACAATGAGGATCAGGTAAACAATGAAAACACTATCTCTACCCTGGTTTTTCCTATTTTTTATGTTCCCACATGAGGGATGGCTCCTATGAAAAACATACCTCTCTCGGCTCTCCCAAATTTTCATGGATTATCTACTGAAGATCCGGATGAGTTTCTGTTTGAATTTGACATTTTGTGTAGAATCTATGACTACACTACCACTGCGTAGAAGATTAAACTGTTTCCATCCACATTAAAAGGAAATGCGTTAAGATGGTTCATGAGCCTTGGAGGGGAAAACATTTCAACATGGATACAAATGAGGCAGTTTTTCCTACACAAATACCAAGACTATTGTCGAACAAGGGAACGAAGAGAGGAACTGTTCAAAATGTCACAGAAGGAGGATGAGGCCCTTGAAGACTTTGTGGAGCGACTCCAATACAATCTACAATGGTATGGCCATCCGGATGTGAGTAAGGACATTCTAAAAACCATTTTGCTAAAAGGAGTTAGAGAAGATTGTTTAGATATGTTGAATATGCTTGGCAAAGGAGATATCTCTAAGGAATCCTATGAGGACATTGTAAACCTGTACAAAAGATGTTCTCGAGGATATACAAGGAATAAGCCAGGTACCAAGGATACTACTTTTTCAAGGGTACATAAATCAACAAATGGAGGAGCAACAAGAGCAGAAATAGGTAATCTATTAGAAAGTTTCAAAACAAAGATGATTAACTCTTTTGCCTCACAAATGGATACTTTGCAAGTCAAATAGAAACAAGCAGAACCAAAGCAAGTATTATGCATTTTCTATCCAAAATGCAGGAAGAAACATCCACCAAGGGAGTGCCCACTGAACAGTGTCCAGGTATGTCTTATTTGTGAATTAGACCATGCCACTAACCAATGTCCTTCTCTATCAGGTGTAAAAGAATCAATGAAGGCAACTAATGAGGAAGCAGAGGTTGTCTATCTGATCACACAAAGGAGACAATGGCAGCAAAGAGGTCAAGGTATGAATTCTCAATTCTCTCCTCCAGCATTTAATTATTGGAACAATCAGCTACCATATGGCTAGTCAAATGCCCCCCCTCCAAATCAAATGCCACCCTCTTATCAGGATCCCAATGCATGGTTACCTATGCCCCAACAATAGAATCACTATGGGCAATGGAACCCATACATGAGAGGTCCTCAACAACAACTCAATTATCAAAGCCAACACCAACCAAACTTCTTTCAACAATAATTCCAACCCCCATACCAGCAGCAACAACTGCAATTGCCTCCCAATAACTCACCAAACAATCCTCCCTTACGACCTCAAATGCCTGTGAAACCTAACCCAAACCCAAATAATAAGGTCATTCAGAACATAGACATACTTAATGTGCCAGCCTTGTCTATTACTCCTATGCCTTGTGATGAAATACACTTAATATCAGGGAGAATAGTTGAGCCAATAGTTGAAGATGCTCCATCTTTAGAATCAGATAAGGAATCAGGGGAGAGACCATCTGTTGATACAGAAGAAATTGACCAACCCGTTCTAGAATCAGCAGACCCACCATTCCTTGAAAGACTGAAAATTGCCAAGCCTCTGGAATTACCATCTTTCAATCTCCTTGGAGAATTGAAAAATCTACACGTTAATATTCCACTACTGCAAGCAATAAGAGATGTCCCTATTTATGCCAAGATTGTGAGGGATCTCTCTATCAGAAAACCTGGACGAAAACCTAAAGATCCCCTCACAGTGAATGTAGTGGGGGATTTGTCTGAGCTAATGCTAGGAAAAACTCCACCTATTAAATATGGCGACCCCGGAAACCCTACCGTCACAGTTAAAATCGAACAGACATCTATTCACCATGTACTAGTTGATTTAGGGGCAGCAATTAACATCATGCCAATAGAAACTACGCAGTTTCTACAACTCAGAACAAAAATCTGACCTACTCCTACTATTCTAGAATTAGTTGATCGCTCTACCATCAGACCAGAAGGAATAATCGATGATTTAGTTATTTCACTAGACTCATGGGAGTATCCTGTTGATTTTGTCGTGTTGCAGCCCAAATCTAGTCTGGGAGGCCATCCTCTAATTCTGGGACGACCATGGTTAGCCACAGCTGACGCCTTCATAGGTTGTCGATCTGGTTCTATGACTATCTCGGATGGTTATGACACAAAAAAAATTACCCTATATCCTCATGCTACACCCAGTACAGAACCTGAAAACTCTCTATGGATGGACACTGAGGTTGAAATTGCTCCGACTGTGATAACCATAGGAAAGGCCCTAAATTTCAAGGACGAGACGAAGGATGAATTAATCAACTGTTTTATTTTTGACCCCTCTACTGTTACACAACACATGCACCACCAATTGATCAGAGTCTTTGACCCTATGGCTCAAGAAGAAATGAACTAGGAAATGTTCTCAGAAACTGCTAACAATCAGAGTAATTCAACTGTAACAACAGTTGTAACAACAGATGATGAAACAACAACAGCTGAATTATTTCCTAAAATCAGTTCTAAGAGCGTCGCTGTGGAAATCGAACCTAGAAAAACCTCGAACATCAATCCCGATCTCTCCAACGCTGAAATTCCCCGACTGATGAATTTACTGATTGAACATAAAGAAGCATTTTCATGGGATTACATGGATATGAAAGGCATCCCCTCTGAACTATGCACCCACCATATATACATCAAAGAAGAATGCCAACCCATTTGCCAACCGCAAAGGAGGATAAACCCAAACCTTAAAGAAATTGTTAAGGAAGAACTTCAGAAACTCCTCAACGTCGGATTCATCTATCCTATATCAGACAACGAGTGGGTATCACCGTTGGTTATTGTGCCTAAAAAGAATGGTAAGTGGAGAGTGTGTGTGGACTATAGAGCCCTGAATAAGGCAATGCAGAAGGATCATTTCCCTCTGCCATTTATTGATCAGGTTTTAGATAACTTAGCCGGAAAAAAATATTTTTCTTTCCTAGATGGATTCAGTGGCTATAACCAGATACAAATTGCCCCACAAGACCAAGATAAAACCACCTTTACCATCCCTTGGGGTGCATTTTCCTACAAGGTTCTCCCATTTGGCTTGTGTAATGCACCAACCACCTTCCAGAGAGTTGTGATTGGTATTTTCTTTGATATGGTGAATGATTGTATGGAAATATTCATGGATGACTTTACACCTTATGGGACTAATTTCGAAGACGCTTTGTCTAATCTGGAAAAAGTGCTCAAAATATGTAAACAGTCTCATCTTTCTTTAAGTACAGAAAAGTGCTATATGATGATGCACGAAGGGGTAGTGCTGGGGCACTTCATCTCTTATGTAGGGATTTAGGTAGATCTAGCCAAAATCCAGATAATTTTGGACATTCCAACTCCATCAACTCAGAAAGAGGTAAGAAGTTTTTTAGGGCACGTCGGGTATTACAGGAGATTCATTAAAAATTTCTCTAAACTTGCCTCTCCATTGTTTTTCTTACTAACAAAAGATGTTAACTTTCGTTGGACTAACGACTGTGAATTGTCCTTTGTAGATCTTAAACAAAGATTGTCTACAGCTCCCATCTTGAGAGGGCCCTATTGGGCTCTGCCTTTTCACATTTCTTCAGATGCCTCAGACACTGCAATTGGTATAGTACTAGGGAAACAGGAGGACAAAGAACCCTACGCTATCTACTATATCAGCAAGAACATGGCTCCTGCTGAGTTAAATTACATAGTTACTGAAAGAGAATTTTGGTAGTAGTATATGCAATCAATAAATTTGGGCATTATGTAACTGGTTACCCAAAATTTATTCATACTGATCATACAACCATAAAATATCTAATGAATAAACCTATTACTAATGCCCGAGTGACAAGATGGTTGTTACTACTGCAAGAATTTGACATCACTATAGTGGATAGACCAGGAAAAGAAAATGTGGTTTCTGATTTTTTCTCGAGATTACATATAAATGATGATAATTCACCTGTAGATGATTCCTTTCCTGATGAACATTTGTTTGCAGTATCTGCTCACTCACCTTGGTATGCATACATTGCTAATTATCTGTTTGCAGAGAAGGTACCTCCACATCTATCTCCTAGGGAAAGAAGGAAAATTATTCAAAAGAGTGCTAGGTACAGTTGGATAGGAGGATACCTCTTCTACATAGGCCTGGACCAAGAAATCAAGAGATGTGTGAGGGATGATGAGGTTTATGATCTACTAAAAGCTTTCCATGATGGCCCTTGTGGGGGTCATTTTGTTGTAAAAGGACTGGGCATAAAATTTTAAGGATGGGCTATTATTGGCCCAACATATTACAAGATGCCAAGAAGTATGTCCAAACTTGTGACAGTTGCCAATGCATGGGTCATCCAACCCACAGAGATGAGATGCCACTCCAGCCTCGGGTAGTGTTAGATCCTTTTGAGAGATGGGCCATGGATTTTGTAGGACCCATTCACCCACCTTCCAATCAAAACGTCTATATATTAGTCTGTACAAATTACATGACCAAGTGGGTGGAGGCAAAATCACTTATCAGAGTGTCAGAAGAGGCTGTCTTAGAATTCTTGTTTGAAGATATATTTGTTATGTTTGGAGTTCCCAGAGAATTGGTCACAGATGGAGGACCCCCTTTCACATCACATAAGTTTGAAGCTCTACTCAGTAAATATCATGTTTTACATAGAATAGCTTCTCCATACCATCCACAAGGCAATGGCCAAGTGGAAAGCACCAACAAAGTTATCGAAGCCATTCTTACTAAAATAGTGAGAGAAAATCATAAGGATTGGTTTGACAGATTGCATGAATCTCTATAGGATTACCGAACTACTTGGAGGAGCAGAACTGGTGTTTCTCCTTATGAGCTGGTATATTGAAAAAGCCATATTTTTCCCATTGAATTCGAAATCAAAACCTTAAGAACTGCATCAGCAATCAACCTCGACTTGACTATGACACAGAAAGCCAGACTGAGACAGCTCAATGAGCTTGATGAAAAGCATTTGGATGCAATCCATCAAACCACAGTGATTCAACAACAAAGAACAAAATGGCATGACCAAGTCATTAAGAAGAAATTATTCCAGAAAGGAGATTGGGCTCTGTTGTATGATTCACGCTTTAAGGAATTTCAAGGAAAGCTGCGTACACGATGGCTAGGGACTTATGAGGTAGACACCGTCTTTACCAATGGGATAGTCCAGTTGATTACTATTGATGGATCCAATACACAGTTACATGCAAATGGTCATCGCCTGCGTCTGTATCAGCGTCCACTGTCCAAGACAAAATTCAAAACTAGCTATACAGCTGATACAGATTATCAAATCTTAAACGGAAAGGAGATTGCTTCTTCCCCTTCTGAAGTTTAGGACTTCTTTTGCTCAGACTTTGTATATAAATAATCTCAGCAAAATTTGCATTTCTCTGTTTTTAGTTGAAATTTTTCTATTTTCTTTACTATGCTAATAAAGCCTTGAAAGGTATCAGGCAATTATGTGTGTGCAGGTAGATTGATGAACAAAAGGAAATGATGAGTTCATGGAAGTTGAAAAACTTCCTAGAATCGAAGTAAGGTAGCGTTTGGCCGATTTCAATGCTATTACACCTTTTTCTGATGAATTTGTCGATTTCAATGCTGCTACACCTTTTTTCGATGAATTGACTGATTTCAATGTTGTTACACCTTTTTCTAATGAATTGGCCAATTTCAATGCTGCTACACCTTCTTCCGATGAATTGACCGATTTCAATGCTTTTACACCTTCTTTCAATAAATTGGTCGATCTCAACGTTGTTACACCTACCTCCGACATTTTTGAAAAAGAACCTATTGATACACTAATTACTGGTGTTCTTTCTTGCCACTTCACTCTTTCTTTTTGTCGATGTTGTGGCTCCAGCCCTCCAATCTTTTGTGCAACAACACCACTGATTAGACAAAACTGATGCTTTATATCTGAAAGTGTTGCTTCATTATGACGTGACTTCACATTTGGTGATATCCAGTTGGCTCACTACAGTAAGGAATACGTCTCTGCAAAAGCTATCATTTATCTCACGATCCTTCATCATGCCAGCCATTACACGCCATTCCGACGGCGGTTGGATTGTGTGGTTACTCCGACAAGTCGTTATGTGTGGTAATATTTGAGGTACGTGATTAATCCTACGTGTTAAAGTAATGAATATATAAAAATCACGATTTCCTATTTACTAACTGATTACACCTGGAGCCAATCCACTTAGTTGGGGGGGAAACATAAATTTAGCTGTTCATTCCGAATTTTATACACACCTCCACCACCTTTCCACCCACACTTCTTTTAACTAAGACACTGTATTCTCTCTGCAAACCACGTTCGAGCCTATTGCATCTTTGATTTAGGTGATATTTTCTCCTCTTACTTGCCTATGACTCTCAAGAAACATCATGGGAGGATCAGCTGTGAGACATGAACCTGCAACTCTGGACAGTTTGCTGCTACACCCAGAGGCCTACCAAATATTTCTTCAGGCCGGCTGGATATCGTATTTTAAGAAGTTGAAAGAGTTTAGTGAGTATGAGGTATTGGAGTTTAGTCAAAATCTTACTGAAGGGTATTCAATGGTGAATGGGGTAAGGATTCTAGTAACAGAAGCAAGCATTGCTACTGTAACAGGGTTACCAAGAACAGGAGACCGATGGTTTAACAGAAAAACACATATCCTAGATGCACAGAAGGGGTTCCTCGTCAACACTGAGCGATTTCAGACCAAAGGCAGAGGTGTAGACGTCAATTCCTTACCAGAGCCATGGGGGAAAGTCGTTGAATTTCTAAAAAGGTACATTACCTGTGAAGGCCGATACCAAGTTGTTTATTTTTATGATTTCATCTTATTATCACATCTGCGACATCAAAAATTGATAAACATTCCTTACTTTCTCCTACATTCATTGCATAACATGGCCCGTTTTGTAAAAAAATCCAAGATCCCCAAGAACTGCATTTCGAATAACAGACTCATCGACCTATTAATTCGTAGAGGTATGGGAATTTCCAATAAACCATCACCTGCTACAGCAGACCAGCCACAGTCTGTAAATCCAGAATGAATTGTACCTATCCTTGACAATGCAACCCATGGAACTCTTCCAGAGCCTCTACCCTCGGCTGCAACAACAATCCAAACCCCTACTGTCGTTGTCCATAAGACGACTTAGAAAAGAAATTGTATAACCCGAAGCCATCCTGGCACTAGACAAACAAGCCTCGACGACTTTTCATTACAACAGTCTGTAGCTGTGGACAAACAAATAGATGAATATCCAACCTCTCAACCACAATCACAACACTTGGCTGATACACCGATTATTGAAATCCTACCCCCTGCCTCTGACAAGAAAACCCCTGCTCTTACCTCTGCATCACCTAAAAAGAAAACAAGGATAACACGGTCCACTATAACATCAAGACCACTTACCCCCTCTGATCTGGCACCAACTATCACACAGACCCCTCCTATTGCTACTACAATCACACAGGATTCTCCTATTACTGTTACAGTCGATAAAGCACCTACTAGCATTACCTGTGCATCTTCGCAGAAAAGGAAACATCCATTTAAAGGAAAACCTCAGAGATCCATTGATCAAATTGTATCAACATCAAATCAAAACCCTCTGGATGCTGCGACAGAGAATTCTACAGGGGTATGAATACCAGGTTTTACCTTATGCCCAGAATTGCAGGAAACTATCTTCTCCTTTCAAAATGAATGTACTCAATTTGCAGTAGAATCATCGGTGTTGCCTGATGATTTTGCGCATCCCATGTCCGTTGACGATATCCAGATAATCACATACCCTAGTATACCAGAATATCCTCCTTGTGTGCTTGAGGAAGAACACCCTTTTCCTCCTCCAGTAATGAAGAAGAAAACCACTACTTTCATTTCTACTTTACCCAAGAGAAAAATCAGGTCCACCAGGTCTGTCGACATTGCAATTGGAAGACAAGATATGGAGCAGGCCATTCCTATTCTTCATCCACTATTCCCTATGGTTGATGCAGGGACATTTCCACAAGAATCAACTGTCTACGTCGAGACTGATCCACAAGAACCAGTCCTGACAGATAGAGCTGTTACACCAGAACCAGCTGCTCCACAGAAGATTGTCCTACCAGAGCTAGTAATATTGGAACCAACCGACAATGTCGAGACTGCTCCACAAGAACCAGTCATGACAGACACAAATGTTCCAAAAGAACCAACTGTCCATGTCAATACTGATCCACAAGAACCAGTCCTGACGGACACAACTGTTACACAAGAATCAGCTCCACAGCATGCTGAGGATGTACCACTTGCCCAATTGTTTGCCCAAATAGAGAAAAATATCAAGAATACAGAAAATTCCAGGATCACTGCACTGATAACAGAGAATTCTAACCTTAAGGTTGAATTAAAAACCCTAAAACAAGAGGTGGCAGCTGCCCGACAGAAGAATCCAGAGGGGATAACCATGGACATCCTAGCACTGACAAAAGTTGTTTTGGGAAAAAACAAAGAACTAATGTGTTTTGAGTGTGGCAACATTTACTGTGAGGCAGTCAAAGTTCCAGTTGCTATAGGACCAACAAATGTATCAATCAAGACTGAACATGGACTTCCTGCTACACAAAAATCAGTAAAACAGAGGAGATCTCATCGTCATAAATCAGCTCCTGGTATACCAGAATCTTGCAAACAAGAACCTTTGTTTTCTTCACGAGTTGTTACTCAGGAAACTCAAACTGATCCTATTCTCAAGCATAAAGAAACCCAAACAGATTGTTGACTCAACAGATTTTCTTTTTGACACAACATTCTTCATTACTGACACTTAGACATTTCTCTTCACAATTTCACACTGTAGGAGATACTGATCTACTTCAGCTACAAAATAAGGTTTGAATGTGTTTTGCATGAGGACATGCAATGTCTTCAATTGGGGGGTATGTAAGGACCCTGAAATGTCCCTTTTTCACTACACCTTTTGATCATTCAACCTTCTCATTCCTAAGCTAAATGACTATTATAATGAGCACCAAGACCCTTTTCCCCAAGGTATGAACTATTCATCTTGCTTTTATGTTTTCATTTACTTAGCATGTTTGATTGATAACGTTCACATATTTTACCCATGAAATAATTTAACTAATGATCAAAGTGTTAGAATAGCCCACTTCAAGAAACTCGTTGCTGTCACAGCTATGCGCAATTCCTGGAAGTTGTTACAGGACTTCTGCAATGGATGCCCATCAATCCTGGAAGCTGTTACACAACTGCTGTGACAAAAGCTTGTTAATCTCGGAAGCTGTTACAACAGACGCCACCAGTCCTGTTGTGATACGACTGCTGCAACACCTGTTGATTAGAATGCTGGCTCACGATGTTGATGAAGGATAATTCAAGATTTTGTATTAATGATATATAATGAACAGCCTGAGAATCGGGGATTCTCAAGACTGTTCTGTTTTTGAACACTGAACGACTCTAACTTTAAATAGCAGATCTTTTGTAATGTAAAGGGTTGTTAGTCTTTTTCCTTGAACTGAAGAAAGTAGTGATTATTGTACATAGACATATTTTTGGAAATTAAATGAAGAAGTGGATTGAATTTCTTTAGTAGACTATAACCTATCTCTTTGAGTGGATTCAGTGAGAAGGAAAGGGCCCACTTTCCTCACCGATTCCCCTCTATTTCAAATTCTAGATTTAGTTGTTTTCATTGCAAATGGTTTAACTGTTAGATATTTTTTAATACAACTACTATTGTAGTTTAGTTCCTTCTTGGTAAATGCGTATAAACTTGTCTCATGAGAATTAGAAGTCAGTTGTTGAACATGGTTGGAGAACTGTTTTTCCTTTTTCTGCATTAGGTTAAAATATTGTTTTGGAGAATTAAAAGTGTGAAGTAGCTTCTTGCAATAAGTAGATTTCCCTGCAGCAATAGTATAGAATTTCTTCCTGCAAAAGTAAATTAGAAAGTTAGATTAAGGTAGGCAATTCATGGTTTTTATAGATTCATTAGTTTAGATTGCAATTATGATTTTAATTCTGTAGCACTCCAGCTGTATCAGCACAATTGTGTTAGCAATAATGTTTGTTTGATTTGTTAAAAAGAACTTCCCTACTACAATTAGATTAGAGATTCTTTCATAATTTAGCATAGACCGTGCATAATTATCTTGAAATAACAAACTTCCTTGCGTTGATAATTTATATTGAAAACTTTGATTTTCCATTCAATTAGACAATTAAAGTGCCCAACAATACCATCTGCCATCACTTTGAGAGCTTATGACGGATGACCATTTTCTCCCGAAGGGATCTTTCAAAACATCACCGTTGAACTCGAGGGAAAGACTATCCTTATTGACATTGAGGTCATCGATGCCTCACTTGATTACAATATCTTGTTCGGTCATAGCTACATGTATACTATGAAGGTAGTCGCCTCTTCTGTGTTTCAAACCATGTTGTTCCCCCATAATGGGAAGATCATCACCATCAATTAGGTTTCACATTACGAGCCTAACCTTTCTTCCAACATCGATAACATCCTCCCGTTTGTCCACACTAATCTCAATGCCTACCCACTCATCGAGATGGGCCCCAAAATTTTCAAAGACCCATCCTTGCTAGGGACGTACCATGGAGCACCACCACTGATTCACCCTTCCACACAAGTATGTGTCATCTTGTCCAATGGAACCAAAACTGGAGATACCCTTCCTCCCAATGAGGCTTCTTTTATATCTGACGTCCCACTAGTCGCAGAGCTCCTCCCTCAGGAATCCCCTGAAAACTCTTCAACTCCACCTAGTCATGACTTCACCCTCCCCCAGGGCCACATCTCAGTTTGGGAAATAGTCCCCCAAGCCATTACTCAAATCCCCTTATTTTACCCCCCACTGGGATACAAGATTTCCAGGTAGCTACAATGCTTACCCTTCCTAATATAGTGCTGGAAATCCCAGTATGGTATCTACATCCACCTGCGATGGTCCCTCAACCATCTCTCCCTCCCCAAATCGAAGGAATCCCTATGTAGATTCCAATACTTACTCCAACCGCACCACCTTCACCCCCACTCACTAACACCACTGCTATAGCTTGGGGCAGACGGAAGAAGAAAGATCCCACTGCTCCACTTCCCCCCCGAGTTCATCCTCCTTGCATGCTATGCGAGAAAAATGGACACCCCACTAATAAATGTCCATCTCTTCCCGAGCTACGCAATTTAATTCAACTCCCTTGGGCAATGACACCACCCGTCACTTCCTCCGGTACTACCACTACACCCCCTACTACATGTAGCAAAGGGCTGCGAACCAAATTTGCATGTGCCATCTGTTCAGAGTATGACCATTACACCCACCATTGCCCGACGTTACCTCAATTTTGACAGATGCTAATGGCAGTCCGCCAGAGCTTTCAGCAAGAACCCCTTCCCTCCACATCATCTCAACCACATGTCACTGACATCCACTATGTCACGACCTCAATCAATGAACGTATGAGATGTCTTTTATCTCTATGCAAATCACTTGATCATTTCACATATCAATGTCCTATGATCATTGAATACAGGCGTCGCCAAATGGCCCTTATTCAAAATCCTACACCCCCCCACTACCAGCGGCCCCAGTGATTACCCCTACCCCATCACCTGAGGTTGTTCATATCTTCTCTCCTAAGACAGAGCCACTCCTTACTCCCCCATGGTTCATGGATAATTTATATGAGGATTTTCCCCTCAATCCCCCCAATTCTCCAGTTCATTTCCCCACATAAATTTTGCGCCCGACTACCATTTTCAACCCACAATATCTTGATATTTGGTTCATGTCGAGCGAACCATCGCAACCCCCTTGTGTCACCCCCGTACCTCTTCACCACCAGCATAACACCACACGGTGATAGTCACCAATATTACTCTCTTGGATCCCTTGTATTCTCGACAGTTCCACTGCGACGAGGACATCCTCGAGGAATTAACTACCCTTGATTTCCCATGGGATCTGCTCCATCATTGAGTGCTCTTTATTTCACAAGAATCCTTTGCGCCTCCTAACCAAAACTCCATATATGCAATCGAAACCAAATATTTTATTCCATCAGGGCATATAGACTGGTTCAATAACCCTATCCCTACCCCTGATGCTTTTGAAGAAGGTAATATGGCTAACATTTCCCCCACCATCAAAATTGATATTTCCATCAAACCTAGAATCGTAGAGGAAATCATCATAGGCGTCGCATGCTCTCCTAAAGAACTCATAGCCTACAAAGATCTCTTCTAGGAATACTGGGACATTTTTTCCTGGTCTTACACAGAGATTCCCGACCTTGATCCCTCTATTGTCGAGCATCGTATAGACAGATGGCCTGATATCACACCTGTACGACAAAAGAAACATCCACTACACCCATCCAAAGTGGTGGCCATCAAGGCCGATATTGACAAATTACGTGTAGTTGGGTTCATCTATCCCATCGCATATACCTCATGGGTCTCCAACCCCATCCATGTTAACAAAAAACAGGGTACTATCCACGTCTGTACGGACTTTCGTGATCTCAATCACGCCTGTCCCAAATACAACTTTAACACGCCCTTTATCTACCAAATTATTGATGATTGCGTCGATCACAAGGCTTTGTCCTTCATGGACTGTTTCTCTGGCTACAACCAAATTCAGATTCACCCAGCCAACCAATATAAAACCACCTTCACTACCCCTTGGGGCACTTTTGCATATCGTGTCATGCCTTTTGGCCTCAATAACGTTGGCACAACTTTCCAAAGGGCCATGACATACATTTTTCATGATCTGGCTCATATCATCCTCGCATATTTGGATGACCTCACCGCTCAATCCAAGAAACGCACTCAACATCTTGATGATTTACGAATCATCTTCCAAAGGTGTCATCAATACAATATCCTCTTGAACCCCCTCAAGTGCGTATTCTGCATCACCGCTGGCCGCCTCCTTGGGTTCATCGTTTCCCAACGTGGCATCACAGTGGACTTGCTCAAAGTCTAAGCCATCACAGAAATTCCCCCACCATGGAATTTATGCCAACTGCAAATCCTGCAAGGCAAAGCTAAATTTTTACGCTGCTTTGTCCCCGATTATGCCACTCATGCACATGGTTTCCTTCACATGTTACATCACGATATCCCATTCCAATGGGATGAACATTCCCAATCCACTTTTGATGATCTTAAAGCGGCACTCTGCAATGCCCCTTTGACTAGTCCACCTGACTATGACCACGACTATATCCGCTACTTGTCAGCCTCAACCATCTTAGTAGCAGGAGTTCTCATCGAATTAGGGGATGATGATCGTAAGCATGTAATTTACTACATTAATAAAAATATTTCAGGGCCACCCTTGAAATACAATCACGAAGAGAAAATCTCCCTTGTAGTTGTCCTCGCTGTCCAGAAATTGCACCATTATATTCTGCTTCAAACTACCAAAGTCATAGCAGATTCCAACCCCATCCAATACTTGCTCAGTCGTCGGAAAATTAATGGCAAATTTTCTCGATGGATCGCCATCCTTCAGGAGTACGACCTCAAATTTTTAACACCCAAGAGCAAGAAAGTCCTCTTCCTTGCCAAACTCATTACGACATTTCCATCCGATACTACCAGTTCTCCCATCAATACCGACTTCCCTGACGAACATCTCTTTTACATCCCCTCGGATGATCCTTGGTACGAAAATCACCTCGTCTACCTCCGAACACAGAAGTTTGGAAACCACCTCTCCCGAGATGATCATCAACGTATTCACCATCAGGACCCTCGCTACCTCCTTATCAATGATATCTTAGATCGACGAGGGGTCAACACCATACTCCGTCGATGTTTTACCATCAACGAGACCGATAGAGTCTTGAATGACTGCCACAGCGGCGCCTACGGTGGTCACCTATTAGGGATGTCTACCACCCAGAAAATCATTCATGCAGGCTACTTTTGGCCTACATTGTTTCACGATTGCATCCATGTTGTGAAGCGATGTGACAAATGTCAGCTATATGCCAACAAAGCACGAGCACCACCTGCTCTTTTACACACAGTCATTACTGCCGACCCCTTTTGCAAATGGGGCATAGACTTCATGACTTGCAACCCTCCATCTAGAAATGGACACAAATACATTGTCGTGGCAATCGATTACTTCACCAAGTGGGCTGAAGCCATGCCTACCTTCAACAACACTACTGACACTGCAACGCGTTTTTTCTTTAACCACGTCATTTCCCGATTTGGAGTCCCACTACAGTTAGTCTCCGATCACAGGAAACACATTGAGAATGATATTTTCGTCGAACTCTCCTCCAGGTTAGGCTTCTCCCACGAGCTCGCCTCCCCATACTACCCTCAGTCCAACGGACAGGTAGAGGTGGTCAACAAGGTCCTCAAAACCATGTTGCAACGCACGGTCAACAAACATAAGACCAATTGGCATCATATGTTGTTTTCCGCACTGTGGGCTTATTGCACGGCAGTTAAAACTGCCACAGGTTTTACCCCATTTCATCTTTTCCATGGGGTCGAGGCCACTTTCCCCATCGAGTGCAAAATCCCCACCTTATGCACTGTTATTGAGCTATCACCCGACACTTCTCCAATGGAGAAGCACTTGCTAAACTTAGAGTCGCTGGATGAATACCATCGGTCTTCATTACAAAACAATGAGGTAGCCAAAAAATGATCGAAGGCCACCTTTGATCGCCATGTCAACCTTCGCTCATTTAATGAAGGCAACCTCGTCCTTGCTTATGATATCACTCACGATACCCTCAGACACAACAAATTCGAATCGTTATGGCATGGACCTTACATCATCCAACATTGCCTCACGAAAGGCGCCTACATCCTAGCCTCCCCCGAAGGCCATCCTCTCAAAGAACCTGTCAATGGGTTGTACTTAAAGAAATTTTACGCTTGAGCATAGCCATTCTACACTAGGCTTTTTCTTTTTTGTACACATTTTTGTAGAGTTTTTAATCTTCTTTATTCCCTCCATGCATTGTGTCTAATCTACCATTTATGTTCTTGACAGATGCCTCCTCCATCGGCCTACCACATTGGTTACGCCAACGGACCTAACCGTTGGATACATAATCTCACTTCGGCTGCTTGGGCCCTCTATTCCCCCTCACATGAACCGCTCCATTCCAACAACATATGTTTGGGCTCAACAACCAATAACCAAGCAGAGTACACAACTGTCATTGGCCTCCTCGTTGAGGCCAATCACCGCCATATCCACCACCTTAGCATCTTACTAGATTCCCAACTCATGGTCCTTCATCTCAACAATGTGTACCGTGTCCGCGATCCTTGCCTCTTCTGCAAATACCTACAAGGTAGACTTTTATCTCGACATTTTGATTCAATCACATTTACACATATTCCAAGACAATTTAATCAAATAGCAGATAATTGTTGATTAAGGTTGGTTGTCATTGATGTCAACCCTTGAAGAAAGACCCGTAGAAAAAAGGTTTGGGTAATGGAAAAAATAGTGTTTGATGTAAATATGACTCATTATTGTTTTTTCATGGTTGATAAGAAGTAAATATGGATGAACTCCAAAGTGGTCCCCTTATGGTGAAAGCCCTCACGGGAAGACGTTTTGTGCAGTAAGAGAACCCATGCTTAATTATCAAATAATGAGATGAAGGAAAGTGAATTTGTCGGGGAAAATATCCTAGATGGATAGTTCTTGTCATGTCATTTCTGGTGGTATGTGGAACGTCACATAATTCCTCACGGTTAGAGAGTTATGGCCATGAGACCCCAGGTTTAGGTAATGGACCCAAGTTTGTTTGATGGGTAACGGTATGAGTTATGATATATTTTCAAATAATACTATTATATATGGATAGTACATGTCATGCCGTTTCTGGTGGTATGTATAACGTCACATAACTCCTCACGGTTTGAGAGTTATGGCCTTACGAAGTTGGAGGACCCTCATATGTCATCTAGAAGCCCCAAAAGGTCAAAGTAATCAAAGTGGTTTAAGAGATTTTAAAAGGT